>JAVLUX010000052.1:6315000-6815000 GCA_032164185.1 Moxostoma hubbsi | reverse complement strand
TCCACCCCTGATCGGATTTTTCTTAGGCCAGTCGACGCCTATTCTTTCCCTGGGCCTTGTCGTATCGAGGTCTTTGGATAAAACCAAGCCCTGCACGTCCTGACGCCACTGTCCGCATCAGCACACTGTGCTGCAGCCACACTTCAGCCTGGTTGACTGCCTCCTGGGCCCTCCACTTCCTACCCATCCTCACCTCTATACCAGCTGAGGAGACTTTGGTGTCAGTGGACTCTCTGTACAGCAGCAACCATTAACTCCTCCGACAGGCTGCTGAAGGAGAGTTGTAGCTTGTTCTTACTCCCATACAAGTCTATGCTGCTGAGGCTGCGAGGGAGGCCCAACCACCTACGCAGGGTGTGGCTGATCTTCCTCTCACAGCCCTCGACGGTGGTTAGGGGGACATCATAAACCAGCAGTGGCCAGAGGAGTCATGGCAGGATGCCATGCTGGTAAATCCAGGCTTTAAAATTGCCTGGCAGCCCTGACTTGTCCACTGCAGCAATCCAGGTGTGCAACTCCTTCCCGGTTTCATGAAGTGTGGCTGTGTCCCTAAATGTGCTGTTGAAGACTTTCCCCTGGCTCTTAACTGGCTTCTCTGTGATTGATGGAATTTGGACTCCTCCCAGGGAGAAACGGAACTTGTCGGTTACGTCTCCCTTCCTCACCACAAGGGATTGGGATTTGGCTGGTTCAAAGTCCATTTGGGCCCAGCTGATCCTCCAAGGTCTTGGAGGATCCATCTGCAGCCCGGTACAGATGTTGTGGTCATCGTCAGATCGTCCATGAACACTCTGATGAGGGGCTGTCGCACACCTGACTGGGTAAGTGGGCCTCTGCATTCCACCTCTGCTGACTTAACTAGCATATTCATGGCTAAGGCAAACAAGATCACTGAGATGGTACACCCAGTGATTATTCATTTTTCCAGCCTATGAAATGCAGATGCTGTTGATCCAGAGGTGTCTCTCAGACTGAAACCGTTATAATAGTTTATAATGAGGTCCATGGTCTTGTCTGGAACATGGTGTCAAATCAGCGAGGTTTCCACCAGCTTGTGTGGGATTGACCCATAGGCATTGCAAGGTCAAGCCACAGCACTGCCAGATCGCCGTCGCCTTCTCGTGCCTCCCGGTTTAGCTGTGTGATAACGCCTGTGTGCTCAATGCAGCCTGGTACTTTTGGGATCCCACCTTTCTGTACAGTGGTGTCAATGTATTATTTTTTAGGAGGAACTCAGTCATGCAACGGGCAATGATACTGAAAAATATCTTTCCCTCCTCACTGAGAAGTGAGATGACTCTGAACTGCTTGATGTTGCTTGAGTTCTCCTCCTTAGGAATCCAGACACCCTCTGCATGTCTCCACTGATGCGCCACTTTTCCCCTCCTCCAGATGACCTTGATAATTTTCCATAGTCAGAGGAGACTGGGGCACCTCTTGTATACCACGTGGGGCACCCTGCTTGGACCTGGTGCTGAGTTAGTCCTAGCTGCTTTGACAACCTCCTGAACCTCTCTCAGGGTTGGTTCCTTGAGGTTGAATGCCACGCTGGGTTCTGGTGGGGTTATCAAAGTGCTGGATGGTCCAAGGTCCTGCTATCTTGCACTATCGCTGTAGCTGGTACTGAGGTACTTATCAACCTCTTCTTGAGTGCAATTGAGTCGACCGCTACGCTTCTGCCCGAGGAGTCTCCTGGTGAATCCAAAGGGGCTTGCGATGAAGGATGTACATTTGCGAGCGCTCTCCTTGCCCCTCTTTCTGTGCCACTTAGCGCGACGTGTGGTAGTGAGCTTGCTCCTTACGATGTTCCGGAGCTCTGATAGGGCAGCCTTATCCTCCTCCCTTGTCTGCTTGAACTGCTTTCTGAGTACACGGAGCTCCTGCCACAGCTGCCGGATCTTCTCCTTCCGACGATTGGTCCTGTTGTGCCGCTGGTCAAACGCTGATCCTTCTGGCCGGCTTCTCAGCGGCTATTTTGATGATCATTGAGCACATTGTCTGCAGTCTCCAGTCAGCAACCCCTCTGGCTGTTACTTTGAGGATCTGGTTCACATTTTCATCAAACTGGTGCCACTCCTTTTCCTTATTAGCAGCGGGCCACTTAACCTGATGATGTTCTGAATGTCTGGCTTGGGGATGGCCTAGTGGTGCGTGGAGGGTCTGGGCAATGTGGGGTGATTCCGGGCCGGGCTCCTCCTGCGTCTCACCAGGTACTTGACCTGCGTCAGGATAACTCGCTTTCCAAACAAGCACTTCATTCTGGCCTGGTGTATCTTAAGGCCATGCATGTTTTTGCAGACTTTGCCGCATCTACAGACTGCACTCATAGTCTGGTGTCCATAAGCTTGGGTCGATACCTGTGTGTCTGTCCTGTTAAGGTGCTCACCCCCCCCCCCACCCCGGGCACCTCTGAGGGTATGTTTCATTAGGGCTTTCCGTAGCTTGTTAATGGGTGCCCCCTCACGGACGCTGCAGTTTGGGAAGCTAACCCTGCCTGCCCCGGTTGCTGTCTCTCCAGTTGTCCGCTGTCTCTCCAGCTGTCGCCACTCTCTTCTTGATAGTCATCTGGTCTATTCCCAGAGGACACTGGCTCTGCCAGACTAAACTGATTTAACATACACCTTGCAGGTGCGACCTAGACACATCATCAGTGATGTAATAAAGCAAATAAAACAAAGAAATGGCTCTTGGTGGCCAACACAATTACGGCTCTCAATATAAACAGCTGCTGGTCCACCACTGCTCTAAGCCACTCTCCCTCTCCCACAGTGATGCTCTGTTGTGCTTTTTCAGGTCTCCCTCTGTCATCACTATAATTAGAGACAGGTGTTAGAGTACTCACAACCCAGGTGACGAGCCTTACCGCTCTCCCTCTCTCGCAGACTAAAACATGACCATGTCCCCCCCCCCCCAATGCCACAGGTGCGAAAAACAAAAACGCTGTCTTCTGACTCCTCCATTGCCCACGAACTTGGATTAATATATAATATGGCAGTTCTGTGGGTGAAAACGGCTTGTTAATGACGTAGGTCAGAGGGGAATGGCCAGACAGGAAGGTGACAGTAACCGAAATAACACATTGAACATTGAGGCGGATGGGCTACAGCAGCTGAAGACCCCTCAAGGTACCACTATTGTCAGCTTAGAACTGGAAACTAGTGGCCACAGGCTCACCAAAACTGGACAGAAGTTTCCCTCTCGATTGTCCTTGAAGTGGAACCCAACATGGTCTTCTGCTGTTGTAGCCTATCCGACTCAAGTTTCGACATGTTGTGCATTATGAGATGTTATTCTGCTCCCTACATTTGTACAGAGTGCTTATATCTGAGTTACCGTAGCCTTTCTCTCAGTATATAGAGTATGTTAAGAATATTGTTAAAAAATTAGGTATGGATTAGCGGCTCAAATATACACCAATGAACCAAAACATTATGACCACGCACAGGTGAAGCAAATAATGTTAATCAAGGCCACATGTCAAGGTCTGCTCCTAGGGGTGCTCCTAGTCAGCTGTGGTGAGTACCTACCGACAATGGTGCGAGGAGGGACAAATTACAAACTGGTGACAGGGTGTTGGGCGCCGAAGGCTTATTGATGTGAGGGGGCAATGAAGGCTATCCCATCTGGTCCAAACTGACAGAAGTTCTAATGTGGCGCAAGTCTCTGTGTCAAATTTGTCTCCATTTTTTTTTTTATGGTAACAGGAGGAATGTGTCACAATACACAATGCATCGCACCCTGCTGCAGACCGGTCAGAGTGCCCACAATGACCCATGTTTACTGTTGAACATGCCTACAATGGGCACGCATGCTTCAGAACTGGACCTTGGAGCAGTGGAAGAAGGTTGCCTGATCCGATGAGTCCCATTTTCTTTTACATCACGTGGATGGCTGTGTATGTGTGCACTGTTTACCTGGGGAAGTGATGGCACCAGGATACACTGTGGGAAGACAACAGGCCGGTGGAGGGAGTGTGATGCTCTGGGCAATGTTCTGCTGGGATACCCTTGGTCTGGCCTTTCATGGGGATGTCAATTTGACACGTGCCACCTACCTAAACATTGTTGCAGTCCAGCTACACCCCTTCATGATAATGGTATTCCCTTATGGCAGTTTCCTCTTTCAGCAGGATAATGCACCCTGCCACAGTGCACACATTGTTTGGGAATGGTTTGAGGAAAAGAGTTCAATGTGTTTCCATGGCCTCCAAATTTCCCAGATCTCAGTCTGACTGAGGATCTTTGTGATATACTGTCTGATCCAAGTTCGATCCATGGCGGCTCCACCTCGCAAGTTACAGGACTCGAAGGATCTGCTGCTAATGTCTTGGTGCCAGATAACACAGGACACCTTCAGGGGTCTAGTAGAGTAAATGCCTCACCTTGTCTTTGCTGTTTTGGCAGCACAAGGAGGACCAACAGCATATTAGGCAGGTGGTCATAACGTTTTGGCTCATCAGTATATAAATAAATAATAGGATTGTAAATGAATGCGCAGTGAAGACTAGCAGCTGTACATCATTGCACCATTAGCTAGGTAACTCCTGAGTAGCTCACATATAAGCAAGTACTTTATAAGTCTGCTCACAATCTATCACATTGCTGTTTCAGTGTGCTAACACGGCAACATCCACCACCCCACCACCACCACCAGTTGAGTCCCATCCTACTGGGGGGTAGGATCCTCGCCCCTGCCTCCTATCTCCGGCAGGATATGACTGTTCCGAGTACAACTTCTTCTGCCCGCCAGACGGGGCTTACGCCAAAGAGAGACATTACATTTCTGTTTTATATTCATCAAATAAATTTAATCTTAAATTTCACTCAAGTCTGCGAGTCTTCCTGATAGAACTAAAATTATTGTCACTCAACATTCATCTGTATACTAGAAGATAGCTAAATTAGTAAAATGCCAACATGGAAAGGTAGCTTAAATGCCTGTAAAGGGAATAAGGGAAAGGAGGAGGCGTGAACCGGCTTGACGATATAAATAATAGTTTTAATGATAAACTTAAACAGAAGACACAAACACACACACACATGACGGTCAGCTGCCCATAAACAAAAATCTCTCTCTCATCGCACCACCTTCCGCAGTCGGCCTTTATCCTCTCGGAGACTTAATTAGCCTGATAAGGGACCGGGTGTGTATAATCACGACCCGGCCCTGCCCTCCGCCCTGTCACAATGCCCTCATCCTCGAAAACCATTAACAAAACTTTGCAAAAATAAATAAAATATTACCCAAACTACATTAAATACTAGTTCACTTGCAATCAAAATAAATATGATTTTTGCCGACTAAAAAAAAATTAGCACCCGGTGAGAGCATGAAGCTGTCAAAATTCAACAGACATTTAAAAGTCAAAAATTATCAAGTTTCCTATTCAGCTTAAGCCATATTAAAAATTTTGGGTATTATTGAGCCTATGCTGTTCATTTTAAGATGAATTAAATTGAATGGTTGATTTGAAGCACATTTTTGTTTTGCATTTGTACGATAAAGAATTTAGTACTGTGTTGGGTAAGAATAATTCATGACAATTTTACATTTTTAATTTGTACACTAAACCTCATGTCGTTCGAGACATATGACTTCCTTTCCTTCTTGGCACACAAGAGGATATCTTTATGATTACAGAATGGCTGAACTATTCTTATAAATCTTGGTCCTGAAGTAAAACCAGTTGGAAACCACAGCATTAGGGCCTTGTTATCCAATCACATCAGTTAACAAAGAAATGAACAAAAGGTTAATGTAATATATGCAGTCCAAACATATTAAAAGTTATTGTGGCAGAGGTGTTGGTGTGACATTAGATCATTAGAGGGATATAATAAGAGCAGGGCAGTACGGCAATTGTTTTGCAGCAATTTTAAACTGATAAATATGGCTGTAAGTGACACACCTTCTCTTACAAAGGAGTGTTAAAAGTGTTTAATTAATTAGCAAATTGGTATTTGCGTAGTCAGCCTCCATTTCCACAATTTGGTGGGAGTTCAAGTAATCATTTGCTCTGGAAATGAGGCCCAGAAGAAAGGGTAAACATCAGCAATTAATGGAATACACTGCTACTCCAGGCTTCCGTGGTCGAGCTGGCTGTTAGGAGTTCCCAGGCAGCCAGGGGAAGTCTATCAACTGATGAAAGACCCCATCTTCTCCTCTTCCTCTTGAACGATTGCATGGTGCGAGTCCATTTTAGCATTCCATTGGTCATTGTTGCCAGCTGGGCTGACGTCACGGCTGTCCAAGTGTGAATCAATGGAGTATTGATTTATCTAAATCCTCTTGTTTTTTTTTTTTGTCGTCTAGACAAATTAAGACAGAGCAGTAAAAGTGGAAGGGGTGTTATTGATGGCAGTTTTCCCATTGCTTGCCCTTCAGGTGCCTCCATGGATCTTTCAACTATGTTATGTTTCTTAGCAACCTCAGAGATTAGGGTGTTTTTTTTTACTCAGGGGTTCATTTTGTTATTCAAACTAACAGGTTTCAGCTTTGTTCTTTTTGTGATGTGAAGGTCATATTAAAACTGTCTTAGAAACTTTGTTTTAAAACCATGCTTTTATTTATTTTTGCTTCTTTTCAAATCCCTTTTTATGTATACTGTTTTGCCTTTATTCCAGACTCAAATGTTCAGTCTGAAAACTGAACATGAATACACAGTAAATTGACGTTGCATCCAAATGTTCATACTCTGAAATCAACCCCATACTGTTGAACTAAGTGCCATTTCCCATAAGACAACGCCACTTACAGCGCATTGCGTCCAATCCCTGAGACATGGGTTCTAGTCCTATGGAAACCAGGAATTAATCACGTTCATGTCTGCGCAGATCGCAATTTGGAGGTTGTATTTTTGCTCTATGATTGCATTGACTCCACTAATGGTTAGCTTTAGGGTTGGAGTTTAGTTTACAGAGTAGTTTTAATAAAATATGCATTCCTGTTCATTGTATGAATGGACATTTACAACAAAAAATACAATTCTCTTTTGGCATCACTCTGTGGACATTTCATATCAACAACACTTATGATAAACTATACAAAGAGTGAAATAAAAGTAACCATTTCAAATGTTCTGAAAATGGTTTATAACTATTTTTACACTGTGGCGGAACAACCTGCCCCTCCCTCTCATCATCGTCATCCTGCCTCTTAGGGCCATTCTTCAGCCAGGCTTACGACAGGAGTAGGGCAGGAGAAGAGAAGAGGTGCATTATTAATAAGCCTTGAGGCGGCATTTGATGATGCTCACCTGAATTGAATGGAGCCTCATTAACGCTGATATGAAAACACAGATCAGGGGCCTGGGTAGCTTAACAAGTAAAGATGCTTACTAACACCTCTGGAGTCACAAGTTCGAATCCAGGGCATGCTGAGCGACTCCAGCCAGGTCCCTTAAGCAATCAAATTGGCCCGGTTGCTAGGAAGGGTAGAGTCACATGGGGTAACCTCCTCATGGTCACTATAATGTGATTCTCGCTCTCAGTGGGGCGCATGGCGTGTTGTGCGTGGATGCCGCGGAGAATAGCATGAAGACTATGTCTCTGCGGTAATGCGCTCAACAAGCCACTTGATAAGATGTATGGATTGACATTCTCAGATGTGGAGGCAGCTGAGATTCATCCTCTACCACCCAGATTGAGGTGAGTCACTACGCCACCATGAGGACTTGGAGTGCATTGGGAATTGGGCATTCCAAATTGGGGAGTAAAAAAACACAGACTGCCCCTCTTCTCTGTGAGCTGGCTTCTATTCTCCATGTGTGCAGATGCTGGCATTCTTGCAGGCCCAGGATCAGATTGGGGATGGTTTGGCCAAGTTAGATGCTTCTTCGAGGAGGACTGCACTCATTGTGGTAGACAGGTTAGACACCAAGCACTTTCCCCTCTCACCTACCATGGGCTTGGGAAGACAGGTCGCTGAAGATGCCACCACCCCCACGCACCTTGGACCCAGGAGGGGCCACTCACCCGACTTTTACTGAGCCCCGTTTCACTGCGAGGATGCCAAATCCCCTTTTGTTTTGGACACAATTCCCCCTGGACACTATTTTCTCTATTTTTTTTTTTACTACTATTATCAATAAATGCCTCTTCGAGGCAGACAGACACTTGCTGTGTCTATCTCTTGCTCACCCCGCCACATACACAAATAATGACTTTTCTTCAGTTGTAGTGTTATTTCCACCATGGGTACCATTTTTTTTATCAAAAGTTTGTGTACCTGGTAGCTACTGTTGCTAACTTTTCGCCACGCTAATATGGGACACTGCAGGATTTTTGAGTGTTTCAATTCTGGACAGGAGTCCCCTTCAGTTGAAATATAAGACTTCATCAAAGTTTAGGAAAGATTAATCAAGGTCAATATCACTTGTCAACAGAAGATTTTTACCATTTGTAATTTCTGATCTACAAATGATGCAGTGTGAAAACATTAATAAGTCATGTGTAATTAGGATACATAAAATGCTAGCTATAAAATTGTCCCAAACCCCAGCCCTAAACCTAACCATCAGTGGAGTAAAATGTATATTTACAGCGAAAATGCAATCTCTAAATTACATAAAACTATGTTTATGTGAACATGATTATGTCCTGATTTACATGGAACCAGAACCTGTGTCCTGAAGATTGCTTGCAAAACACGTTATCAGTACTGCCACAGGGAAAGTTAATCACATTTGAATAGATGCTAAAATGACTGACAGGGATTGCGCTTATCAGTAATTCCACAGAATGGGGACAATTTCAGGGTACAAGAACATTCGGAAGCAGCATGTCGATTTCCCATGAAATAAATGTTGGTTTGTCTGCTGTTGAGCACAACATCACCATTCAGCTGGATTCATCCACAATAATACCATCCAAAATCATCAGAAGCCTTGGGGTAACCAATCAACAACCAACTCAATTTCACCGACCATATCTCAAAAACAGCCAGATCATGTAGATTTACATTGTACAACATTAGGAAGATAAGATCCTTCCTCTCTGATCATGCCATACAACTCCTTGTTCAGTCTCTTGTCATATCTAGACTGGACTACTGTAATGCTCTTTTAGTCAGCCTTCCAGCATACACAACTAGGCCACTGCAAATGATACAGATTGCAGTAACAAGGGTGGTTTTCAAATAACCCAAGAGAGCGCATGTTACACCCCTCTTTGTCTCTACACGGCATACAGAACAGTCACTGGGTCTGCGACAGATTTCTTAAAATCATTTATACAAAGCTACGAAAAACCTTCCCAACTCACTCATTGAAGCAGACTCCCTCTCTGTCTTCAAAATCGACTAAAGACACTAAATAATTTTTTTTCTAGCTCTAATCTGTCTTGGCTAATACTCTTCTAATGCAATTTAAACTTTTGAATGCAGCCATTTTCATACTATCTCTTTAAGATTAATCACTTATGTTGAATCCTTCCTCATTTTGTAAGTCGCTTTGTATAAAAAAAGTCTGCTAAATGGATAAATGTAAATGTAATCTTGTCATTTCCATCATAGAAAGAAGTGACATTGTTGTGAAAATGGCATTATAGTGGAAATGGCAGTTCAGAAAACAAAAAAACAATGACAGAATTCTCCTGTAATGCATGTATATCCACTGTTGGATATCATTAATAGACTAATTAAATAAAATAGTGAGAATGTGAAAGGGTTTTACAAGTTACAAGGATGAGAATGTACTACCCGATTCAGGCTTACAGGAATTTATGAGCGGCACAATGAGTTTCAGAAATCCTTGGTACACAAAGTACAAAGACTAAATTTTTATGGATTATGCCAGCAGTCACTGTCACACAGATGCATGTTCAGTGTACTTTCTCGTTGTTGAATGGATTTTACTTTGTTCAGACTGAGACAGCTGAATGGCACTAACTGCTTCTTCACAAAACTAAAGCCCTTCGGAGTCGTACCGAGAGGCCAGATCATCCACATCAGCCAAAATATCCACTATTCTCAATGGGAGAGGGATGATGTGCACGGAGTCAAACGAGACAATGTAAATCCCATCATCTAAATTTGTTTTAAAAACCTGTACAAGATTAAAATGCAATCTAATGGATTGTTTGTACCATAAATAACACAAATAATAAAGGACTCTTAAGGTTTTTTTTTCTTCTCTAATTTGTTACAGTCGCAGCGATCAAACAGCTTGATGGAGCTTGAGAGCTGAGAGGGATGGATGACTGTTTTTTTTTTCACGAAACATAGTCATCCTAAAATATGGGCATGAAAGATGTGACAGTAATTTTCAACTTGCCAAAAACAATCTATATTAGGTCCTTTGGAGGAAACAAACAAACAACCCACATTAACAAAAGAAGTACCACAGTTTTGCCTTTAGTGGTTACAATATGGCACCATGAAAATAACATGATTGTTATTTTAAAATTCTTTACATTTTACTATGATATTATCATTTCCTTGGAGTACCCTGTAAAAATTATGGTATATGGTAACCCTAAACCTAACACTAAACCCAACCCTACTATTGACCATTAACCATCCCTAAAGTCAGCAAGCTTGATAAGGGACACATCAAATGGAACAAAATGCAGATGTCTCTTTGCACAGCATTTTAAAAACAAGGTGATCATACACGAGATGCTGAAAAAACATGAGATGTGGCTGTGGTGATGGGGCGTGGTCGTGTGTCTGTCTGCGGGAGAGAGGGAGTGGTGTGGCTTGTCAAGCTGGTTGACATGATTTATAACAGCTGTTTCTCATTACAGTGATAGCAGAGACTGAACACGCCAGAAGGGAGAGAGAGAGAGAGAAGGACATGAGTCTGCAGCTTTGACGTGTCTTATGTGTGTCTCTGAGTTGTGAAAACTTGATTATTTTAAGAATTTTATGTTTATTGAGAGAGTTGTTTACTGAACCAAATGAAATAAGAAAAGACTGCACAGGGTGCTGAAAGCAAAGAGAAATAAAAGCCTTACCTAAATTTGCCACTGCTCCCCATCTCCTCCTTTTCCATACCCAAACCTGAAGTTCTGTGACACTGGTGCCGAAACCCGGGAATCGAGGAGACACGTCGATATGGAGTCCTCACCACTGGACAAGGTGATCAAGACCCTTGCCGGCATCTAGCAGAACCAACATCAGGCCCTCGTCGCGCTGCGGCTGGAGCAGGGGCAGCATTTTCAACTCCTACTCCAAGCCCAAGCGGAGGACCGACAGGTGTTCTAGAGCCTGATCAGACACTAGGGGGATGCTGCTGCTGCCCCGGAGCCCACCCCGGCTGTCCAACCGGTCACCCTCATCAAAATGGGTCCGGCTGACGATACCAAAGCATACCTCGATCTCTTGGAGAAGACAGCCGAGGTGTGGGAAGGGTCGCCTGACCAGTTTATGAATTTATTAAGGGGAATTTTGTGAGGATTGTTCCTGTGAAATAATGTCTCAGAGTGTGATGTGCGATATATGGCTGGGGAGGTGGGGCCAGGGCCGTCTACACCTGCTCTGTTTCAAGATGGCACAAAGGAGGATGTCCCCGCCCTCAGGGAATTCCCTGAGGTGAATTTCCCTCTAGAGCAGTCACGTGACGAGTCCTTCAAACATGCATTTGACCAAGTGAGAGTAATGGATGGTCAACAGCTCCAGCCTAACGTTGCATACCCGTACTTTTCAATTATCAAAGATAGCTTGTATCGAGCTCGAGCCCCTGTTATTTGCAGTGCGAGAGGTCCCACAAGCCTCCACAGGGTTTTCCCCATTCAAGCTGCTGTATGGGCACCTTCAAACAGTAAAAATGAAATTCAGTACATTCTTTATCTTAGAACAAAACTTCACACTCTGGGTGACTATGAGTTCTCAGATACAGTTGACATGGTTTGCAACAAAACAAAAGTGGATTTTCGGAGCCACCTTATTTAGACCCAGAGATATATAATGTCAAATCAGATTTTATAGAATTTTCTTAGACTAAGAGTCTCAGAATGTATCATCATTTATATCATATATATATATATATATATATATATATATATATATATATATATATATATATATATATACACACTCACCTAAAGGATTATTAGGAACACCTGTTCAATTTCTCATTAATGCAATTATCTAATCAACCAATCACATGGCAGTTGCTTCAATGCATTTAGGGGTGTGGTCCTGGTCAAGACAATCTCCTGAACTCCAAACTGAATGTCAGAATGGGAAAGAAAGGTGATTTAAGCAATTTTGAGCGTGGCAAGGTTGTTGGTGCCAGACGGGCCAGTCTGAGTATTTCACAATCTGCTCAGTTACTGGGATTTTCACGCACAACCATTTCTAGGGTTTACAAAGAATGGTGTGAAAAGGGAAAAACATCCAGTATGCGGCAGTCCTGTGGGCGAAAATGCCTTGTTGATGCTAGAGGTCAGAGGAGAATGGGCCGACTGATTCAAGCTGATAGAAGAGCAACTTTGACTGAAATAACCACTCGTTACAACCGAGGTATGCAGTAAAGCATTTGTGAAGCCACAACACGCACAACCTTGAGGCGGATGGGCTACAACAGCAGAAGACCCCACCGGGTACCACTCATCTCCACTACAAATAGGAAAAAGAGGCTACAATTTGCAAGAGCTCACCAAAATTGGACGGTTGAAGACTGGAAAAATGTTGCCTGGTCTGATGAGTCTCGATTTCTGTTGAGTCAGAATTTGGCGTAAACAGAATGAAAACATGGATCCATCATGCCTTGTTACCACTGTGCAGGCTGGTGGTGGTGGTGTAATGTGTGGGGGATGTTTTCTTGGCACACTTTAGGCCCCTTAGTGCCAATTGGGCATCGTTTAAATGCCACGGCCTACCTGAGCATTGTTTCTGACCATGTCCATCCCTTTATGGCCACCATGTACCCATCATCTGATGGCTACTTCCAGCAGGATAATGCACCATGTCACAAAGCTCGAATCATTTCAAATTGGTTTCTTGAACATGACAATGAGTTCACTGTACTAAAATGGTCTCCACAGTCACCAGATCTCAACCCAATAGAGCATCTTTGGGATGTGGTGGAACGGGAGCTTCGTGCCCTGGATGTGCATCCCACAAATCTCCATCAACTGCAAGATGCTATCCTATCAATATGGGCCAACATTTCTAAAGAATGCTTTCAGCACCTTGTTGAATCAATGCCACGTAGAATTAAGGCAGTTCTGAAGGCGAAAGGGGGTCAAACACAGTATTAGTATGGTGTTCCTAATAATCCTTTAGGTGAGTGTATATATAAATTGCAAATTGTTCTTTATAATGATACCAAACACATAACCCTCATTGGTTTTTTTGTTTGTTTGTTTTCCAATTTATAAGCCTTTAATTTTGGGGCATGCCACTAAAACAGGAAATCTTTATTTGATCACAACCATTTTGGAGATTTCGGTCTTTCCCAGTTGAAGTATATAAAAGCTGTACTTGCATTACTAGAGAAAAGCTGCCAGAGGCTTTACGAATATGGCCTCCATGTGACCTGACTTGGCTTAAAGGGACTTTGGTCCTACTTGGCGAAATCACAGCTTAGCAGTATATATACAGTATATCAACATTTCAAGAATTTTCCATCTGATTCATCATTGTACCATGGTACCACCACAGTACTTTTTTTAAGGTTAATTTTGTCACAAAGGCAAGAAACACTAGTGTTGGGTAAGTTACCCCAAAGTAATCCACTTTTAATTACTTTTCTGATTACTTCATCAGATTACTGATTACTTTACTTTTAGGTTACTTTCTATTCACTGAAATATTTTAGTTTTTCCATTCAATGAATTCAAAATAATGTCTATATTTAATCATTGTTCATTGTTGCACAACCTTCAGCTGTCAGAGAAACACAAACACAGACATACATATGAACTCATATTTTAAATGTAAATAATATTTAGAAACGTTTAATCCAAGTAATGTACTTATAAATAATTATCTTAATTGAATTCAGTAACTGTAATGTGATTGCAAGAATTGAAAATGTAATGTGTTACAATACTTTTTGACTAAAAAAAGTTTTTATTGTTAAAATTATTGTGTTCAGGTTCATTTGCATCCACAAGATTTAATAGAACAGCTTTCATGTCAAGGGCATTGTCCATTAGACTGAAGCAGTAATTATTTAAACTGCTACCAAATTTAGTGTGCCCTTAGAGGGACAGCTGTCTCTATCTTAACATCATTTCTCTATTTGTCATTTATGAAATTTATTGGAGAAGATGAACCTCTCTAAAACCGTAGTTGGTCATTCCAAAATATCGTCTTTCCCATCGTTACTTTATTTAATTGGTTTTAAAAGGTGATGTCAACGATGCCAGGAGTAATTTGACTGTCAGTGGGATATGCCCTTTGTCTTGGCTAATGATCGCCAGCAGCAGTGAGGAGTAATTAGCCATGACTTGCACAATACTAACTTGCCGCAGGTTCCTCAAGCTCGCCCTGACTTCTACCCTTTCTCCGCCCCGAGAAATGTCAGTGGTTGTTGTTTTAAACGATGGTGGCATCTAATCAGTCCTAGTTGGCATGTGCTTGTGTGAATGGCCATCATTAGCTCCCTGCCTCTTTTAACTCACCCCACTTTTGGGAAGGGATAGAGCAATACCGTCATTGTGACCTTGAGTCAGATTAAAAGTTGGGTCTAGTTAGCACAACTGTGTAAAAAAAACCATTGGGTATTTTCCAAAACGTATAAAAAAGTCACAATTTTATTGTCATACAGTTAAAATCTGTAGATTTTGTTCTCTTCATAATAGTACTTTCCACTGGCATAAACTGTATCAGTAATTTTTTAGGGGTGTGCTAAGGCAAGCATAGCTGCTGCTATTATTTAACAGCAATGGGTCCCCAAGTATTATATATATATATATATATATACCCATACAAACAACAGTTGGTTCCAGTCCTCAAATCTGATTGGTCAAGAGACGTTCCATGAGCACTGATGGTCTGACAGGATCAGCACTCTGACGCTTCACTGTGTGTATCACTCTGCTTGTGTCCCTGCTGTTCTAAACTAAAGTGTAAGAGCAGTGCATATCTGTCAGGAGTTACTGTCTTTATTTTTGAAATTACATATATTAGCCAGCAGGTGGTGGCAAAATATAATTTTTGAAAGCTCATGTAATATGAGCCAGTTGGTGACTGGCTCATATTACATTGACTTGATCTTCAATGTTAGTCATTATTTACATAGAACAGCGCTCCGTGATCGCTCGTATTACCACTACATTACTTAAGCTAGGACATTGTTTTAAACGGCTTTAAATGAACAATTTCAAGATTAAGGCTCATTGCAGTTGAGAGACAGAACTCAAGGCGCTTACCGAGTTTCCACATATCCAATGTGTTCCACATACACGCTGTTTAAAATGGTGGAGGACATCGCTGTTTCTATAGTGATTGACTCTTGCACGGCTACCATGAAATAAGGAGAAATACCCCCGCTTGGACACCATTTTTCCGCTGAGGAAGCTTACCTTCAGAACGCTGACAGAGTATCTGCTTGGGAGTGGCAACAGGTGATCACACACGCTCCTTCTCTCCTTCTAACACACACACACACACACACACACACACATGCTTACTTTGAAAGAGGGATCCAAACCATATATAGAGACTAGAATATCAAAGACTCTTTAGAATAACTTATAATCAGCAACCAATAAACAACACCCAAAACACCCTAGCATTGTAGTGATAGCTTTTTCAAGGGCAAACACCTTCCACATTTTTTACTGAAGGTTTGTCTTGCAGTTCAAGGCTAACTTGTTTACATTCAAAAGCTTTAATTGGCTAGAATGATTGTTTTATTGTGCAGAACCCATTGCTGGGTAATTTCATTTGAGAGGAATTTTGCAAGATCTTGGTCAGTAATAACATTGAAGTTTATTAGGATGATTTTCAGATTTACCAATGTTAATATCAAACATTCAATTTTCTTGCTATTATCTGCATCCCCAATTTTCATAATGTATTATGCTCGTTTCATAATTTATTATGCTATTTGACAGATGGATCAGAATTATTATAATGCACAATAGGCACATAAACATGTGTTTTATTATTATTTATCAATATTTAAATCTCAGATATTGTGAAGATCATTAGCATATTTCTGTGTCTTTTTTTTTCAGGCATTGAATTTAAATAATTCTAAATGTGTCGTATTGTTATATGAAGGTCATATTAAAACTCAAATAATAAAGGTACAAATTTTACGAAACATTTTTAATTTACTTTTGTTATGTATAGATATATTTTTTTTTATTTACTGTTGTCCCAGACTTAAACCATCAATCTTAATATTTTTTATTTATTTTAATATTTAAAATGTTTTTTTAAACTATTAAAATATTAACAGAGTGATATAAACATAGAATTTCAATATTTTTCAAAATTAATTTAATCTAAAATTATTTGTATCCAAATTATGAATGTGGCGTGTAAAGTAAAAAAATGTAAAAATTTAGCAGCCTGATCTCATGAAAATGATGCGACTGCAACAATTTTGCTGAATGGTAATATGTGGTTCCTTACACATACCCTCCTACCCTAAACATTAAACCTAACCAATGTTGTCATATAAAGTAAATGTAAGATAAAAAAAAGTTAAATGATCCATCAAGTTTTAAATCAACAAAACCTACCTCCCTAGTGTAAACCTTTAACCTAAACCTAACTGATATGGGCTGGGTTTCCCAAAGGCATCGTTATCTAAACAGTCTGTAAAAAAAAAAAGTAAATTAAAGAGATCTTTGAACCACTCATAAGTCCATTAAGTAAAACTTAAACATATCTTTCTGGCATCTTTCACAGTTTATGAAAGACAATGGGCGATTTAATAAATTGTATTAATATATTTTGATAATTGTAAAACCAATGTATACTAGTTCAGAGGATAAAAAGTGTTAAAAAATAGGCAGACTCCGCATTCTGTGCATGCAACGTGATAGGTCTAAATTACAAGACACACAAAACAATATAACGTTATATTAGCCTTTGATAAGCATAATTGTAATGGCAATAGACCACATGTTCTTATTAAACAAATTATTTAAGAAGACACAAGTAATGTAACGTGAACATGCAGTTTAATCTTAAATAAATATGCCTAATAAATAATTATAATTTGGTTAGGGGAGATTAGAGTGAGAGATTCCCTCTCTCTTCCTCTTCCTCTTCCTCTTCCTCCTTCCTCCAATGAATGTTCCAAATCGGCTCGCCTATAGACTTTTTACAAGGCAGAAACAAATTGCATGATGTATAATGGCAGTGAGGCTACAAGTACACAGTTCCTTGAACTTTAACCAGATGAACATTTTAATCCTGTTCTATGCGCAAAACTTTAGGCTATGCAAGAGTTGCGTATGATTGACATCGTGTACATTCACGTTACATAAATTTATTCATTAATTTTAATTAACTTTGGACTGGACAGCGCCCATAACAAAGTACTAAAGTTCTACTTTATAACGGTTGATCTACGTGCATTACTCCATCTTAAAATAGCGAGCGACTTTTGTTAAGATGATCGTAAAAACTTAAGTTGCAACATTATCGGGAAACACAGCCAGTGTCATAAAAACAAATATGAGATGAAAAATGCATTTACAGAAGCATCCACTTCATTTTGTGCAGCTGCTTTCTATCCACCTTTCACGCTATTTTGTTATCGACAAAGAGAAAATGCGAAAAATAAAATTGCGACATTTGCCGCCTTCTGCCCGTTTCCATTCAAATGGCCTTTTATGTGCATTTGTGAGCGCAAAAGAAATCTGCCCTGATGCCGTTTCCATTCAGAAATGTGTGTTAATCACTAATTTGCCTCCCAGATGCCCCTATTTGTTTTCCTCTGAAGTTTGGATAAAATGGGGAGAGTATTGAGACAATTCATTGAAATTAGTCAGTTTACTATCATTTTAATTTCACAAATAAAAGCAATCAGAAGATGAGGAATTGCAACAAAAGGGAACAGTTTCTCTTCTGATAGGACTGTAATATTGGTCCTGATGTTGCGCCTATCGCAGGTTGGCACCGGTTGATGGCAACCTGCCGTCAAAAGTAGTGGGGAAAACTTTCTGTCTCAGTATAAGGAGCATCAATCGATGTGTATATGCTGCGTGCACAGCTATTAAAGAAAAAATTATGCGGGTTTACATATGATACATACCTGATATTCAATATTTTAAACAATCATCTAATCTAAAGCATCGCCATCACAACTGCATTATGTCCCACATATTTATCTATCAAAAGTAAAACTAAACAATAATTTTATAGAATTGGGCTGTAAAAACAAACAAACAAAAAAAAAAAATACGCTGAAGCTTTTCTCCTAGTATTGTGTATTTACTTTTAATTTAAAACATCTTTGTGCACAGAAATAATATGTTTTATGGGCTAATTCTGTGACTGCCGTCTATTTTTTGGAATGGTGTGGAAAAAAGAATAAATAAATAAATGGATGGATACTGCGATTAAATGAAGTAATCACAGGATCATATTACTCCTGGTTATTGGCTCATTTCCAGTCGGAGTGTCAGGCATGAGACAGGTTAAGATAGAGTAACTTGTGGATCAGTGTCGAATTGAGACGCAAACTGTTTCAAATGATTCAGTCGGATTTGGAGAACTGGTTCAACTCGTTCACTGAAAAGAACTGGTCCAAAAGAACAATTTGTTTACAAACTGGACATCACTATTGGGAGATCAAATTATGCACAGTAATATACTTTTAAATTATTATTATATATAGCTATACAGCTAGGTTGACCAGAAGACCATGCCAAAAAATCAGGACATGTGAGTCAAAATTGCATTCCAATATGCAGGCAATGCCTGCCAATTCAAACCTTATGCAATAAAATGCAACTCATTCTTCTTCACTAACTAGATAATGTGATTATCATAATGGGCCACAGATATAGCATAGTGGTTAGATTTCTTATTACCTTATTTCATGCACTTAAAGAAATGCACAATTCTCCTGGCATACCTGTATATTGAACTCTCTTTATTATCTGAAAATATAAACAAGACATGCTGTCGTTTAGAGTAACCTACAGTCCCCTCCTTTAGCTGGTGGTAATATGATTCAATGATAAAAAAACACTTTCTGATGCTCAGCCTCCTCCCCTCCATTTGGAGCTGTATTTTGTCCTTCTCTAAATTACATTTTTAATTTCCCTTTCAATATGAACCTTTTACAGCTTTCTTTAGAACTAGAAAGAGGTGAGAGTTAATTTACCTTAATGTTGAGATCATAAACATCCATAATGTATAATAAGACACTTAAAACAACATTTAATCTAGTACCAAGTTGCTGTCTGGAGGCAGATTGACCCTCCTCTACATGTCAAGCAAGTTTTAATGCCACACCAAAGAAAAGGACATTATGGGCATTTAACTCAATGGACCTCCCATCATTCTCCATCTCTGTTGTAGCAGATCTTCATCTTATAAAGCACATGAATAATCATGTGTGGCTTACTGAAAGGCGTTTACATACCATCTATTGAAAATGATGACAATGTGGGAGATCCTACAATTGAAAGAGGGTCTATGATGCAACACAAATCAAAGTGTGCAGTTTCAGTGCTACTGAGTCTCTTTGATAGATTTCTCTCACAGAGCAGTCTCATTGCCATTGGCTCATCATAAACAATTATGTGATCTCTGGGATTCTTTGTGATCTTTTAATCATTGCTTTACAGAGTGATGAAAGGTTTGATTAAAGCTGAAATGTGCAATGTTTTCAATATGAATCCATTTTTTTTCCCTATATGGCTTACTATACACAGACAACAAACAATCCATTCATTGGCCGAGGCCCCCCTTGAGTGTCTCACCATTAAAATACGGGAAAATAGCCATTTCTTCGTTTCGGCCAAAATACAGGACAGCCTAGCTAATCAGGAGAGCTGGCAACCCTAGACATGAATATTATCTCCAATTGCACAGCTATATTTAAGGTATAAACACCTTAGTAACCCCATAGCAATGCCCTGGACAACCATAAGCATTGTGTTGCATTTTGGCTGAAAGTTTTGCACGGCCAATATCTCATTTTTATTTCTAAAAAGTTTTTATGTTTGCTATTCCTTTTTGTGCCGTTAGTATCTGCAGCCCTATATAAAACTATATACGCATCACACTTTGTTTACAACAAAGGTCATACTTAACACCATTTCACAACACTCAGGTTTATTTTAAAAGCAGCACAAGAGGCTCATTAGTGTATGTTTATGAGCCTCTGTGTGTGATTATTACTTTGATGAACTACAGGAAGGGTTAAAATAACATCACTTCATTTGCATGCATCCACAATTAGGCCTTGCCGATGCAGTCCAACCTGGAATAAACAATATAGAGAGTGGAGAGGGGTTGGGAAAATTCAACAGCATTCTGAGCAGTGTTATTATTGTTAACAGAATTAAAAAGGAGAAATAAGTGAAGCTGAATTTTTTTTTTAAATAAAAAAATAAATTCTTACATAATATGAAAAACGAGATTGAAGTTTAAAAGAAACTTGACGCTAAAATAATATCCTTGTCCATTTTGAATCCTTGTTTCATTGTAGAATCGATCTAATTGTTTTTTTATTCTTATGTTGAAACTATGTTGATTTCAGGTGGGTTAAACGATGTTATACAATCAGCTAATTTTCTACTTTGCTTTTTAAAATCCCAAATGCTTAAATAAATTATATATATATATATATATATATAGTAGTTTATTAAACACACATCACATTCAGTATTAAAAAAAAATATATCAATTTACAAACACATAAAATATAGAAAAATGCCTTGACACTGGCACATTCACAAATGGATGTATAATAATAAAAACATTAAAGGCTAATTTAACTTCCCTTAGTTAAAGTTATAGATAGCTAGCTCACCCCTAAACAATTTTATTGTTATCATATACACATCCTCATGTTGTTCTGAAAGTTTATACATTTTTTATTCTGTGAAACACATGAGATATGAGGCAGAACATTAGGGACTGACATTCTGAGTCACTATTCACTTTCATTGCATATTTGTATTTATTTATTTTTCTATAAAAGTGAATATGAGACTTATTATTTCAATATTGCCTTTTGTATTCCACAAAAGTAAGACATACATCTGGAGCATATATACAGTATGTCTCCATATGTATACATATCGAGAGAATAGGGAGGGATTTTTTCTCCTGAAATATTAACGTCTAGGTTACGGATGTAACCTCCATTCCCTGATGGAGGGAATGAGACATTGTGTTAAAGAAGTGACACTAGGGGTCTCTCTTGAGTGCCTTTTGCATCTATGAGAAAAGGCCAATGAGAAATTGGCAAACAGAATTTGCATGTCCCACCCCCAGACATACGTGTATAAAGAGAGGGAAATGCATCTGTTTCATTCAGGATTTTTCTGAGGAGCCGACAATTGTTCGGCCGCAACAGTGGCTCTGTTCAGAGACGTGCCCTGGAGGACACAAAGTCTCGTTCCCTCCATCAGGGACTGAGGTTACATCCGTAAACTAGACATTCCATGTCTGTCGCTCACTTCGACGGTGTGTCAAAGAAGCAACACTAGGGGTCCAATTTAAATCATGCCATGCGCTGAGCAGTGTACGTGTACTGCTGACACAGGAGCGGGCAGGTATTTTATGTGCCAAAGCGACCGGCTGTGTCAGACTGCACGTACCCTTCCCCAACGCCCCATAAAATCATCAGAGCCTTCTGGCTCTTTACCCCCAACAGGGGGGAACAAGGCGACATGCCAAGCATGGGAGCAGGCTGTGCCAGCTGCACCTTTTCTCTCGCTATGTTTTTCACATAGAGCTAAAGCGGCTGGGGCCATCTTAACGCTATCATATGCATCAGGGAAAGCGATCTCTCCCAATTCCTACTCTTTCAGGGGGAAAAGACCTTGCAGAGACCTTCCACACCTGCCCAGACTGGGGGAGGTAAAGAGTGGTGAAATACATCACATGAGCTTTTAGGTCACATGTGGAAAGTGGCGCAGTGGTAGATCCTGTCTATTGGGAGGGAGGAGTTGCTACAGACACGGTGACCAGGGGCCAGTGGGAACTGCCCAAGGGAGATGCGGGTCCACTCGCAAGGGGACCGTACCGCGGAAAATACACACAGGGGGGAAGTCCACGTAGGAGCCCGACCTGTGGAGCACCTATTCCAGTACAGGGTAGATTGAGTACCCACATTGAATTTGGTTGGCGAATTCTTCCGCTGAATTCGCAGACCAGAGGGCTAGGGAGGAGTCATCCAGGAAGCCGAGTTAGTAGGATCTCCTGGGATAAGAGCGCACGATTTTATCTCAGCAGAGGGAAAGGGCGCTAGGTGCAAGCGATCAGCCCGGTCAGTTTGTCAGCGTGTTACCGAGTTCTACCGGCTCGGACCTAAGAAAACACGGGACGGAACCGACTCAACCCTGAGATTGTAAAACCTTGCAAATGCATTGGGTGTTGCCCAACCCGCTGCTCTGCATATGTCCGCTAGGGAGGTGCCCCTGGCCAGTGCCCGTGAGGACGCAACACTTCTTGTTGAGTGTGCTCAGACCCGCAAAGGGGGGGGCATGGCCTGGGTGTGATAGGCCAATGTAATGGCGTCCACTACCCAGTGGAAAAACCTCTGTTTGGAGACAGCGTTCCCTTTCCGCTGTCTGCCAAAGCAGACAAAGAGCTGCTCAGAACGTCTAAAGCTCTGCGTGCGGTCCAAGTAGATACGCAAAGCACGTACCGGACACAGCAATGAAGGGGCTGGGCCTGCCTCCTCCTGGGGTAGCGCTTGCAGGTCCACTACCTGGTCCCTGAAGTGAGTGGTAGGAACCTTGGGCACGTAGCCCGGTCGCGGCCTTAGGATCACATGGGTGTCCTGCCTGACCAAACTCCAGGCAAGTGTCGCTGACAGTGTTCTCCGAACCTCTTGATGAAGGCAAGCGCGATCAGGAGGGCTGTCTTCATGGAGAGAGCCCTGAGTCCGACTTATTCTAGCGGCTCGAAGGGGGGTCTCTGAAGGCCAGAGAGGACCACTGAGAGATCCCAGGAGGGGAACAGGCTTGGCCGGGAGGGATTTAACCTCCGGCAGCCTCTTAGGAACCTGATAATTAAGTCGTCCTTACCCAAAGACTTGCCATCTACTGTGTCGTGGTGGGCCATGAGCCATCCACAAACACTGCCTCTGTGTGATCGCAGCCCAAACACACAAGACAGCGCCTGTGGCCGTCAGAAGCGGACAGCACTCTACCGCATCCAGGAACTACACAAGGGCAGGAGGGCATCTTTATAAAGACGCATCCTGAATAGGACGTTCAACGACAGCTGTGTATTTCTCTTTTAGAGAAAATTACTCTTTTAGAGAAAATAAACTCTTTTAATTGCGCTGTTGAAGCGCCCAGGGGCAAGCTGCACTGCCGTGCAGAGAAGAGAGAAAGCTGCTGATATGCACCGTAGATCCAACAGCAATCGCACTCAAAGATGGGAGGAACAGTGTGTCACTCGCAGCTCGCTGCATACACAACCATCTGCTCCGAAGTTAATTTCTGAATGAAACAGATGCATTTCCCTCCCTTTATACCCACACGTCCGGGGGCGGGACATGCGAATTCTGTTTGCCAATTTCTCATTGGCCTTTTCTCATAGATCAGAGATGCAAAAGGCACATAAGAGAGACCCCTAGTGTCGCTTCTTCGACACAACGTCGAAGTGAGCGACAGACGGGGAACCATGGTTTTACTACAGTAATCATAGTTTTACTATAGTGAAGTCATAAATACATGACAATGAAAACTATGGACATAATAATTAGAAAACCCCTAATTAACCATTTCAATTAAACATTGCTTTACTGCAGAAACCCTTTGTTCACCATGGTACTTTTCGTAACAAAGAAACAAACAATATAAACATGATAAATTTATCGCATGAAATCACAAACATAATGTGAGGGAATGCAAAACTATTTCAGAAAGTGGCTCTTTATGAAGAATAGGTTTGTGAGTAAATGACAGGATTTTTATAATTATCCCTCACACAGTAGGCACATTATAAAGAATTGATAGCCTTAAAATTAGAGTGCAGAAAAAACTAATGGATAAAATATTTTCCAGCCGAGGGTCGGTGAATATTTTTGCTTTATTGATTTTGCTTAAAATAATTAATTCATTTATTGAGACACAAAAAACTTAAAAGACATTTCTAAATTCAAATTATATATACACAAAAACATTTGCCATCACGGAAGAATCTGTCAACGACAACAGGTGGAAAATTACTAATAGAACTTCAAGTTAAGTACTAAAGACAATTATAAATGTAAGGCTAATAATAACCAAAATAAATAAGCCTAATAAATTTCCTTGTGTTCCTAAAACTATGCTGCCAAATGTGTTTTTAACGAATGTGTTTGTATTGCATTTTGTAATACAGTTATTACTGCCTAAAGAAAAGAAAATGGAACTAAATTTTAGGTTCAATGTGAATGTGTCTTGTATTATTTATTATTTAATCACTTTTGTCTTTGTTTCTTTAATAAAAAAGTTTATCTTTAATACAAAGATAAATGCAAAGTTGTGTTCACAATGCACACCAACCGCATGGAAATAAAGTAAAATAAATTCATTAAAATCACAGCACCTCCTGAGATGATCGGAGATGATTTGCAACATTCTCATAGAAGACATTCTTTTAAACAGTTTTCAGAAAAATAAAACAGAGAATAAAAGCCTGAAAACCCTTTACATGTGCTTGTTCCACATGATGAAGGCTCGCGCTGCACACCCCTGATCAAATAGCGAATCAGACACGAGCATTGACAGCTTTTCTTTGTCTGTTCTTAAAAATATATTAAACTGTGTTTCTCCAAGCACCTACCTTTGCGACTAACAGCATTTCTAATCATGTGTCACTCAGACGTCTTACAGGTCACCCGCCTGTTGAGGGTAGATGAGAAAAATTACTTACACATAAAATAGCTGCATTTGGATGAGGAGCTTGTGAACTGGGTTCAGCCATGTCACATTTGGCAGGTGCTAGTTTCACACCCTGGGCTACTGTTTTATATATTTGGCGGCTTCACGGATCCATGGTTTTGCCATTTCCCAATATTGCGATCATCATTTGTCAATGAGTGTCGCAATAGGCATCAGGAAATTCATCAAGATATCATCGATTTCCAATTACATCATCCTATTGCCCAGCCCTACATTACTTAAAAGCTTGCAAAGGTGGAAAATTGTCATTAATGTTACACAAGAGAAAGCCTTTACCATTTACATAATGATTTCGATGAAATGGGTCAGTGGTATATGCTGATAAATCAACCTCATTTTGACGTTGAATAGATGTTTTATTTTCGACCTAGTAACGTTCTGATGTACCGACCAAAAAGTGAATGTTGATTCAACATTGAAAATTGATTGACGACTGATCCCGAACTTCACAACTAAAAATAGACATTAAATCGATGTCTGCTTGCTATCTGGGATGGTACAGTGATATATAAACTCATGGAATAATGTACATTAAGAAAAACAATATAGAATATGATGCATATCATTCAAAATAATATAAAGAAAACACTGGCTAACAGCCTTCTTTTTTTTCTCAAATATTGCATATTTGTATTGAATTCAGGGTTTCTTGTGCATGGTTAAAAAGACACCATTACAGGAATACTTTGTAATATTATCTTTGTTATAAAAATAGCTGTGTGGTTTTGCAATTTGTTTGTCTACAGTGAAATATTGTATGTAAACAGTCTTGTATGTAGTTTTGGAGGGGTGTGTATCATCAGCACATACAAAGCTGGTATTTTCTACCAAGGTGCCAGATTGATCAGCTGGGGCAACTCTGGAAAAATGACAAAAAGCGCTTATCTCATTGGTCAGTAAGTTTTAATCGCAGTCCAAATAAAACAAAGATGACCGCTCTCTGTAAAAATACAACCTTCGCATTGTCGGCGGACGATTTGTCAGACCGAAAAGAGCCATGGTATAATATTATTCCAAGACAAAAGCTTGTTTGGAACAATCATTCGCCCTGTAGTGAGAATCACCCTGGCACCATTTGAAATTAACTCACACAAGACATTAAAATATATATGTTGATTTTTGATCACACTTCACTTAAGGTGTATGTGTGTGTGATTATTAATATCAGACAGCCCCTCCCTCCATCCTCAGGGCACCAGATAAAAGTTTCACCTTAACAGTAAAATAAATATGTAAATTGGAGGGAGTTGGCCATCTGATCAGGGCTGCTGCTCACAAGCTAAATGCTTTTATGATGAGGCAGCTTTGGCAGATAATGAACATCAAATGGTGGGAACACATACCAAACAACGCGTGGAACTTCAAGCATGTATAAACTCCTTGTCCAAAGAAATCTGCGATGGACAGGTCTACCCAAACTAATCCTGTACTCACAAATTCAAGAAGGGTTTCACAGCAGAGTCAGACCTAAACTGAGTTACAAAGACACTATCAAACAAAACCTAAATGCAAAACAGATACCTCTCAACAGCTGGCAAACTCTGACAAAGACAGAAATTTGAGGAGGAAACAGATTCACAGGATGTCTTCATCGGACACGATGGACAGCTTATTGTATTGGTCATATGATTAATCTGAAGAACTTGTAAAATTCAGCCTAACCTTTAGAGCTCTTCTGTATCATCAACCCAAGGAGCACACGGTTGTAATACAATTTGTTTTTTTTTCAAAAAATATACAAGAATAACTAACAAAACTACGAAATGGTACTTATATGCTAAAATATAACATACTATAAATGAAGAGGTAAATAAAAGTGCATAGGATGGAAAAATGTAAGTGGTTAAATTGGATGTAGCAATGGCAAAGTATAACTATTATCTTATGAAAGATAAATTGCAGTTTCTCTGTTAATTAATAAAGTGAAAAACTTATTCCTTATTAATCAAATAACTCAGATTATTTGCAAGACAATTGATACACAGGTTATGTAATCTAAAGAACATTAGATGATCATTAGATGATACCAACTGATGGTATACACTAATGCCAAAGTCTCAGGAAAGAGGTTTAGTAGTGATATTTACTTTCTCCTTGATCGATCGACGAGTTCAGTGACGTGACGTCTTCCACTGGGGCACAGGGCCACGCTACAGTGGGGAAGGAGCTGGATTCTGTTTCAACAGCCTTGGACATGAAGTAACTGAGGAATGCTGATCTCCTGGAAGCACCTAGGTGGTTCTTCCAATCTGGAACACACAGATGCACGAAACTTGAAGAGAAAATTTGCTCACCAGAACTAAACCTTGTCGCTGTAGTTATCTCTCTTTTATAGGGATTCAGAACTTGTTGTTGCAATAGTATCTTTTAGTGAGACTTGGTACATGGTCGATCTTCTTCTGTCTCACGGATGGACACTCATGGAGTGAAACCTGAACAGAAAAGTATTTTAAAAGTGTATCCTTTTAATGACCCTCTGGACGGGTACTCAGGACAAAGGTGTTTTAGAACTGTATCCTGTTAATGACCCTCTGGACAGGGACTCAGGACGTTGATTATTATTCTGTTATTGCTCCCAAACTCGAACAGGCAGGAACCCAGAACTGCTGAGGGTTTTCTGTTATCTTTTTAGTGTCTTCTTCCGAGTCTCAGTACATAGGTGTTTTAGAAGTGTATCCAGTTAATGACCCTCTGGACAGGGACTCAGGACAAAGGTGTTTTAGAAGTGTATCCAGTTAATGACCCTCTGGACAGGGACTCAGGACAAATGTGTGATCATCCGGAGGATAGTTTTATACCTTCCTGATGAGGAGAAGATTGCAGTTTGGTGCTTCTTGTTTCAGGGCAATGATTGGCTGCTGACATTAGAGTGGAGGGGATACAGTGTGGTCTGCCCTCCATTCTCTGTGTAGAACTCATTTGCATAATCATTGCAGGCTTAAAATTCACAGTTAGAACAGTGTTCTTAAAGTTTTACCTATGCAATGTTCAATTTCCAAACCACTTCAAAAATTCTCGGCATTTTTCAGAACATGATATTAAATGATTAAATATTATGCATGTGTTCATATATAACTTAATAGTTCAAATTGTGTTAATCAAATAACTGCAATTTACATAAACAGTTTAGTGAATTAACATTGAGTGGATGTGTTGCAGTTGATGTCCAAGTTAGGAGTAAAACTTTGTTTGTAAAGATTTGTCTTTGTTCCAACTTTTGCCGCATGGTAAGTTCATGCTGCTTCAAGAGGTCTTGAAGATATTTATGGCACTTCTCACCTCTTGTATTGGGTAAAACCTTAGGATGGGGGTAAGAAGTCTTTTCCAATGTGTTGGAAGGTCTGGGGCCTTAAGGCCCAAACAAACTTCATGTAAGTACACAAAAGCAGACGTACCTTGCTACGCAAGCTCAGTTCCACGCGTTGTTGCATAGTGAAATGTGTCAGTGCTCAATTCATAACCCAAAGCAAGTACACACTGAATTGTCGCAAGGGGCGCTAGAGTGGATTTTCTGTGTTCAGTCAACAACTGTCATGGCAGAGCAGCAATTTGAGGATAGTCTTGCTGAACAAGTTTGATTATACAAACATATTTATGACCCCTCGTCCCCTCTCCATTCTAATAAAACAACGATTGAAAATGCTTTTCAAGAAACTGCAGCTTCCCAAAATTCTGAGCAAATGGAAACAACTATGGGACTGATCTGTCAGAGCCAGGAAGAAATGAAAAGGTGTCCGCAGTGGAGATGCCGCAACTAGCTTTGGATATCCAGTCATTTTGGACATGTTGAGATGGCTTTTTGACTTCATAAAACATCGGACAACAGAGTAAATTTTTCCTGATTTGATTTGTGGTGTGAGGTTTGTAACTGCCAGAGCAACGGAAGAGTGCATGTAAAGTATGTACAACGGGACCATGCATAGGCCATGAATTGGCCAAGCACTTGCTGCTGCATTCACATACTTGAGTGAAGTATGTTTTGGCCTTTAATTTCTGAAGTATCTTGCAGTTGTTCAAGCAGCTTATCTGATGGATATGCTTTCTATTACTTTGTGTTGGTCCTGCAACAATCCAATCAAAATGGAGCAACTTTACTTTGCCTTGAAAGTTAGGGTGGGGCTCTGCAATAAACTGGCTCCTGGAATGTCACAGCCCTGAAGAAACTGAGTTGGTGTGAACAGGCCTTAGGTTAAATCAGAATACACATGGCTTACTTATAGTTGAAGCACCTGTATATCAAACGGTTATTTTGAAAACAAATATTCAAATCAGCTTTAACGCTTTAACTTTGGAAGTGTCAAGATTGGGTTGGACAGGGTAGAATGGGCTTTATTAATACAAAAATGAAAACAAAACAAATGAAAACTATCCAGAGGGGAGAAAGTAACAGTCCAAGACAGGCTCTGATAGGACTGTCTGGGCTGGAGGAACCGAATGGACTCAAATGGACTGGACAAGACCAGATTAACAGGACACACACCTAACAGGGAAAGCATCCACAACAAATAGGCAAAAGACCAAAGGGAGAATAAATAGGAGAGAAATAAGGAGGGGCAGGTGAAACTAATGAACTAACAACAAGGCAAACAAGGGGGTGGGGTACTCACTCAAGACTGAGAAGCACGTGGCAAATACAAACCTAAACAAGCCATGTACACAGGATAACCTGCTCCGGGGCAGATCTCATCCAGATTCTGGAACATTCAGCTGTCAGCAAAGTGAAAGTCACTCCACCCAGAATCTCTCACACCAATTTAAAGTGCACTTCAATGAGGCAATTTTAGAAATGTACAAAATATCATTATTTATTGCAAGAAATATATTTTGGTAGTCATGCATTTGTTAAAAGAATCTTAATTTTTGTCCAATAATTTTCCCACACTAGCCATAAAATAAATATGAATACCTAATAATTATATAATTTCAAGTAAGATATCAATACAATATCAATAATGATCAAATTACTTTAAAATGGTAAAACTTTATCACTCCACAATATACTGTAGATATATCAGAAATGTGTGAATGCCACTCAAATCTCTTCTTATTAGGATTAGCTGGCAGAGATGCCATGAACATACAATATTTCACTTGAAGTTCATTAAAGGCACACTAGCACACCAAAATTGTCTTTATTGTGTCTTATGCTGCTAGAAATAAAGAACAAATAAGTTTTTATTAGTGCATACCATCTACTTATTATCCAATTGCGCACATTTGTATTATTCAATAGTGTTTTAATGTCTAAAAGTATTCAATTATATTAAGTTAGTAATTTAAATGAATACTAATATAATAAACTTTTACATTTCAAGATAATAAACTTTTAAAATTGCAAGCCTAAATGTTGTAGACATATAAAGTTGCTTTCACATGGATATATGCTCTATTTTAATATTTTCATCACATTCAGATTTTGTACGTGATCTAGCAGCAGCAATGTTTTTTCTTGCTGTGTAAATGCCTTTAAATTCTTTATCATTTACTAATGATCCTCTGTACTGTGTGAATGTATTATAATTATTCATGATTTTATAATGATTATTTGTGTCGTGTAAATGTGTTTTGATTGGTCATATTTTTTAAAGTCCTTGTGCTGTTAGAACTGTGTTTAAATTCTTATAATTTATCATAAATTCATAAAAACCTTAAGCGGAGAAGTAAATCTCACTGACTCTCTGTCTCACATGCGATTAGCTCTTCGCTTCATTCATGTGGACTAATCGTAACCTCGGGATCAAACTCTGAATTGATAAAGTTGGTAACGAGCATCTTGATACCACTTAACCCTAATGAAGCCTGATTGGATTTGGTGAGTTTTGTTAAACTAAAATCAAACCTGGAATCCAGAATTTGCTTTTTTTGTGATACATGGCACCAAATGCACACCGCAAGGTGAAAACAATGCAATGCACACACCAGACCATAAATAACAAGACACGAAACATGAGTGTCAGAGTTCAGCCACAAAGGCTATAAACACAACCAACAGATGTGACTGAACCCTGACAGGAAGCCCTAAAATAAAAATATAAAAATAAACAAAATAACGAAAACAAACAATAATATTGTGAAAATGAATTAAGAAACAAGATTAAATGGAATGGAATATGTGAAAATGAAACGGACATACCAGTTTCAAAATTGATAAATATTATTATAATCATGATTCCAAGTCATATTGTATGGTGGCTGTGAAGTGCAAAACAAAACAACAAATCGAAAAACACAACAGCAAATCCAAAGACAAAATAACAATTCAGAAAACACAACAGCAATTCAGAAAACACAACAGCAATTCAGAAAACAAAACAACAATTCAGAAAACAAAACAACAATTCAGAAAACACAACAACAATTCAGAAAACACAACAGCAATTCAGAAATCAAAACAGTCGAAACAGAAAGGTTCTCTCTTCATTGGCTGTGTGTAGAATATCTAGTCCTTCCTTTGGGAATAGTTCTCTGCCCACTTTAATTATTTTAAAATTAATTCCAAATGCTCAATTACTGAAAATTGTGAGTGGTTTGACACTCAGTAAAACAGTAATTGGACACTTTATAATAGTATTTATAGTAATTTATAACACAGAGAGCAAAAATAGAGAGTGGGAAAAATGTAGGTACGATGTTTATCTATGGTGTGTAAGGGGCCGTCTAAAATGTCCACAAACTGCGCTAATGCGTCGGTGTCCAAGCGTTCATTCAATTGACTTGCGTATTCTAACATAACAAACACGGGTATTAAAAAAGTATCTTCACATTCTAAAGGTTGCAGTAGACTGCCGGCTCACTTTCTACATTTGAATCCAGCATGCCCAATTATGAGTACAGTGTTCAATTATTTTAGAAGAAAAATTGCTGAATGTTCACCAAGATATTATTTTCATAAAGTAAAGGTTGTAGAAGGTTGCTATTAGATATGTAGATATGTTACTCTAGGTGAGATTTTCCCAGGATGTAGAATTATACAATATATATTTTTTAAATAATAATAATAAAATAATAAGATTAATAATAATTAAAAACAAAAACAATGCAAGTTAGTCAGTTGCCATGAATTGCCATTGTGTGTTTTGTCTTGCTGTTGTGTTTTCTAACTTGTTGTTTTGTTTCTTGATTTGGTGTTGTGGTTTTAGATTTGTTGTTTTGTTTTGCACTTCATGGCCACCATAATATTGCCACTCCAACCTGGTCTTTAAAGTGTTTTTAGATACAGCTTTGAAGATACTGAATACTGATAGTGAAGCCCATCTGAATAGAGTAAAGTGGCAGCAGCCATCATGGTCTGCAGTGATCAAGGGTGAGATGTCATTCTCAATGTGGGTGGGTTTGTCCTGTGAAGCGGGGCACTGAAATCACAAAGAGGGACAACATCTGTTGAGGCCCTCCACCTGCTCACGCTCTGGTGGTCTCTGGTGTAAGCTCGAGACAGGACTGAAGTGTGGGGGTCTTAAGCCTTTAGATCCCAGTTTGGCTGGATGGGGTTTGATGGCCACTCAATTATACATGAACTAATGGTCGTTTGCCTCACGTTTAAAAATAGATGAGATTTGCAAAGGGTTTGGCATCTTCATAAGAAAAGTCTGGCAGTTGGGATAACATATTGGGGTGTAAATTGTTTTCCTTAAAGACCTCATGATAGTAAAATTAGAATTTTGTGGCTTTAATCTATTCTTGTTCATTTTGAGGTCAACTACACGCTATACTGGGGTAAATCTCGGCAAAAGGTAAAGGGGGTTAATTGAAAGGAGGCGAGAACCGGCTTGACAATATAAACAGTATTTCAATATAAAACTGAAACAAAAAGACAAACACACACACATGTGTCGGTGTCCCTTATCCCTCTCTAGGGCTAATTTGCCTGATTAGGGACCGGGTGTGTAGCAACACGACCCGGCCCCGCCCTCTGCTGGCCACATTCCTCCCTCGTTCTCTCAGGCCAGGGAGCCCCCGGCATGACGTACACCCCCCCCACCCCCTTTCCCTGGGGCAGGTCATACCTGTCTACCTGGATGAGGGAGGGGACAAGAGGAGGGAAACAAAAAAAATGTGGCACCTACACACCGTAAAGGCGATCGTGCCAAATTAACAAAACATTTTTTAAAAGAGAGGGAAAAGGCCAACACGGAGCAGCAGTGGGAGAGAGAGAGGAGAGAGGGAAAAAAAAACACTTACTCTCCGGTTCCCCGATACGCCATAGCTTGGTCCTCATCCACTCATCCACCCTCTAATGGACGACAGCCACACCTCTCCGGGCGGATCGGAGGCAGTCTTCCGACCCCTGGCGGACGGAATGCCCGCCGCGTTCTTGGAAACAGAAGGAGTCTCCCCTGCCCCTGGCAGCGGTTCTCCCACTCCAGGCGGTCGGACAGGAGCCCCTCCCCGCTCGCGGTCGGCGGTCTCAGACCACGCCACATTTCAGCGGCTGGTAGAGGTCTCCCCCACCCCTGACAGAGGCCCTGACTGCTCCAGGCGATCGGTTAGGAGCGCCTTCTCCCTCCGCTCTCAGGCGGCCGGGCTCCTCCATCCCCCTGGCAGATGGCCATGGCTGCTCCGTTGGGGTGGATGGTAGTGCAAGGACTCTACTATGGCACATCCCTCCTCCTTCCCGGATTTTGGCACCAGTGTAAAGGGATTAATGGAAAGTAGGAGGCGAGAACCGGCTTGACAATATAAATAATATTCTTATATAAAACTGAAACAAAAAGACAAACACACACGCAGCTGTCAGACAGCTGTCCGTAAATCTCTCTCTCTCTCTCTCTCTCTCTCTCTGTTGCACTGGTTGGCCCTTCGGTCGACTCTTATCCCTCTCAAAGGCTAATTAGCCTGATTAGGGGCCGGATGTGTAGCATCACGACCTGGCCCCGCCCTCCGCCTTACCTCACGGCACTTTTTTTGATTTTACAGCTTTCCAGAATGCTAAATAGCAACAAAAACTACCACAACACTTTCCTAAATACCTGTTTGTCACTATGCACTGCAAACGTTTTATGATCAATAAGGTCATCGCACACAATATCTAAAGATTGATTTTTAGGTCATTTGATCAAACATTTAATAGCTTTTAAGATTTTGCAAATTTATGTAGCTAATGAGAATCCCTGAAGTTATCACATGCATTTTAAGACAAAATACTAATTTATAATTTTCAGTTTTGTTCAAGATGATTAATTCAGCACTTTATCAAAAACGTCCAAATGAGTAAAAGGATAGTATTTGGGTTAAAAAGACATTTTGAAAGGGCTAAAGACCCCTGATAAAACACATTGCTTTTCTGAATAGGGGGGAATAGATTTGTTATGAAGACTGTTCAAAGTGGGCTCACATTGACAAATCCAATCACAGGAGATTCATTGGTTTTCAGAATACCTGAGATGTTATGAAATGCCAAATGTGATTGAAATTAACATTCATTTGCGCACACTTTTCTGACGTGGTTATTTTGAATAAGCATTATCTTAATTTCTTACTTAAAAAAAAGCATCTGGCTTTCTCAAAAGTACATGCACAAGTTGACAAATGTTGCCATATAACTTTAACCCATATATCTACACTAGATAATTATACCCCCCCCCAAAAAAAAAACTAAAAACAACCTAAGAATCTGATGTAACTCTTAAAAATACATTTTAAAACAAACTCATATGTATTCAAATGATACGTGCTGTTTATGTCTGCTTCACCTCCTTAGTAAATAATTTAGTGGCTTCTGTCTAGTCCCACCCCCCCTTGACCAATCAGATCTTTTGTCAAAGGCCACGTCTTTGCTTTCTCAGCCTTAAAAGCATTGAGATATTTACCTTCCCCCAGGACTCAGAATTAATCACAAACAGTCTCTCCATCTCTGTATATTTCAGTATATCTCAAGGTGTCCATGCTATGAAGACATACATGTTAATCAGAGCCACAAAATTTGTTGCCGCTTCCCAATTCCTCTATGACTTGGATTCGGCAATGTGTTTACCATCTGTTTTATTTGCATTTACTTGATTACTTTCAACTTAAGTGACAATGTTAAAGGAATAGTTCACCTAAAAGTTAAATTTATTTTTTTTACTCACCCTCATGTCATTCCAAACCCATGTGCAGTTATTTTTGAGGAACACAGAAGTAGACATTTTCGAAGAATCAAAACAGAATAGTAGAAGTTTAACCACTACCTTCCTCCTTACGCCATCTGCCATGAGGGAAATTTGACACAGGGTAAAGCCAAAGTGCCTAAATAACTCATGACCAGTTTGTTCAGCGGCGAGACCCATGAGAACCCAGGAAGCGATAACAGGAGGACAGAAAAAGAAAAAAAATGGGCGCTGGGCTTCATCCGAGACAGTGTATGTGTGTGCGCGAAGGTGATGGTAGGGAAATGTCTCTACTGGTGAGAAAGTTTCAATCAGATCTGTCCCCTTTAGGCTTCAAAATACAATTCCAACAGGTGACAAAGTACACGTCCCCTCTGTGACTCGTAATGCAGAGCATTAATCCTATGGGTCGGCCATAGCCGGGTGCAAGCTCACTGAAAATGGAGCACATGGAACTAAGACAGGTGAGAAAACAGACAGAAAATAACAGACATCTTGCCATTGCAGTCTTTAGTCATGGTCATGATCACAAGCTCATTTACACTGCCTAGTGATTTACGCTTGCACAGAGCGCTAGATGGCGCTAGGAAGTGTAATCAAGCTTGAAATCATGAAGGACTGCAAATTCAAGATTTAGTGAAAATTGAGTTACATTTTGGTCTGTTCTCACTCAAAACCGATTAGATTGCTTCAGACATGGATTATGCTCCCTTTATAGGCTTTTGGAGCTTCAAAGTTTTGGCCGCCTTTCACTTGCATTATATGGATTTACAAAGCTGAGATATTCTTTTAAAAATCCGGATGCCGGTTCTAGCCTGTATGTAGCAAAAAATCCACTGATTAAGCCCAAGTTCTATTTAAATATCAAAAGTCTCCCTCTGTGCCATCATTGCAGTGTTCAGGTAAAATGGACCAATTAATCTGTATAGCATTACCATCATTGTGCACAAAAAAGTGCTCTTTTAATTAAATTAAGTTTTAAGGTGCAGTTTGCATGCCAATAATCTTACGTGGTTCCCATCCAGCCTCTATAAAATGATATTCCCTGCCTCAGACAAATCCTTTAGTGCCACCATCAGCTAATTTTTTCTTTTATTTGACATTTTTCCTTGTAACTTTTGAACCCTTATATCTAGAAACAAAATTATTGTTTTACAATATAGCCCGAGGTCATGGCATAAAGTTCTTAAATGGTTAAATTGTGCTATGACCTATGCAGCTATATTTATTACTAGGGTCCAAGCACTGGTGGTGCTGAGGCACCCATTGTTTCTGTAAATGTTCTTCTTCTACTTATTATTATTATTATTATTATTTCGCTCTTAAAGTCTTTGGCAGCCCATATAACGTCTCGGATATGTGAAGTGTAACCCTGGTTCCCTGAGTACGAGAGAACGAGAATGGGAACAAGATGCTGTGTAATCGCATTGGGACATGCTCTGAGTGTCATGTGGTCTGAAGCCCTTATACACTCATGCCAATTTATTGGCTGATGGCGCTTAAGTGATACCCCTAGGGAGCTTCATCATGGGCTCCATAAAGCCACTCGCTTCATGCCATCGAGTCAGATTTTCTGCATGAAGGCACGAGACTATGCAGCTGCTAAAGTGTATGGCCAGCTTACGCAGTGTCTCGTTTCCACTCAGGGAACCAGGGTTACGCTTCACATAACCGTTACGTTCCTTTTTGTATGAACTTGAGCTGCGTAATCGCATTGGAACGATATACATTCATGCCATGTGAACAGTAGCTGCCAACTCTCTATGCCTGTGTTGCAAGCATATAGCGGCGCACAAGTGAGCTAAAGCATTTGAATAAAACAGAGGTAATTATGAGTTTATTCCTGTTCCAACAGAGAGAACCTGGGTAGCAGGAGTCAACCCCTCATTCAGATTATAAAATCTAACAAATGTATGCGGGTGCACCGCTAGCCAAATCCCATGTGGATGCCATGCTCCTTATAGAATGAGCTTGAATACCCGAAGGCGAAGGTAAACCGTGCGCTTCGTAAGCACTTGAAATTGCATCAACTAGCCAATGAGATTAGCTTGGACACCGAAACACCCCTGTTGTGGCCACCAAAGCACACACACAACTGCTCTAACTTATCCCACTGGCTAGTACAGTCAACATAAACTCAATGTGCCCAAACTGGGCAAAGAATATGCAATATTTCATGCTCCTCCATCTCAAAAGTTGGAGGATAGAAGTCTGTGAACGAAATGATGTAGAAACAACCTTGGGCAAATATCCCAAGCGAGGTCCTAATACCACCCTTGAACACTCTGGCACAAAATCTGTACACAGGGGATTAATTGACAAGGCATGCAAATAACCAACCCTTTTAAACGCCGGCAATGCCACCAGAAGGGTTGTTTTAAGTGTCAGAAATCTATCAATGACTGTTCCCTAGGGCTCTAATGGAACACCCGAGAGCGCCTCTGAAACAACAGATAAATCCCATTAAGGAACGCTGACATTACGGGATGAAAAGGTCTAAGCCTGTGCACCCAGCACATAAAACGAGAGACAAGAGAATGTCTACTGACAGAGACTCCATTGATAAGTGCATGCTGAGCCACTATAGCGGCAACACATGGTAACCTCGGCCCCAAAACACTCCTCCAAAAAACATTGCAGTGTACATTAAGAACCAAAAATATGACACTTGAGCGTATTAAGCTTCCTAGTTGATGTAAAGATCTAGCATTCAGAATGGTATCAACCACAGCGGGGATAACCCATCATTCAAAAGTACGCCCCATTGAGGGGCCATAACCATAACTTCCACAAGTCTGGCCGGGGGTGCCAAATAATGCCTAGAACAATATGTCTGTTCTGAATGGAACCTCCCAAGGCACTTCCTCCAGGACAGATACCAGAGTCAAAAACCATCCTTGAGATGGCCAAAACAGCGGCACGAACAGAAGCCAAACTCTCATTCTGAACTCTCTGCAGAACTGCATGCAGCAGACTGATCGGTGGAAAAGCGTAAAGACTCGTTGATGGCCACTGATGCGCCAACTCATCGATGACTAGCGGTGCACGGGGTGAGAGGGGAAAAACCAGAGGGGACAGTGTGATGTCTCGCTTGAAGTGAACAGATCCACTTCCGCTCTGTTGAACCTTTTCCAGATTTGATCCATAATCTTAGGATGTAATGTCCACTCTCCGGGTATAAAGAGGAGATCCGCACCCAAATTCAACTGGCCCGGAACATGCACGGCTCGTAGAGACAGCACATTATACCATGCCCACAGAAGAGTGCGACATGCCATCCTCAGCATGGCATGTGATGTAGGACACCACCATCCTGTTGTTGGACTAGATAAGGACATGACTGCCCTGAATCTTGGGGAGGAAAAACTAATGCCAGCAGCACCGTAAACATCTCCAGACAGTTTATGTGCCAGTATCTTCGCTAGCCTGTCCAAACACTGCAGGCTGGACCACCATCTTTACTTTGCGGTGACACACCTGCAGGGTATATTAAGGATATAAAAATGCTCTGTGTTAGGGTCTTTCACATTCATTTCTTATGGGCGGTCAATTTTAATCGTGAACAGCCAAGGTATAACTTTTTTTTCAATGACTACTTCTAAAAAAACTAAAATGAAAATCTGTAACAATTGAACGAACTGCTCAGGAGGGTTAAATATGCTTCTTATTCGAAATGCCCATTTGACGTGATACACTCATGTAATATAATAATGTTTGTAACAGACAGGACAAAAATCTGTGCTGTCTTAATGAGATATTAAAGCTGCGCATCTGTGGTTGAAACCTAAATTTGCAAGCACTTCCTTATCGCAATGTGCTTGGTTGGACTGCAAAACCATTGTGTGCAGAAAAATTGAGCAGAGATAGCAGTGACGAAACTCTTGTTTCATCAAAATGCTCGTGTGATCCACAAATGGGCAAAAGACAAAAAAAACAAACTAGTTAAAATACCTTGCATCTCATGATAGTATCCTGAAAGAATAATGGCACTGAAGAAGCACTTGTGCATTGGTTTGCCATCACTCCATTGGGGAATAATCCCTTATTCCAAACCCCTCGTTCTGCAGCCAGTCTCATGCATGATCCTCGCCGCCATGAGCAGTTCGCTTCGAATGGGGAGTGGAGAGAGAGAAAGGCGGGGGCTGCTCCTCCATTACCTTATTCATGTGCATTCTCCCAGAACAACACAGAAAAGACAATAGGGACAAAGTGGCCAATTTGTTTCCTTTCTTTCAAACAACAAATTCTCTCTAAGCATTTTTAATAGCAATGGCTCAAGACGCGAATGGTAACTCTTTCGCATGCTTGTTCATCAGAAAATGGCCGCCGAGCTAGGCCTCAAAGCATGTCTAATGAGACTTGCACTTTTGCTCAAGGGGAGGGCGACAAACTCAAGGAAGAATTTTATGTCCGTTCGCACTCCAATCTCACCATCAGATCCTTGTAATGTTAGGAAAAAACACATAAAAATTACTCTGAAATTACGCTGTATAAAAAAATGTGAGTTAAATTCCATCCTGTGTTGCCACTCAAAAGGGAGAATAATAATGATCCTCACTTCGACGTGAGTCGTTGGTACATCACAGGCCAGATGAGATCATGCACTGTTGTAAAGCAAGCGCCTTTATGGAGCCCATGACATAGCTCCCTAGGGGTGTCGCTTAAGCACCATCAGGCAATAAATTGCTGTGATTGTATAAGGACTTCAGACAACATGACACTCAGTGCTTGTCCGAATGCGATTATACAGCTCAAGTTCCTATGAAGGGGAAACATACATAGGAATGTTATAACATTTGGCAAACTAATAGAGGACTGGAGGAACTACAACTAACCCAAATTTGGGGTCTCTAACTTAAACCCTCTAGCGCCACCAACAGTTCAAATTTGCACTTAAGTTTATGCTAATAAACATAAACAACAGTAAGGCCTAGAAACTATATATTTTCCTTGACTCGCTCTCAAAAAAAATATTTTGGCCTATTTTCAAGATGTATCCATTTCAATTGAATAACAAATTTCCATCTAATTGAATTGCCTAATCTTTAACAAAATAAAATTTTACAAATCTTACAAAATGCAAGTTTTATTAATTACTTTTTCTTCAAGACTATTCAATTCAATTAGATGGAAATTTGTTATTCAATTGATATGCATCTTAAAAATAGGCAAAAATATTTTTTGGAGTGCATGAGGAGTAACCATGTTTACAATTTCCATCTGACTCGATTTTTTGCCATTTTGAATTTCCAGAAAACATTGTTTTTCTATCTCCATATAGACCATATGTCCAATTCACTAAAATGTTTGCATGTACCATCTAGAGACACTCATAATAAAAATGTATGAAATTCATGATGAGAAACCAAACCATTCTCGTATACCGCATCAATGAAATCGATGGAGCACGGCAGAATGGACTAGAGGCTGTATCTTTGCAACTCTTTTGTGTTTTGAAACTAAACTTGATACATGTCATAGCCATCATGCCCTAAGGCTACCTGAGCAGATGTCTGGTCAAGATATATAAAAAACAATGGCTGTTATTGCTTATAACGTCTGATGTGTCTAGCCTAAAATCATGGTCTCTAGTTTCTTTAGATTCGAATGATACCCAATTTTCCTATTTCGGCCATTTTAAATCTTGTCGTAAAATGCTGTATTTTAAAAACACATTTATTTATTATTACAAAATTTGGTACGTGCCATCTGGGCCATGCCCTGAAGGTAAACAAAATTTTTGGGGAGAGCATAAGCTAGTGGTCAAAAGATATAATGAGATGCTTTTAAAAAGATATAATGAAATGGCTCAGAAAAGCGAACGAGTTCCACCACTTTTAAACAATGAATTTCCATGATTTTTCTATGAAGTTTCTAGATGTTCATGATGACTAGATACAGATAATAATAATTTATTTCCAGGGAATATGTTTCTGTTTTCCTCACAAAAAGTTTTGCGTTCCCTGACTAATTTGTCTCCATGCAATAAGTTTTGTGTTCCCTCACAATACGTTATGCATTTCCTCAAAATGATTTTTGAGTTCCCTCACAACAGTTTGTGTTCCCTTGCAATGGTTTCTGTTCCCTCACAATAAGTTAAATTATATTACCTTATGGTATGCCTATGGTCCCGTATTTTAGCAGCTCAACCCTAGCAATAAGTTTTGCGTTCTCTCGTGATGGTTTGCATTTCTTCACCATAAGTTTTGTGTTCCCTTGCAATAGTTTGCGTTCCCGTATAGGATGCCCAATGTCCCTTATTGTAGAGGTTAAATGCATGGGGGGACCTGCCGATTGGATGAAACATCCCATATCGAAAGCATTTTGTCTCATATTGAATTGCCAAAATCATCCAGGGTGGCGTTTGGACAGAACATCCAATTTTGAAGGCATCTTAACTGTCCTGTATTTGCTTAACCATCGTGTAAGACGGACCACCCCTAATTGAAGCACTCAAAATGCTCAAGCATCCTGTGTCGCATGGCGAAAAGTTGGAAATTTGACATAAGTGAAAGTTAGTTCTGAGAAAAGGCATAATTTGTTTGCAGATGTCACACGGCTTGATATTTTGCTTTCTAATGCAGTCACATGAATACATTTGTTAGTGTGGCTTAAATGTAGCAATGCTTTTTTGGCCAAATTTTGAAAGGCATGAGAGTTGTGATGACAGAGTAAACAATTTGGGGTGAACTAACCCCTCAAAAAACCTCTTGTACATTTTGTAATTTCTATTTGGTGCCATTCCCAAAATGCAATATAATACTTTTTAGATTATATTTTTGTAAATTGTTGAACATGGAGAAGTCAGCTTCTGAGGATTCAAACGTTTGCATGTTCTCTTGGGACACAAGTGTTTCTTTGTCATTAGGATCAATAACTTTCAAATGATCTGCTGGTAAATACTCATAGACTCAAGCAATCCACGCAAAGTGAAAGTATGAGTGTTTGTGGGCATTGATGTAAATAAATGGCAACCGAGATGGGATATAATGTGCAAGCAGTTGGTACTGCACCAAACCAAATCCCCTGGTTGCTGCCCATGAAAGAACCTGAGAGCTGTTTTGTCGTAAGTGTCCAGATGGTTCCATCTGAAGTGCCGCATTGGAGGGAGGCAAGAGTATTGGGGAAAGCTCGTCCATCAAGTGGGAATTCTCATCCACAGCCTTAGCAGTACTTACATTTGGTGTGATTTGATTGTGGATTATGTTTTTATTTAAAGCATGAAAAAAACACACACACACATTTTCATGTATTCAAATTGCAGACACTTTTATCAAAAGGGATTTGCAGTGCATTAAATATAAACAGTACATCAGTATGCAGTATTTTATCAATTAGAGTTTGTACTGAAAGGAATTAGGAAAAAGGTTTTCACACATATTTCTTTGCAAGTCTTTTGCAGTTAATTTGCACCTTTCAAGTGTTTGATAGGCCAATGGTCATGCCTTAATAGTTCTTATATTTCTAGAATCTTTTATCCGTCTGACAGGCTTTTCATAATTTTTCAATTTACATTGTCGGTTATGCTTTGTTTACACTGCAGATAAATCTGCTTTGGAAGTCAATATCCGGTATACATACAGACTTAAGCACCAGCAATGGCAAGAGACATAACAGAAGATAACAGAATAGCTGTAATTGTGAAAATAGAACAAAAAAATCACAAAATTGAAGTCATATCAGCCATATCACAAGTTTTACATATTCAATTGATGTGTAGTGCAATACAAACACTAATTTATCATGAATAAAACACTTGAATATTCATATTAAAATATGCAAATAAAAGAGAAAAACTTTCTCAAAGCAAGTAATATATCGGTTATAAATGTTTAACATAATATCAACATGAAAATAGCATGTTTTGATTCTGGCTCTGAGATCTACAAATAATGATCACAGGCAAAGCAGGTAACCTCAAACCAAGAGACTCCTCCATGCAGAAGAGCAATTTTAGGTTTCAACCACAAATATCACTAGAAAGCCAAACGTTTTGTAGTGTCATTTTATTAACACATTAACACATCCCGTCTGTTACGCTTTTGTAATATATATTAACGACTGTGTTTGCATTCATATCGTGTCAAGAGGGGCATTTTGACAAAGAAGCACATTTAACCCTCCTGAACTATTCATACAATTTTTACCGATTTTCATTTTAATTTCCTAATAAAATGATTTCCTCACTCTGAGTGGTTCACGACTTTAATTTAAAAAGAAAAATGAAGTTAATTTAATGAGTCTTATGTAGTCATAAAACATAAAAAGTTACACCATGGCTGTTCGTGGTTAAAATGTATCCCAATGGAATCCCATAGGAAATGAATGGGAAATACCCTAACACAGAACATTTATATGTGTGTGTGCGTGTGTGTGTGTGTGTGTCGAATACAATCTATATATTAGCCACAATGCTGAACAAACACAGAGAGAGAGAAATGAATGGGTGAGACTATGACACCAGAATGCAGAAAACTGTTCAGATACTGTTCAATTGTTACCATTTACTGTTTGTTACAAGTTTTTATGCATTTGTTTATTGTAGATCATTATTACTATTCACTGACTTCACTGAATTTTGATGTTGACAATGTTTGCAAAATGTATTTTTCACAGTCCATTGCTGTTCTTCTAACTTTTGCACATGTCCAGAGCTGCATTTTAATTATTGTCACTTTATAACTGGCTGCTACCCCAATAACTGCTATGTCCATAGAACACTATCTCATAGTATGTTATGTTTATAATTTAGCATTTTAGAAAATGTCATCTTTTTGCACTACTGTTTACGGCGCTACACTGTCTCTCACTGTGTCTATTGTCCTGTTCATTGTTAGTCATTTATTGTACTGTCCCATACTTTTTGCACACGTTTGCCCATGCACTTTATATAGGTATGTTATTTAGTCTGTGTAGTCTCATATGGTTCTGTGTTTGTCCTATGTTGTTTCATGTAGCACCATGGTCCTGGAGGAACGTTGTCTCGTTTTGCTGTGTACTGTACTAACTGTATATGGTTGAAACTTATTTTGAGTTATTGAATTTTGATATTTCAAATAAAATATTGGTAACAAAATGCTTATTTTATGTCTTCTCTTTGTAACACTTTGCTACAAATGCAAAATTAGAATTAATAAACAGCAGGTGGATGCATGAAACACTGCAGCCATCTAGTGGCTGTTATTGTCACAACATCATATTTAAGTCATGTCATATTTCTTAAAAAAAAAAAAAGACTGTACTTAAGTTATATAAATTTGCTTATTTGCATATGCAAATTATGGTGAATTGAGAAATGTACATGTAAATAATATCTAAATAACATAAAATACCAAAATAAAAGTGCATACTTTTATTGTTATTACTTCAGGGAATTTAGTGTTGTAACATTTAATACAAATAAAAAGAGAGAAAAGGGTACATCTTGTCTGTATCCGGTAAAAATTGACCAGGAACAGCAAAGGCGTTAACCATTACTGAACAGCCTTGGAGGGATACATTTTCACGCACACAGCTCCACGAGACACAATCACTCTATAGAGCATGTTCAAACATACGCATAAGACAACTTGAAAACAGCCAGCTGCAATCAAACAGCCAATGTACCAAATTGAGTCCACACTCAGTACTACTGGCACTTTTAACAGGTGGCTATTGAAATGTTAATCTGAGCAGAGATTTCACGGCACCTCAAGACAGACCTGGTGGCACCCCAGTTTGGGGACCACTGCTTTAAGGGGCTCCATAGATTTCAAACCATGGCAAAAAAAATAATTAAATAACACCTAAACATGCTTATCCCCAGTAACAATACAGATATCTGTCCTAGGGAACATACTTGGAGAAATGTAAACTGTATGGTCAGAATACCGACTCTCATGCCAGATTGAAAATGGCGAAATTCTACTGAAGGTTTTTGATTTACAGAAAGAATGACACTGTCTGGTATGCCAGGTTACAGATCAGCTAATGGCAAATCACCACGGCATGGCTACAACACAGAAATGAATTTGCAACCCTAAACAGGCAGCGTGTCTTGTAAGATCAATTCTAAATGTGACAAATGCACGCCAGGCTTGTCTTGCAAGAGTGTTGAGGTAATCTGACTTTTCGGTTTGAAGCAATTACAGCTAAATGGAGTTACAACTGGGTCATATATAATTTGATGGACTGTGAGAGTCAATATACCATGTCTGAAATGTGAAATGATGTTGATAGTATTGGTCACATATTTGCTCCTTTTGAACCAATGCACAGTGGTGATTAGTGCACTATATACTGTATTTGCTTTTTAAAAGCTGTGGGGGCAGTCTGATTCAGTCAAATACGTTTTTTGAGTTAGTGAAGAGAAACAGTATTTAAAATCACTTGGACACCTGTTGGTTAAAGGAATATTCTTGGTACATACAATGTAAGCTCAATTGACAGCATTTGTGGCATTATGTTGATTACCAAATCAATTAATTTAGAATAATCAACTTTTCTTTACAAAAAAAGCAAAACATTTTGGTTACATTAAGGCACTTACAAAGGAAGTGAATGGGGTCCATTCATAATGTTAAAATACTCACGGTTTCAAAAGTGTAACCACTAGACATTAACAATATAGTATGTGTGTTAACACGATTTTAGTATGATAAAATCACTTACTAACCTTGTCTATATAAAGTTTTATCCAATTTTACTCCTTCGTTTTCATGACAAAGTAATGCCGTAAATACTGAAATCCTGCAAAAATGACGATTTAAACAACCATATATCTCAAATAATACACACGTTTTAACAGAATAATTAATGTCAGTGCTTTCTTACAATTATAAGCTTTGCAGATGCCACTTGGTTTGATCATTTGCTATCTAATGCAATTGAATTCACATTTTTCAAGTGTGACTTAAGTGACCAAAAGCATTCAAATACTTTTGGGTTCCAATGTATATTTTAAAAGAGAGCTGTGATTTGTTCATGTGGAAATCCATAAGTCAAAATGCATTTTACACTGAGTTTGTTTGATACTTGAGGTTCTGTTAGGCTGATTGTCTGATTGTCAAAGCTATTATGTGGGTATATCATTACCATCCACAGCACAGCTGTAGAGTTAGTGAACCAGTCGAACAGCCAAGTCTGAGCGGCAGCGATATCCTCCTCCACAGTCTGGAATGCAAGAACGAAATAGGATTACATGATTTTAAACCACCCATTACAGCTACAATTGCAGGGAACATCAAGAAGCGCCAGAAAATCCCAAGCAGAGACAAAAACGCAGTTTTAAGCATCTAAGTTTCCAAATCTAGATGATATCAGACACCCAACACTTGGATCCAACCCCAGAGATGCTACATGGGAAAGAGGCAGTACTTAAACAGCTAAGATGTGACAACAGGTCTTCTGGAAGATGCAAAGTTGTAACCCGCCAATCTTTTAAACAGCTGGGCGGCATATGTCATATGCCAATCCAGAGCCCCAGAAGAAAATGTTCCCTCGAAAAAGGGTTAGCAAAAAGAATGCAATGACTCCATGGCGGGGAAATACAAGTCGGTGAGAGATCTCATGAGTCGTAAAACATTAATTAAAGATTTCACGGCAGAATTCTGGTGATGAGAAAGCAGGGGATAAAAAGGGGTCATGCCAGAAAATATAAGAGGGGTAAACGGGCCAGGAAAACTGAAGAGTGATGATAGAAATGACGGCAAGGAAGAAGGAAGTGTGGGGCGCTCTGGAGAGTGCCGTAAAGTCATTAGTCAAATAATACCAAGCACACTACAAGATAGCAGCTTGTCGCCCTTTCATGTTTTAAGTGTGTGACTATTGTGTGACAAGAAGCCCCAGATCATAGCCAACGTGCCTGTCGCCAACGCTCTTCTAGTGCATCACTTCGATAAACTTCAGTACATTTCAAAATGGTTAGAACGACACCCCAGAAAGTGAAGTTACTTCAGAGAAAAGGTCTGGCATCATTTGTTGCTTATAAGTGGTTGGAAATTGGGAAATATTTGGAAATAAGAAAGGACTCTTAAGTAAGTTTCGGCTCCATTCTGAGTAGCACCAATTTATATTTCAAATCAACGTGACAGTACAAGTCAAGACATTACAGTTATGAATATAAACACAAAACAGTCTGTATATACTGTATAAAATAATCACAACAAAACTTATTATTATTGTTATCCCCTTTTCTCCCAAATTTGGCATGGGTTAGGGTGTAGGGTTGGGTTAGGCGATTCCGAATGCTCTCTAATTCCTTGTGGTGGCACAGTTACTCGCATTAATCTGGGTGGTGATGGACGAATCTCAGTTGCCTTTGCTTCTGAGAGAGTCAACCCGAACATCTTATCATGTGACTGGCTGAGCTTGTTATTGCAGAGGCATAGCGCATGCGCAACTCACCCCGTTCCCCGCCAAGAGTGACAACCACCATACACTCATTGGGTATTTTATTAGGAACACCTAAAAAAAGTACACCTACCTATTCATTCAATTATGTAATCAGACAATCATGTGGCAGCAGTGCAATGCATAAAATCATGCAGATACAGGTCAGGAGCTTCAGTTAATTATTATTTTTTTATTATTAACTATGTCTTGTTGCTGTTTTGTATTGTTGTGCACTGGAAGCTCCTGTCACCAAGACAAATTCCTTGTATGTGTAAGCATACCTGGCAATGAAGCTATTTCTGGTTCTAAATACAGCTAATTGTTAGCGCTTACCATTTTGGTCATATTCATTCATGTATATCAGCAACAATTGTATGATTGTTGTACATTTTTACACCGTAAAATTAGCTTGTATTGCAAGCTTCAGAAGTGGGAAGTAGGATTATTCCAATAGCACATGAAGGCAGAATTAGTCAGCGTCTTTGCTCCTTTACCTACCCAGAACCCCCACAACAAAACTTATAATGTCTATATTGAACCACACATTGTCATATGAACATCTAGGGTGTAATTCCTCTGATTCGGCTAAAAAAAAAAAAGAGTTAGCGATGAGGTAGCGATGTATGTTGTACAAGTGTGAATCATCAGATGGTGTTGGAATGCTGCTGAATAGCAATACAGTAAACATTGACAAAGTTATGATGTTCCATCCACATGGGCGGAAGAATGTTCATTCATGAATCGTTAGTGGAACCGAAATTAAAAAAATACAAAATAATTACAATTTGGGCTGTTGGGATGCTCAAACAAACAATGATAATGTTTTAGAAGCACCACAGACCCACAATGTTTACACAATGTTCTACTTATAGTTGACTCATATGTTTATTCTCATAGTTTATAAGCCTGAGATTGTAGAAAAAGCCTGTAGAAAGTATTTTAACATTGAAAAAATTATGCACATCGATTTTAAACAAGTCTCATACAGCCTAGTACACAAAAAACCAGAGGCAAATTACACCAGACTCACAGCAGAAACGTTAGATGACGAGATGTGATTTGATCTGTCAGGAGAGGTAGATTGTTAAATCAGATCAGAAAATAATTCCCCTCACAATGAGTCTCTGGTTATCTCACCATCTGACCTTCCATTAACACATACAAATATAAATAAACATACAGATCTGAGAGAAAGCCACAGCCATTCCTGGCTACTGGGTTCATGAATAACTCAGATTATATGGAGAGTACATATTTCCATACGGATCATTGCTGGTTTTATTATACTCAGCTATTCAGCTGCGAGGCGAGACGATCCAGACTGGCCTATTTTCTTGGAGAGCTGGGAAGAAGGCAGCAGGTGATTTGGGTCTGACTTACAGCTCCCAAACAGTGTCTTCAACCCTCTTAAGCCAGGCACTCACTACTAGGCTCTTAAAATCCTCATGGCGATTCAACCACAACTCTTCATCCATTTCTCATCCTGTTACCGAGTCATTCCCCACTATGCTGTACAAATTCGTGTCCCATCATATATGTCATCATATACTGAATAAAATATTTCACTCACATTTATTAAATAAATCACATTAATTATATTTTATCACAATAATCACATTGAAGTTAACACAGGGGTGAAATATAAATAATTTATATATATTAGGGCTGTCGATTTAACCAACACATTCTCACACCCAACTCGTCACATATGGACGCTTTGCCAGGACCCCTTGGCGTCACTTTTTAACACACTGGGTATACCTTTGGCGTCATTTTTAATTTTTCCGATAGAGTTCTATAGAGGATTTAAAAAATAAAAATATAAAAAACTTTGGTTAATTGAACACAATCATAGCATATTATATATATTTATTAACATCAACAAACCTCCGATAAAAATACGTTATCCAGCAAGCTCTAGTTAAAGCAGTGTACCTATGTATACCAGTACCTAAGAAAACGCTTAAACTGCTTGCACACGCCGTGGAGCGTTGTTAAACTCACCGTTGAATGCCGTTTAACCTGCAGTTTAGCATTGTTTTTGGTTAAGACTACCCTGCACGTTGAAAAATGACGCCAAAGGTATACCCAGTACGTTAAAAAGTGACGCCAAGGGGTCCTGGCAAAGCGTCCATATGTGACGAGTTGGGTGTGAGAATGTGTTGATTTAACACGTTAATTCAGTGCGATAAATTTTACAAAAATAATGCGTTAAAAAAATTTATACATTTAATCGCACTTCCCCCAGACCATAATAAGGAAGATTCCTGAGAGATGCAAGCTTGTAGTACCACCTGATTACTCCAGAGGGCAGTAAGTGAAACTTCAGCTGTATGAGCAACGCGTAGTTTATACAGGCGTTCTTGCGTTCAAAACAATCGAAGGAGTGCAAATGCGATCTAAGGGAGCTCAAGATGTGTTTAAAGATTGAGTATTAAACTATATTTAACTTGACACAGTGACCTAAAGATTTTATGTTTATGATGCAACACACCCGAGATGCTACACAAGCATGTCTGACGCAGGGTGTGGCTGGATTGAGATGGTGCAAAATTCGGAAATTACCCCATAATTATCTAATAATAAATAAAATCAAAGAAATTTATTTTAAACTTATATATAAGTACAACCCACTAATTATTTTCTTGTAGAGAGATTTAATTGTGATGTCAATATATTCTGTACATTTTGTGGTCTGCAGGCGGAACATTTTTACATTTATTTTGGAGTTGTCCCTCCTCGACTTGTTTTTGGTCTGATTTCTGCAAGATTGTTAGAGATCATATTATTCCCCGCTTTCAACTTTGTTTTGAAAATGTTTTATTCGTTTTTTTTTAGCTATGACATGTCACTTCATAAGGAATATTATTTGATTAATTTTCTGTTTGGAGTTTGCATGTTCTCCCCGTGTCTGCGTGGGTTCTCTCCGGGTTCTCTGGCTTCCTCCCACCATCCAAAGACATGCAGGTTAGGTTAATTGGTGTCTCCAAAATTGCCCTAGGTGTGAATGTGAGTGTGAGTGTGTGTCTGTCTATGTGTGGCCCTGCGATGGACTGGCGACCTGTCCAGGGTGTACCCCACCTTTCGCCCAATGTTAGCTGGGATAGGCTCCAGCCCCCCGAGACCCTGTACGCAGGATAAGCGGTTGACGATGGATGGATGATGGATGGATAATTTTCTGCTTTCGTTGGCAAAGTTGGAAGTTCATAAATGAAAGTATGGTGGTTATAAACCATTAGTTTTCAGAGGTTCAGCAATACCTAGTAACAATTTCCAATTTGAGTAACAAGAAAGCTGTAAAGTGTATTGAAATATGTAAACAATTTGATATTTTTATTTAAACTGTTTATTTATTTTCCTTTTTTTTGTTGTTCCCTTTACAAAAAGCTTCACTTTGATGCTGCGCTGCTAAGCGCTATGGGGAAACAATCTTATTGTGTGCTGCTTCTGAACATGTGTGTAACACGTCAATGAAATTGACTGGAATTTATAGCCTCGGTTGGTGAGATCATTGGACGCACCTGTGACGAGGCTATAAATAGAAGGCGTCACCAGAGTGTCGTCAGACATTTTTCTTCAGAGCTTTCTCTCTGTGTGTTTTCACGAGACTCTTGCTAGAAATTGCTTAAACTCTTAAGCCTTTCCTTCTTTCTCTCTTTATATATATATATATATATATAAAAAAAAAAAAAAGGGGAAAATGGCGGAAAAGCAGGGCAAACAATGCGTGTTTCCATGTCAGCGTTCTATGTCTGACAGGGACACGCATCAATTTTGCTTTGTTTGCTTGGGGGAAGAGCACGCTACTCTCGCGTTGGAACAGGGCGGGTGTGAGCATTGTGACCTACTTTCGGTCGGGATGCTTCGCGCTCGCCTTGCTTACTTCCGAGAGCCGGCACCCACACTTCATTCGTGGGGCTCTCGCGTGGATCTGGCTGAGGAGCGAGAGACGGGTTCGCCCCTTTCGCTCGCTCTCTCCCCAGATCCTGCTGGTCCCTCGCGTGATCCTGAAGCGCGCTTCGGCGCCTCTTCAGTTCACGAGGGGGACCTCCTTTCCCTTGGGTCGGATTTAGAGTTAACCGCATCTGAGCGCTCCAATCGCGATTCAAAATCTTCGGAGGAGCTGCTCGATGTGATTACTCGCGCGGTGGCCAGGCTTCAAATAGACTGGCCACGTGACCAAGTTCCCCCCAAGCGCTCTAAATTAGAGGACAGATTTCTGTCTGGTGACCAAGGGAAGGGAACACCTCGTCAGTCCCTTCCCTTCTTTGATGATCTCCATGACGAACTTTCTCGTTCTTGGAACAAGCCTTATACTTCGCGCATTCACGTGCCTTCGACGTCAATATATTCGACTATCGTCGGCGCTGAGGCGCGAGGGTATTTAAAGATGCCACCGGTCGAAGAGACACTTGCGGGTTATCTCTCGCCGGGTTCTACGTCATCTCTTAATAAATCTGCTCTCCCTTCTAAGCCATGCAGGGTAACCTCCATGCTGGTCGGGAGAGCATATCAAGCGGCTGGTCAGGCTGGTGCTGCGTTGCACACCATGGCTGTTTTGCAGGCATACCAGGCTGACCTGCTAAAAGATTTGAGTGCGGGAAGGAGTCTCGACGATGAAGCTTTCTCTGAGCTTCGTCGAGCTACTGATTTGTCTCTCCGTGCCACCAAGCAGTCAGCCCGTGCTATTGGCCGGTCTATGTCCGCTTTGGTTAGCACTGAGAGGCACTTGTGGCTGAATCTATCCGGCATCAAGGATAAGGACAGGGTTTTCCTTCTTGATGCCCCAGTTTCGCCTTCTGGTCTCTTTGGAGACGCCATGAATACGGTCATCTCCAGATTCCAGGAGGCGAAAAGCCATGAGGAGGCTTTTGGAAAATTCCTTCCTCGTCGCACTCAGGGGGCGAGGCCGTCGGTCACCCAGTCTCGCCCTGATTCTGTGAGGAGGGAGGTTCAGAAGCAGAGCGTGGCAAGTCGTGCTCCCCCTCGTAAAGATTGGGGACAGACTCGTCGTTCTCAGCAACCTCCCAAACAAGACCTCAGGGCTGTTATCTCTAAGAGAAAGAAGCCCTGACGTCTTTGTTTCCAACCTTGTGAGGGTAGTTCCCTTCGGGACGGGGCGCGTGTATCATTCACTTCGGCCCTCCCGATACCCTCACGAAACCTCTTCACTCCCGCCACCCTTGGTGTTTCGGGTGACAGGGGTTTCCAACAAAATGTTGAATGTACCGTCGCTTCCTGCCATATTCCAGGACACGGAACATTCTACACCCCCTCGACAGGAAGTCTTGAAATTAGTTCCCATCTCAGAGAACCTGGCAGCGTGGAAACTTCTGCCAGGTATTTCTATGTGGGTTCTAAAAACAGTAGAAAAAGGCTACAGAATTCAGTTCGCTTGCCGCCCTCCGAGCTTCAACGGCGTGCTTTCCACTACCGTAAGCCCGAAATAGGCATCTCTACTTCAGGTAGAACTGCGAAATCTCTTGGAGAAAGGGGCCATAGAACATGTTCCCCTTCCAGAGAAAGAGTCTGGCTATTACAGCAGATACTTCCTGGTCCCCAAGAAGGGGGGGGGGTTGCGTCCCATCTTGGATCTTCGTGCCTTGAACCGCTCTGTCAAGACGCTCAGGTTCAAGATGCTAACAGTCAGGTCCATCGTGTCTCAGTTCCAACGCTTCGATTGGATGGTCACGATCGACCTCATGGACGCATACTTTCATATTGGAATTCTGCCACAGCACAGGAAGTTCCTGAGGTTCGCTTTCGGGGACGAAGCCTTCCAGTATCGGGTCCTTCCATTCGGTCTAGCCTTATCACCCCGCACATTCACGAAATGCATGGATGCAGCACTGGCTCCGTTGCGACTCCAGGGCATCCGCGTTCTGAATTATCTAGACGACTGGCTGATCCTAGCCCAGTCTCAAGAACTGGCAGTTCAGCACAGGGATATCGTCTTAGCTCATCTAGGTTCTCTGGGTCTGAGACTCAACGCCAAAAAGAGCGTTCTTTCCCCGACCCAGAAAATTTCCTATCTGGGGGTTATATGGAATTCGGTCACGATGCAGGCACAGTTGTCTCCCGCTCGTGTCACCTCCACTCAGAACTCCCTGAGCATTCTCAGGCTAGGTCAAGTTTGCACTGTTCTTCAGTTCCAACGAATTTTGGGTCTCATGGCGTCTGCGTCCACGGTGATTCCTTTGGGCCTTCTCCATATGAGACCGTTTCAGCTGTGGCTAAAAGCCAGAGGGTTTCATCCAAGGGCCAGTCCCCTCAGGCAAATAAGGGTCACGCGCCCAGTGCTTCGTTCCCTTTCTATGTGGTTCAGACCCCGGTTTCTCACCTTGGGTCCCATTCTTGGTGCGTTGTGTCGTCGCAGGATGCTTACGACAGACGCCTCCCTGACGGGTTGGGGTGCGGTCTTAAGTGGTCGTCCAGCCCAAGGGGTATGGGAGAGTCATCAACTCGATTGGCACATAAATCGCCTCGAGCTGATGGCAGTATTTCTGGCCCTGAAATACTTTCTCCAACATTTGAGAGGCTGCCACGTCCTTGTGCGGGTGGACAACACAGCGGCAGTCTCCTACATAAATCATCAAGGAGGCCTACGTTCTCGCCACCTCAATTTGCTGGCACGTCGGATTCTCCTTTGGGCCCAGGGCAAGTTACTGTCACTCAGGGCAGTCTATATCCCTGGACGCCTGAATGTGGGAGCAGATTTTCTGTCCAGACTAATCTTACCATCGGGCGAGTGGAAACTCCATCCCGAGGTAGTACAACAGATCTGGGAGAGATTTTACAGAGCCGAAGTGGACCTCTTCGCCTCTCAAGAGACTGCGCAATGTCCCCTCTACTTCTCTCTGAGTCACCCAGCCCCTCTGGGTCTGGACGCGATGGCGCATACATGGCCCAGAATGCGCCTGTATGCGTTCCCTCCGATCTCTCTGCTCCCGGGAGTCCTGGCCAGAGTTCGCCAGCAAGGGTCTTGCCTCTTATTGATAGCGCCTCGCTGGCCGAACAGGGTTTGGTTCTCCGAGATGATGCCTCTCCTAGACGGCTCGCCCTGGGCGATTCCGGACAGGAAGGACCTTCTGTCTCAAGCACAGGGGACAATATTTCATCCCCGGCCCGAGTTGTGGAGACTTCATGTTTGGCCCCTGAAGGGTACCAACTGAGGGACACAGGGCTGTCGCTTGGGGTTATTGAAACCATTCTTAGTGCTAGGGCTCCCTCCACCAGAAGAATTTACTCCAATAAATGGGGTGTCTTCGAAAGGTGGTGCAGTTCACACGATGCAGATCCAGTTAACTGCCAAATTGTTTCAGTTCTGGAGTTTCTGCAAGAGAAACTGTCAGCAGGCATGTGCCCCGCTACTCTCAGGGTTTATGTGGCCGCCATTTCAGCTTGCCACGCCCTGATTGACGGGGTGCCTTTAGGGAGACATCCTCTACTCGCCCGCTTCATTCGTGGAGCCAGGCGACTGAGACCTCCCGTTAGGGCCAGAACTCCTTCGTGGGACTTAACTATAGTCCTGGAGGCTCTGGTCGAGACCCCTTTTGAACCTCTGGAATCAGCGTCTGACAGACTTCTGACTCTCAAGATGGTCTTCCTTATGGCTATTACCTCTCTTAAGAGGATTGGGGATCTACAGGCTCTGTCTATTCTGCCGGCCTGCTTAGAATTTGCCCCCGGTATGGCAAAAGCTATATTGCATCCTCACCCTGATTATCTTCCTAAAGTTCCTTTTTCGACAGTACATCCTGTCACTTTAGAAGCCTTCTGCTCCCCGCCGTTTTTAACGCCGGAGCAGGAAAGACTTCATGGACTTTGCCCAGTCCGTGCTCTTCAGATTTATGTCCACCGCACAAGCCAGTGGCGTAAGTCAGGGCAATTGTTTGTTTGCTATGGGGGCCGCAACAAGGGGGCGGCCGCTAGTAAGCAGACTATGTCACATTGGGTGAGGGATGCTATTGCCCTGGCCTATGAGGCGCGCGGTCAAGCTTCGCCAGTAGGTGTCAGGGCTCACTCCACCAGAGGGGTCGCTTCCTCTAAAGCCTTGGCTAGAGGGGTCCCTCTGCAGCAAGTTTGTGATGCGGCAGGCTGGTCCTCTCCGCACACATTCATTAAATTCTATAGTTTGGATGTTCATGCTACTCCGGGCTCTTATGTCCTTGAGTCGACATCTCAAACTCATGCAGGAGCAAGTTTATGACGTGGCGGGCTAGTCCCCTCCACACACATTCTACAATTTCTACATTGGCTGGGATGTTTTGCTACCCCGGACTATGTCCTTGGGTCAACATCCCGGGCTCATGCCAAATCCAAGTTCATGGTACGAACTTTTGAGTTAGAGCCTTTGAATCGGCTTCTAAAACTCATCTTTTGACTTTGTAGGCTAGATGCTCCGCTACTCCGGACTCTTATGTCCTCGAGTCGACATCTCAAGCTCATGTCTAAACCAGGTTTGTGATACGGCAGGTTAGTCCTTTCCGTACACACTCTTCGGATTTTATGGTGTTAGATGTTCTGCTACTCCGGGCTTATGCCCTTGAGTCGACATCTCAAGCTCATGTCTGGAGCCTCTCGCGTTCTGTGAAAACACTTCACAACGATCAGGGGTCCGGACAGCCCCAGTGCGGCGGCGTGGGCATTTCGTTCCCCATAGCGCTTAGCAGCGCAGCATCAAAGTGAAGCTTTTTGTAAAGGGAACGTCTCGGGTTACTTGTGTAACCCTTGTTCCCTGAAAAAAGCGGAACGAGATGCTGCGCTTCTTTTGCCGCACTGGGACGTCCCAGGACCGCTCTTCAGAAAAATAATCTGACGACACTCTGGTGACGCCTTCTATTTATAGCCTCGTCACAGGTGCGTCCAATGATCTCACCAACCGAGGCTATAAATTCCAGTCAATTTCATTGACGTGTTACACACATGTTCAGAAGCAGCTCACAATAAGATTGTTTCCCCATAGTGCTTAGCAGCGCAGCATCTCGTTCCGCTTTTTTCAGGGAACAAGGGTTACACAAGTAACCCGAGACGTTTGTTTTAATATACCTCTTGTCTCTAGATGTAAAAGTTTTGTTAGCATTCATTTAAAAAAATGTCTGACGCAGGTGTAAATTGATGGGTCCTTAAACAAGCCCTCATAATAAATCTCCAACTGATTGACAAATTCACTTGTGAAATGGTTCAAGTGTTCAAGATTGTTAATGACCCGATACAGCTTATGTAATAGTGTTGCAATATATATTTGTGCTTCCACAAATCATAATCCTTATTTCATATATATATATATATATATATATAAAGTGTATTATCTCAGGAGGTCTATTTATTTGTTTATTACAAGACAAATGAGTATTATGTCATCCCGATTTTCTGTGCAATAATAGTGAATTGTCAGTATCCCATATGTGTATACACACATTTTACAAGGTAATAGTTACTTAAAGTGGCTCTGTAATTTCATTGATTGATTTGATTTACATTTGACATTGCTATTTGAAGAAAACATCTCATGACCGAATCTCATGTACTGAACCTACATTAGTCATGGCAGATCACACAATGTTTGCTTTCAGATAGATGGATATTTGAATTTGACATATAATAACCAGAAACGTTCATTTGAAAAGGTTTTGTGCTTCTTAATACAGTGCCTCCTGTTGTACAAGAGGAAAGTCCAATAAAAGCCTATAGCCTACTTCAATTCCAACAAAGGAGTCAGTATTTTTTTTTATGAATAAACAATATATTACTATGATAAACATAACATAACATGTTATAAACATGATGCACTGTTATAAAACCACATATTTTTGAGTTTACCAAAACAGAAGGTGTCAGAATAAACACCTTGGTAATGGCATACTACCATACTACTCTTACTAGTTCTGCATTAGACTGACATAGCAGAAGTAGTGAGAGTAATATGTGTAGTATGCCATTGTGAACGCAGCCCATGAAACACGTCATCGTTGCCATCGGTGAGTGTGGCTAATCGCAAATATGCTGTGTCGTCATCAGAACTTTGTGCAGCCATACAAAGGCATTTTTAAATCCATTTGGGATAGATATACTGTACGTGCTGGATCGCAAATGTCCTGAGGTACATAACAATGCCACAAGACATTTGGTAACTCCTTCAACTCACTTTAAGCAATGCAAAAGTGTGTGCTCAATATGAACAAGACTGCACACTTGCAATGTGATGAGGAAAAATATTTTTAAAAATGTAAATATATTTTATTTTAAAATATATATTAAATAATATTTTTAAAGCTACCTAGTGAAGCTGGTTGACCAGTAGGGCCTTTCTGGTGAAGCTGGTTAAGTTAGTATAAAAGCCTGTTGGGGATACCAGGACCCCATGCTGGGAACCAGCACCCAATGCACAACATAAGCTGTGATCAGCAAGCTGGTCTTTTCTGCAGGGTGCCTCTTTGTTCAACAGCCTTCCCTTTTGACACTTGACGCTTCCTGGATTATTGAGCTGAAAGTGCATAAATAGTTAATGATGACAGATGGCCTTATCTCTATGTCGACAATGTGATTTAGACTGGATAACTGTAGGAGAGGTCTGTGAAGACCTGTGAGAGTGAACATCTGAAAATTGTGAAGCAGACACAGCAGGTGAAAGGAATAAAGGGACAAAGGATGAAACACAAACAGTTCATAGATGGAATGAGAATGGGCAAACAGATAGCTATAGATGGATAAACCTACATGTAGGCTATGTATGTTTTGTGAGGGTGAGAATGATAATGACAGAATATATGTAGATAGGAAAGTTTTGCAAATGGGGTGGTGTGATATACAGTAATGGTTAAAAGTTGAGATGTGTTGGATAGCTGGAAGGTTGCTGGCTCAAGCCAAAGGGCCAAGGTTTGGCTGGTTACTTTTGGCAGTTAGCGCCTGCTGGTGCCATAACTACACCTTTATACAGGCAAAAAAGCATGTTTCTCTATTTATTGCCATTCAAAAGGGAAGTGAGTTCACTTAAAAATGGGTGCCTTTGTATGTGTTGCGGTAGGTTTGACATCATTTATGGAGCTGCTTGAATGCTCTACACATAAAGTGTTTATGAACTGTTAATCTGCCTTTTCACTTGCATTTTTTTGTGTGAAAGTGAATAAAAGTTATTATTCTAGAGCCTGCAGTTTCATTTCACCAGGAAACTGGTGCGATGCGTACTATGAGCCACATAAAAGTTATTTAGCAAAAAATGAAGAATAGTAACATGTTTCAAGACCAGGTTTTCCATAGTGTTTCATGAAAAAAGAGAATAACTAGGTTGGAATGACATTGGGGTAAGTAAATGATGAGATTTAACATTTTTAGTATAAATAAAATCACAAAATCATCAATGTGGATCAGTGTTAGCTCTTTTCCACCAACATAGTTGGGGGGCAGGTTCCTGGGCCAGTGAGAATTCTCTAAATGTTTCATGTGATTCTAATGCAGAAAAAGCCATTTCAGGGTGTAAAAACTGGTTCCGCACCAGCCCCAAAAGCTTCCTGATCTAGCTACGCTGTAACGTTGCTGGCAAGGACAATGATGAAGATGATGTGAAGACATGAAGATAAACCAAAGTGCAGTTTTATTGTAAAACGTGAAATCCAAAACCCTGACTACAAACGTGAATCAAAATAAAACAAAACCATGAATGACTAGACTAGACTTGACATAAACAAAATATGACTAGACTAAAACTTGACTATGACTTGACTATGGCTTGAACAAAACAACAGTGTTACATTAACAATACTCCACAATAGACAATGACAACATGAGGGCATAAACTCATGACATGGGGGAACATAAACCAATGAACAAACAGAACTCTAAACAAGATAATTAAACAATAAACCAATGAAAACAAGACACATGAACATGGAGGGAAAAACAGGACATCACATGATTAGGGGAACACATGACATGAACAGGAACTAAACTTTTAAAAATAAAAGACATGGAATCAAGACATGATCAAAAACACATCTAAACATGACATACGCAGGAACTGGTTATGTCAAGGGGGTGGATGGCAGGATACATTTTTGTCACTCTATAACAATACAAAAAAAAAAAAAAAAATGTCAGACATCGAACGCGTTGAGGAAAACCGGACAAAACAAACACTCTACTTGTGAAATGGTCTTCAACAGAAATCATAAACAGAGAGATAAATAGAGAGGGTGAAGAAGAAGAAAAAAAAAAAGATTCAAAAAAATTATGCACGCCAGTGTTTGGTGTCCTCTGCAGCTGATCTCAGTAAATTATTGTATTTGCCAACTATGTTAGCTTTCCTTAAACATTTCTCATATTATTTTGTGCTATGTTTTGTTCAGTAATTGGTTTTTTGACCAGCTTCTCCATATGTTAGGAAGATCGCAGCTATTTTATAAACCAGTGGTATTCTCAATCAAGACGTAAACATACTATTATATGCTATGGCAAAAATCCAACAACATTTGCTGCACCAATGTTAAAGGGATAGTTCACCCAAAAATTAAAATCCAGTCATTGTTTACTCACCCCTTGTTTTATCACCCTAAATTACTTTCTTTCTTTTTCTTTCAGAATCTTTTTTTTTATTGATTCACATATTAAACACAGAAAAACAAAACATATATAAACAGAATCAACAATTAACACACACTATTACCCCTCCCCCTCCCAATCCCACTCTGCCCCCAACAACATCCCAGTGGTCATACATGATTATAGACACACACAAAAAATAATAATAAAAATAATAATAATATCACATATTGACAACTACACCTCTCTCTCCACTGCCCCTCCCAGAGAGCCCTCCAGAAATGCCAGATATCTGCCCAATTTCCCCACAAACAAGTCCAATGTCCCCAGTCTTCTAAGGCTGCCACCCTACGCATCGCCAAGCACCACTCCTATAATGAGGGTGCTCCAGCTGACCTCCATCCCCTTAAAACTATCTGTCTGGCGATCATGACACTGGTTAGGACCCAACTCTTTATGTGTCTATTCTCTACATCGATGACCACCCATTCACCCAAAATACAGAGTCTGGGGCAAAATTAAACCCAAGTGCCCAGTACGTCTCACATAAAACTCTGAAACTTCAAACAAAACTCCTGGATTTTAACACAACACCAAAAGTCACGGGTAATGTCTCCATCCTCTGATTGGCATCTCCAGCATGTGGGTGTTCCAATAAATGTATTCCCAAACCTGTACATTTCCAAAATATTAAAAAGATAATCCCATTCTATCATATCAAACACCTTTTCGGCATCAAGTGAGATGGCAGTGACCGGAGACTGATCATATGCAACACATGATATTGATGAAATGCCTTATGTTATTGGAAGAGCTACTGCCCCTAATAAACCCCACCTAATCTGTATGTATAAGAGATGTTATAACTTTTCTTAATCAGTTAATATTTTAACATGTAGCTGGATCAGGGAAATTGGATGGTAACTCTTACAGTCGCTTTGATCTTTGTCCTTTTTTAAGAATCAGACTGATCAAGGCTTGCGTCATGGTTGGCAAAATCTTTCCATTCTTTAATGAATCTGTGTAAACTTCTAGGAAAAGTGGAGCCATTTCTGTAGCATAAGATCTAAAAAACTCAGCGGCAAAGCCATCTGGCCCCAGAGCCTTGCCTGTAGGCAAGGCCTTAATTACCTCGCCAAGCTCCTCCAAGTTTATCTCAGAATAAAGACATTGCTTTTGCTCATTCGTCAGTTTAGGGAGTTCTAATGGTTCCACAAAGTTTCTAACATTTTTATCAGTAGACGAAGACATGGGACTGTAGAGATCAAGATAAATTAATAAAAATAATTATTAATATCAATGGCTGAGGTAAAAATTTCACCACCAGCAGATTTCACTGAGGGAATAGTAGAAAAAGACTCTCTCTGCTTTTAAATCTAGCCAAAAGCTTCCCTACTTTGTGACTGACTGTCTAACCCTGAATAGCCCAAAATCCACCTGTCCACATGACAAAACAGTATTCTATCTCTAGTTCAATCAGGTCAGTTGAGGTCAATCTGAGGCCATCAAATGACATTCGGCGCTTCAGCTCTGCCTCTGCACTTTTAATATTCCCTTCTAACTCCATGAGTTCTCATGCTTTGTTTTTTTTTGATGAGTAAGTATACTGTATGATCCGACCCCTAAGAAATGCCTTAAGTGCCTCCCAAGCCACACCCACAGAGGATACTGAGGACCAGTTGGTCTCTATATAAACATTGATTTCACCCTTAAACATTTGAAGGAATTAAGGATTTTGCAAAAGGAAACATTAAAGCGCCAATTTTCTCTGTATGTGGCAACACCTCTAAACTCACCAATGCGTGATCTGAGATTTAGATGTTTCCAATTGAGCAATCAACAACAGATGAAATGAGGGACTTCTATTATAAATATTTAAAAAAAAAATCTATTCTAGAATAAATCTTATGGACTGATGAAGAAAAATGTATAGTCCCTACTGGATGGGTTAAAAACTCTTCAAATATCTGTAATGTTAAGTTATTGGATAAACAAAGATGTATGTCCAAGTGGGGGTATTCCTCTCTATTTTCGTGGCAGCTGGTGCACAAGTGTCGATCACTATAGAAACCGCAATATCCTCCGCCATTTTAAACAGTACATTGTGTAATAATCAGCTATGATGAGCCATAATGCTGAACTTGTTCGTTTAAAGCAGTTTAAAGCTATTTCCTAGCTTTTGTACTGTAGTTTAGACAAGTGATCATGAAGAGCTGTTTTATAGACATTGGCTGATGCAAATTCACTTCACCTCACCTAACTGGCTTTTAAAAAAAAAGACAAACCATAGCTCTTAACAGATCTCCACTGCTCTTACACTTTAGTTTAGAACAGCACGAACAGAAGCGAGTGATACACACAGTGAAGTGTCAGAGTGCTGATGGTGTCAGACCATATATTTAAAATATATATATATATATTTTGCTCAGCGATGTCATACAATGGCAGTTTATGGTGACCATCTCTTCAAGCTTCAAAAGAATGCAAAAGTCTAATAAAAAGTCTAATAAATTATTCCATGGGACTCATGATTGTTATGAAACAATATGATAAGGTTTGGTGAATAACAAACTAAAATTTAATGTATTATTTAGTGAAAATGTTCACTGACCATTGAAATCCTGTCCGCGTTCATAATAGGGCACAAGAGCAGTAGTTCACGAAGCTCCCTCTGGACATTGGGGCATTCAAGTGAAAACTTATTTTTTTATCTAACAACAGGTCACCATCAGTGATGGCGTCAACAGAACACAACACAGCTGAACACAAAACAGAGAACGCAACTTACTCATCATGTCTGAAGAGTTTATAGTTGAAAGCATTTCTATGCCTAGCCAGCCTTATTTCACTTTTTTAAGCTTTTGGACCAATTCACAGAGGTTGGATTTACCCGTGCAATGCTGAAAACAGAAAACAACCAATCTATAGAATATACCGTTGCTTGTCAATGCTGTTTACGACAAAAACTCTTACCACAGAAATGTTTTTTATCACGTTTAACACTTTTATCACATGTTGTTTTAAGATTAAGACATGGTGTGACTGTGGCTGCTTGTAGCCTCCTCTAACCTCCTATGTTTCTGTTTGATTTCAGAGTACTCTATTCAAAAATATAAGGCTGGGCATAGAAATGCATAAATTCTTTGACTACAAACTCTTCAGACATATTAAGTAAGTTCTATTCTCTGTTTTGTGTGATTTAATAACTTTTCTTTAATAGCAATTCCAATGTTACAGTTCATAGAACTTATTGAGTTATCACATTAAATCACATTATTATGTATGGCACATTAAAAAGTTTATACTTAACAATGTAATTTAATTAGCTGTCGTCTTGAGGATTGTTGTCTCTGGCAATCATGTTGAGCAATGTAATAACGTTAGAGTGCATTTGTCTGTATCTTTAAATATGTCCTCAAAAAAACAGGAGTTAAATCTTTAGGCAATACTAATACTGTGACACGCCATGTTTGTTTATGTTTGATGTAGTCACGCAAAACTACTACATAGCCGTTATGTCATCGTTCTGTTCTCATGTCAGTGGTAAAGCCTGGCCAGTTTGCGATAGGCTCCAGATTGCCCCAGCCGTGAAGCAGCCAGGGACAGGCTTGGCATGAGAACCATCACAATTTCGGTGGAAAAGTGCTGATGCTTCTAGAAAATAAATGATTGTCTAATTTTACCACCAAATACCTATTTTCCTGCTTACACCCCCTTACCAAAACAGGATATATCAACACAAAAGAAAACAACTAAATTATAATACAAGTACCACAAGAGGATTAGGGAAGTTTTCAGTGAAATTCACTGACCTATTGTGGCTTTTGAGTGAGAGACTGATTTATTTTTGGTTCCCTCCTTTTTTGGGGTCATGCACTATCATTCCATTGTGTCCTTGTACAAACCTCTTTTCTTTCATGAATCAGACTACATTTCCTGTTGCCTTTCAGGGTCAGCGGTTTTGTTTTCATGTGGATCACTGGCTGTATTAAACCTGAGCAACAGAAGCTGATTAGGTGGACCTTAATAACTCTGGCGGTACCCTGTTACTCTACCAATGAATGTTCCCACTCATCCCTGTATTTTCATCTTTCCTATCTTTTCCTCCTAAATTAGCTCTTATCCTGAATTTTCAGTATGCCTTTGTTGAAGTCCTGTTGTGCAAGTTAACGTAAGGTCTGACAGCAAGACATTTGTAGACAAGCAAATAAAACCTAAATTATCCATGATAAAATTAACATGATCAAATATTTCCTTAATAAGTTTAAGTTAGAAACTTAATACCCTGTGAACTAGGGTTCTATACTGGGACCATTTGTGTTCAATCTCTACATGCTTCCCTCATGGACCATTTTTCAGAAATTCATCTCCTATCATTGCTTTGCTGACAATTCTCAATTTTATTTACCAATTATGCCTGATAGCAGTAGCTCCACTGAATCTCTTTTGATGTGTTCCTCTGCCATTGAAGCCCAGCTAGGGCCTCTCTCCTTTAATACACACAAGCATGTATGAAATCTTGGGGTAATTTTTGACACATCATTACTGTTTGACAAACAAATTAGTGTTGTGACAAAGGTAAGTTTCTTCCATTTAAGGTCTATTGCTAAATTGAAAAATTGGGACAATCGAATTGAAAAAACAGGAACAAAAATGTGATCACATTACCCCTGTACTGGCTTCAATTCATTGGCTTCCTGCCAGATTTAGAATTAACATTACAATTTTGATCTATGTGTACAGGGCCCTGTCTGGTCATGCTCCACAATATATTAGTGACCTTTTGCACCCATACTCCAACCAACTTCTCCTATCAGTTCCCTGCTGTCCTTGTAAGTCAAAAGGAGTTTTAGTTTTTTCTGAACAATCTAGAACAGTCTCCCTTCTCACGTGAGGTCTGACTTGATGACATTGCTGTTCAGTGTTATGAGAGTCAAATGTTAGTATGAGGCTAAAACTATAATTTAAGTTGAGTGTAAAGCTTATACCAGCCAATTGTGGTTTGCTGGTTTAAGCTGGCCCCCAAGGTGGTTTACACTGGTCAGGCTTTTCTAGTATAAGGGTTTTATAAAGTTTTAGGGCAGTCCGACTAAGAGGACTGCTGGCTGACCAGCTAAACCAGCTGAAACCCTGCTTTCAGGGTTAGGAGACCAGATAACCATCTTAAAACAGCCAAGTCCAGAAAACCACCATAGGCTAGTGTAAGCAGGTTTTTTTTATTCTAGTTTGATTTGGAGATTCTGTTCTCAAGGTAGACTCAAGAATGAAGCTTAAACCATCCAGACATAGGTGGATTTCTGGTCTTAGCTGGTTTTAGTAGGTTGCCCTACCTGGACAAGCTGATCATCAGCTGGGTTAGCTGGTCTCCCAGCCAGGCAAAGCTGGTGTTTAGCTGGTTTAATGGTCGACCAGCTGGTCTCCCAGCCTGCCCTGGTGAAAAGTGCTCATAGTGTCTCTAAAACCATCAAACTGAACAAGTTTAACCAGTTTGGTGGCTAGCTAAGACCAGTTAACACCCTTAAACTGGCTGGTTTATGCTGGTCCTTTCAGCAATGACATTGGGTTCCAGTTTAATTTGGGGACAATGGATTTAGCCTAGCTCAAAAATGTGAGAGGTCTTTGTAGATCTGTTAGAGTGAACATCTCCTAATAGTGAGGCAGACATAGCAGGTGAAAGGTGAGGGGAGAGTCTTGATATTCCTTGTGGCATATTTGGAGCATCAAGCTCAAACCCTATAGCAACACAAACTATTCAAAGTTGTACTAGCATTTATGCTTATAACTTTGGAACCATATGGCCTAGAAATATGACTTTTCTAACTCCTCCTTTGCCTTATGTCCAATTCACACAATGCGCAATGCATAAAAAACATGCAGATACAGAACAGGAGATTCAGTTAATGTTCACATCAACCATCAGAATGGGGAAAAAAATTAGATCTCATTGATTTAGACCGTGGCATTATTGTTGGTGCCAGACAGACTGTTTTGAGTATTTCTGTAATTGCTGATCTCCTGGGATTTTCATACACAACAGTCTCTAGGGTTTACTCAGAACGGAGCCAAAAACTAAAAAACATATAATGAGCGGCGGTTCTTAAGATGGAAACACCCTGTTGATAAGAGCTATGGTAACTCAGACTCAGACTCTGTACAATTGTTGTGAGCAGAATAGTATCTCATAATGTGCAATATGTCAAACCTTGTGGTGAATGGTCTAAAACAACAGAAGACCACATCAGGTTCCACTTCTGTCAGCCAAGAACAGAAAGCTGAGGCTACAGTGGTCCTACCAGTTGTGTACCTCAGCAGAAATCAATATACATCCGACCAGGCTATTTTTTTCCAGTCTTTTACTGTTCAGTTTTAGTGAGCATGTGCCCATTGTAGCCTCAGTCAAAATGTCAAAACCATCATGTCCTGAGGGTGCCTGAGTAGTTTTGGCACAGGGCCACCTAGTGGTCATGTAATTTGTAAAAAGGTATCTTTAGATTCCTTGAGGCATATGGAGTTAAATGATACGCAACCATCAGTACCTTGTCTAAACTGAATGTTTAAAAATGCGTATAACTTTTGACTAATTTAGCCTATCATCCTGAGACTGCTCTCTTTCGATTTCTTGGGTTATGCCGTGTACAAAGATACCCAATTTTCCATACTTTCTGTCTGCCATTTTGAATGTAATTTAAAACAACTTTTTCTTATTTCTCCTAAGCTATATATCAAATTCACACAAAATGTGTGTGTATAATCTAGGTGTGGAGGTAAGGGCATGGTCGAACACCCATCTGAGGAGAGAGAAAGCAGCAAGGACATCCACCTGAGATGAATTGCGTCTAATTACGCTTTCTATTTTCACAGTGAGAGTTGGGAGAGATAAAAGACGGCCCAGAACTCTGAAAGAGGGAGAGCTGAACTTGAGCACAGTGTGTGTTATGGAAGATTCACTGTCTGGCTGAAAAACAGTAGTTTTACATTGGCAGCTGAAAAGCATTATTTTTGTTTGAGATGCATTCAGAGAGTGTAAATAAACTCATGTGGTCATCTTCGCCGCTGAAGGAAGTGTTCCAGGCACAACAACAGGCCCTCATGTATCTGGTGTCAGAGCAGCAACAGTACTTTGAGGTGGTGCCCCAGGACCGCGGGCGTATGTTGCAACACCAGCAGCAGCAAACCCCCATATGTTGTTGAAGAAGCTGGGAGTGCAAGACGATCCAGAGGCCTTTCTGGAGCTCTTCAAGTGCATGACCCAAGCCCTGGAATGGCCGTGGGCACAATGGGCAGTCCACCTCAACGCTGCTGACCGGGGAGGCCCAACTCGCTGCCCAACAGCTCCCGGTCGACAACTTCCTGAGGTACCCCGAGCTGAAAAAAGCCATCCTGCAGCGGGTTGGCCGCTGTCCAAAGGGGCACCACCAGCGGTTCAGATCCCTGACACTGAGCAAAGTCGGCCACCCTTTTGCCTTCGCCCAACAGCTCCATGACACCTGCCAGCAGTGGGCATTGGCTGAGGAGTCCAGCGATGTCGGGCATGTCATTGATCTCTTGGTGCTGGAGCAATTCGTCTCCCGACTTCCAAAAGGATTGGCGGAGTGAGTCCAGTGCCACCAACCGCCGTCGATGGATGAAGCAGTGCAGTTGGCGGAGGACCATTTGGTGTGCCCCGCGCTCTCTCTCTCTCTGTGATCCCTCCCCTTCCCCTCCTTCCTTCCGACCTATCCAGTTCCCCTATAAACGGTGGAACAATCTAAGTATTAAACCTCCTGTTTCTCTCTACCCATTCTTTCCCTCAGGTGGGGAAAGCTGCCGCTACTAGTGTGGGTGTGAGGTTCGGACTGGTCTGTTGGAGTTTCAGGAAGCCAGATCACGTCTGTGAACAGTGCCTGGTGATGGAGTTTATTTCTCAGTAATAAACATTTGGTTGTTAGTGTCAAGGAGCTGTTGGGAAATTTGTTCCAGGTGGCTTATCATAGTCCAATGGTGGGTCATTTGGGACAGGGGAAACACTAAGCCGCCTTATGGCCCATTTCTATTGGCCTTGCACTCACAGGGATATTAGCCAGTGGTGTGCGTCATGCTGCGAATGTCAGCAGGTGAATCCGCCAGCCAATCCAAAAGCACCATTGCACCCTCTTCTGTTGATCGAGGTTCCCTTTGACAGAGTTGGCATGGGCCTTGTCAGGCCATTAGAATGGTCAGCTAGCGGGCATCGCTTTGTTTTGGTTCTGGTGGAAATCACAATGCGATACCCAGTAGCAGTGCCTCTTCGCAACATTCCAACACGTAGTGTTGTGGATGCACTCTTCAAAATTATCTCCCGAGACCTATACCTCACTGGCTAGCAGTCCAGTTAATAAACTACTCTAAACTAACTTGGACCAGTTAATGATAAACGTCAACCATTTATCAAGCAAAAAAACAGCTACAATTTGGTTAAAACTGGATCCCCTCATAAGAGTAAATGAAAAGGCATTTTTTTCACAACTTTTTCGGTTGTCAGTCATAAAGGATTGTTCCATTCCTTAAGAGGTCCAAGACTTAAGAGTGCAGTGTTCAGTTATGTCAGCTTTATAGAATGTTGCTTTGTATTGTGATTTACTTTGAATAGTGTATAACTTTAAATAGTGGTATATAATGCCATCAAAAGAGTCAATACCTTTATGCCATACTGTAGTTCTCAACAAGGACAAAAACAATGCTAAATTCAAATGATAAAATTTGAGTAACTATATAATTGAGCAGAGTTAGGATAGTAAAATAAACAGGCTCATCAACTTTTAAAAAGGGAAGAGAAATGCTCATCGTATACTGTACATATTTTTTGTTGTTTTTGTTTGCGTCAAAGGCTGTGGATCCAACCGACTTGATGGTATGTTGGTGCAATTTCCTCTGTCATTGGTAGAAACTAGCCAAATGCACATGCAAACAAGGACAGAATAATGAAACCAACATACCAAACAAATGCTGGAGAAAACACATTTGTGAATTTGAACTTTTGCTTTTAGCATAACAGAAATATAACCCCTGTGACAACTTCACAATGTGACAATGAGCAACGGTCTCCCCTATATTCTTCTTAGAATATCTACTTTTTATTATGAATGTCCCTCTTACATGTCAAATAGGAACATGCCCACACCACCACTCACCTATTCCCTACAACCACTAACTCACAATGTGCTGCTCACCTAATAACTCAAATTACCCTTCAATTCTATTAAGAATCATGCACGCCATGAAATATGCCACCCTCCCATCCAATTTATTTATCACAAATCAACTACTGTTATTGTCATGCTTACAAAACAAGGCCCCTGTTGCCAAGCAACATATGTCTCAAAGGGAAAACATGTAGGTGATTGTGTCCGGCTGCATTCTCTGAGTTCATTTATTAAGAAATTTGTCCATTGGCCCCTTTCCTCTTACCAGACGAGACCCTGTAGATTAAACGTTTTGCTTGCACATTTAACTCTCTGAACTGACAACAGAAATCCATGGCAATTTACGCACCTTGGAAAATATGACCAGAAACAGACCTAACTGTCAGTTAGGATCTATGTTGTTCTTTTCTGTGCTTTACTAGGGGAACAGGATGTGACTTGGTCATAAATAAAACTCTCTTGGAAGGTTTTCATATGGTTGGTGTTTGGTATTGAAGAAATCCTGTTTTACAAGAATTTATTTAAAGTTAATATTCTGTAGTTAACTATTCCTGTAGGCTATAAGGTAGGAAATATGCAATGTACTGTACATTTAAAAAACAAGCTCCACAAATCAATACAGCACTTCAAACTGGAAAAGCTGGTGTAAGCATACTGTTATTGAACATTCATAAAAAGCCATTTTTCTGCAGCAAGTATATACTGTATTTTTTTTTTTTTACTTTTTTGCATGTGCAAATTTTTTATTTGGTCATGTTCTCACAGGAATTTCATGGTATATTTGGATCCAATTAGTGCACACTATCAGCACTCTAATCCCAGATTATGCTACGCAGCGTGACAGTAGCATGAAAGTTTTGTAATCTTCATTTATGTATATTTAATGTGTTTGTTTTTAATAGCAAGGGCCGACTAAACTGATCATAATAATTTGCACAGTTCCCTTGGCTGTATGGTGACCAAATAGCTTTCATGTCATCATTGTCTGCAATCTATTCCACACAGTAAATGTGCTAATGAACAATTATGATACAATATTCCACAACTAATGAGGGCCAATGTCAAATGGGTCTTACATGGAAATGGAAGGTTTTCACAGAGTCCTTGATAAAGATACATGCCATATATTACACAAGAGCTCAAATACCATAAAAAATATATGCTAAGTAGCTTTTGGACATGCTATGCGCTTGGTACATAGTGCTGGATAATTACAACAAGCAACACCAAGGGCAAGTTGTCAAGATATATATTATGTATATGGGAGATTGTGTGTTTAATGTATGCGTGTATACTCACTGAGCACATTTTAGGAACACTATGGTGGTCTTCTTGTGTTGTTGCCCATCCACCTCATTCACATGACTAAGTAGGTGTATAGGTGTATCTAATAAAATGCTCAGAGAGTGTATATTTCTGTGTAAAAATGTATAAAGTATTCAAGTTTTATGTTCACAAAGACTCTTTTTATTATAATTAAAAATGCATTGTTTATAAACCGCCTTTGTCACGACGATTTTGCAAACAGTATGCCTTTTTTTCTGTTAAATTCCCATAATCTTATCTCAGCAGTAAATCCAATTGCATGCACATCATGGCCATGGACTGAAAAACAATGAAAATCTGCAGTGATTTTCATATTGTATGTCTTTGTGTCTGCTGTGTTTTTGTCATTGAAAGATGATAAAAGGTTTCTGATGACAGCTGGAGTGACTGATGTGCCACTAAATCTTTTTCAAATGGCATCATGTGTGCAAAACAAGACCTGAATAAATAAAACTCATGTTATAGATGACAAATATCAGTCACAGTCCTAATTCTATACACTATAAAGTACTATATATTAGATGTATTTTTTATTTTGTATTTCAGCAATATTGTGAGAGATCATTTTAGTTCAATAAAAAATGAAAAATTTGTCATTTACTCACCCTCAAATTTTTCCAAATCCATATGCCTTTCTTTTTGTTCCATGGAATAAGAAGCCATTTTTTAAGTATGTCTGAGATTGTACATAAAATGAAAGTGTAGCGACTAAAAAGGACAAAAAAGTATCATGAACGAGGTCCAAAAGACTTGTTCCCCATATTACAAAGCTTTTAAAGTTATACAATAGCTTTGTGTGAACAGACAAAATTTTCAGACTGATTAAACTGTGAATTAAGCGACAAGATGTCAAAAGTATGCTGCTGTAATCGGCCTGTGCCTACAAAAATGTGAAGCACTGCCTCCAGTGGCCAAAGCTGGAAGTGTTGTTGAGGTGACAAAGAGTGGAGCCATAATTGGGTAATATTTTCACTATTGCTGTCAGTCGGTTATGTTTTTTAATTGCAATTAATTGCATAATTTTTCATTGTTAAATCACAGTAAAATGCATTTAGTTCCTTCTTAGGAAAGAAAACATGTAAAATTGTAATGCTTTATTATCATTTTCCAAACAAAGCCTTCCACAGTATAAAGACAGAAATGCACAAAAATTGCACCAATTTGAATAACATTACACATTTCCCAAAGTCTAAGTGGGAGTTTGACTAATTGAAAGAACTAACTGAAAAGAAACATGCATATTCATTGCAATGGGCACTAAATATTTTAAAATCGCATCCTCCACAATTAATCAGCCAGCTGTCTGTGGCTAACCACTTTTTTGCAGCAATCGTGAAGCCATGTTCATGATTCACATCAGAGCATCAAAACCAGTGTAAACGTGCAGTTTTGAACTCCACATGAAAAGCGCTTGCAGAAAAAAATGTCTCATTCTTCATTTTAGTGATACACCTTCGTTAGGCTGAAAAAATAACTGATTTCTATCAAAAGCTCCATCTATGCTTGTTTTACACAAAAAAATAACATTAAGAGCTCCTTTCCTCATCACTTTATCACTGACACTGATTGACTGCTGTGTGTGCATCAGTGTAATGACTCCAAGCGGACTCATCACAAAGGTTTCACCTTACTCCAACCAGTGTTTATGCTGTAATTAACACATTCAACTTTTTAAATTAACGCATGCATTAACGTTAATTTTTACAGCTCTCCTTTTTTGGTAGAAAATCGTGTAATAGTCAACAAGAATACATATTTGATCTAGCATGCGCAAACACCCAACCCTGAACCTAACCATCAGTAGAGTAAAAATGTACAGCAAAAATGCAACCTCAGAATAGCACTCATCATTGTTTTTATGAACACTATTACTTCATGATTTCAACAGGACCAGAACCAGAGTCTAGGAGTTTGCTCACACAGTGTCAGTTAACATTTGAAAGAATATTCCTGTGTGATTATGTTGGAATTTTTTCAGGTTACGAGGTAGAGAAAAAAATGAGTCTGAGCTAAGTTATGAAATCAAAATTTCATAGCAATAAATCAATGCATATGATATTTGGAAAGAACATAATTGAATTTTAGTCATACGGGAAGAATACTAATTGGCCCGCTAGAGTTTTTAGAACATATTTTATATAATAATTTATATATAAATATATTTCATAATTTATTTCATAATTCAAAATAAAAAAAACATTTATTCAGATTACCTTATTTATGTAATCACAAGCTGCTTATAATGCATGATTATAAGTTATTATTAATTAAATTCATGATTAATTCATACATGTATTTGTAATTAACCTAATTTTATCTTAAAAATTAAAGTGGATGGATTTTAAAGTTTTAAGAGGTTTGAGAGCTTTTCATCATCCAGAGTTATTTAATTCAGCATCTTATGTCAACTCGATATGGTTTTATTGAACACATTAGAAGTTATTTATCCATCCATCCATCCATCCATCCATCCATCGACAACCGCTTACCTGTGTACAGGGTCGCGGGGGGTGCTGGAGCCTATCCCAGCTAACATTGGGCGAAGGCAGGAAGTTATTTATATTCAGTCTAATTAATAAAACTCATAGCAATCAATTCACAGACTATATGACATATTGTTACAAATATTTTATTAGATGGTGAAAATAAAGTGGTTGAAGCCACTGCAAGATTCGGGATGCCTGTCAACTATATGCATGTTTAATTGCTGCATCGGGTGTTAACAGCATAAATAGCTTCATTTTAATGAGAGAAATCTAGTCTTGTTTTTTGAGCTACTGTTGTTTTGAAAGCATTGATGCTGACATTATCCTGGTCAACAGCCTCTGACATTAGCAGTTCATGGTTCGAGGCCAGCAAGCTTTTGGCTATCAGTGGAATAGGGGCATAAGACAATGATTGGGTGGGCCTGAATGCCCAATGGGTGGCACCGGCCCACCCAGGCCCACCCGTGGCTGCGCCAGTGACATAGACTAAAAATACAATTATAAACAGCACAGATGGAACACAAAAACATGTCTTGTGTGAACAGGACAGATTAATGAACTCAATTACAAAATGGATTGCTGTCAACTGTAGGCTTATGTTCAATAATATGGGAATAAAAACAATCATTATATTGGCACGAAGTAATGCTTTACTCATCTGCCAAAATAATTCAGACTATTTAAATCTGATTGAATTTAAAACATAATGTATTATTTATATTTTATTTGGGGGACTTTCAGCAAATAATGATATATGTGATGTACTGCAATTACTTGTGATTAATGAATCATCAGGTAGATTAAAAACGAACTATTACTGTAGATACACACTCAACAACCACTTTGTTAGGTACACCTGTACACTACTTGTTCATGTGATTATCTAAGCAGCCAATCCTGTGGCAGCAGTGCAGTGCATAAAATCATTCAGATACGGGTCAGGTGCTTAAGTTAATATTCATATCAACCATAAGAATGGGGGGAAAAATTACTGCATGATTGTTGATGCCAGACGGGCTGGTTTGAGAAAGTCTCTAGAATTTACTCAGAATGGAGCCAGAAACAAAAGAATCCAGTGAGCGGCAGTTCTATGGATGGAAATGTCTTGTTGATGAGAGAGGTCAACTGAGAATGGCCAGATTGTTTCGAGCTGACAGAAAGGCTTCTGTAACTCGGATAACCACTCTGTACAATTGTAGTGATCAGAAGAGCATCTCAGAATGCACAACGGGTCGGACCTTGATGCATATGGGCTATAACAGCAGAAGACCACGTCGGGCACTTTATTAGGACCAGTGTTCCTAATAAAGTGCCCAGTGAGTGTATATGTATGTATGTATTTTACTTTTGCCACACAACACATTCAGCTTTGATTATTTGCACAGGATCTATTTAAATGCCTTTTATGATACTTTGTATCCAGCAGGGAGTGTTTGGTGTGAGTCAAGAGAATGTTCTTGCCCCTGTGACTCACTTCAGTCAATGAAACTGACTCTGAGAGAGTTAAAAGCCATTCCTCAAGGGTCCAATGAATGATGATAGCACCGTCCTTGATTTGTGCTAACGTGTTAACGGTTTGATTAAAACAGAAAACAATATTCTCAACCATAACAATGTCCTAATGTATTCTCTGTGTCTAATGACTTTTCGTAATGGACAATTTGCTTCCTTAATTTAGCCAGGGAGTCCCAGACATGGGGGAAGTGAAAGAGAGTGGGTGCGAGTGACAGAGATTGGAGGGAAAGGGGAAGGTTAGGAAAGACAACATTGTCTAATGAATAAGGCCCACAAGTTCACTTAAACTTAACAACTATTGACATACCTTAGCCAAGAGTTTAAGTCTCTTTGGTGAAGGTGAAGTGTGCAAAATACTTGTTCATATCCCAGCTTAAAATACAGAGACAAGTATAAGTAACCCATTTGTAGGCTGATTTCCCTGAAAAATCATTAACCCTCTAAGTATGACCAACAGTAATGATGCTTGCCTCAGCAAGGACCACCAGTGGTAGATTTTGATTAAATGACTTTTAAGACACAGGATAAAAGAAATATACACTGCACATGCTGCAAGTAATTAGATATGGTAAAATAATTTAGGCACAAATACAACTTCCATGTTTGTTGTTCAGCTGTGGTTTTAGTTAATTGAAATCTATTTTTGTTGGTGTGCAGTGAATGGATCCTAAAACAGCACCACAATGAAAGCATTGCTCCTCAAGTGTTGTTCTGAAGTGTCTGCTTCAGCTTGAGCAGAAGTTATGACTGATCTTCAATGTCAAAAGAAAAATCCCATAGATTTAAATGTCCAAATGGGACAATGGAATTGACTAATTCAAACTCCAACACAAATGTAAACACACCTACAAAAAGGTGTTTAATCTTCTTAAATTATCTTAAAGGGATAGATTACCCAAAAATGAAAATTCTCTTATCATTTACTCACCCTCATGCCATAACAGATGTAAGACTTTCTTTCTTCTGCAGAATGCAAACAAATATTTCTAGAAGAATATCTCAGCTTTGTTGGTCCATACAATGCATGTGAATGGCGACCAGACCTTTGAAGCTCCAAATATCACAAAGGTCATATAAAAGTAATCAATAAGAAGGTTTAATACGTTATGCTGATGAGACTAAATGTTATGACAACTCACAGGTGAAGCGAATAACTTTGATCATCTCATAACAAGGCCATGTGTCAAGGCCTGGGTAGAGTTTATGTTAGGCAAACAATCGGTTCTTGTATTCAACGTGTTTAATGCAGGAGAAATGGGCAGGAGTAAAGACCTGAGCAACTCTGACAAAGGCCAGTTTGTTATGGCCAGATGACTCGGTCAGAGCATCTCTGAAACTGCAAGACTTGTGGGGTTCTCCCGGTCAGCATTGGTGAGTACCTACCGACAGCGGTCCGAGGAGGGACAAACCACAAACCAGAGACAGGGTTTTGGGTGCCCAAGGGTCAAGTCACAGGAAATGTTAATAATAGTTGCAGGGGGAATATTTCATAACACACAGTGCATCGCACCCTGTTGTGTATGGGGCTGCGTAGCTGCAGACTACAGAGTACCCATGATGACCCTTGTCCACCATCGAAAGCGCCTACAATGTACCTGGACATTGGAGCAGAGAAAGAAAGTCGTCTGGTCCAACGAGTCCCGTTTTCTTTTACATCACGTATACGGCTATGTACGTGTGTGCCATTTACCTGGGGAAGTTATGGAACCAGGATGCACTGTGGGAAGATGACAAGCTGGTGGAGGGAGTGTGATGCTTTGGGAAATGTTCTGCTGGGAAACCCTGGGTCCAGCCATTCATGTGGATGTCAATTTGACATGTGCCACCTACCTAAACATCGTTGCAGACCAGGTACACCCCTTCATTACAATCCTCTTTCAGCAGGATAGCATGCCCTGCCACACTGCACACATTGTTCAGGAATGGTTTGAGGAAATTTATGTAGAGTTCAAGGTGTTGCCCTGGCCTCCAAATTCCCCAGATCTCAATCTGATTGAGCAACTGTTGAATGTGCTGGACCAACAAGTCCGATCCATGGTGGCTCCACCTCGCAACTTTCAGAACTTGAAGGATCTGCTGCTAATAGTGATGTGACGTTCGGCACAGAGGCTTCGAAGCTTGTATCAAAAAAACGAAACATCTCACATGAATCACTGTACCGGAGCTTGATTCGTCTTGCCATAACCATGTGATCAGTGACGTCCGAAGCTTCGTTTCGACACACAACCACGTGAGTGCTTCATATTCTGATTTAAAAATAGCGCGAACCCCTTGCGCAGGTTTCGAGTGTCATGCGCTTCGGTAGTGAATTGAGACCATACCGACTGAGATTGAAACTGAGAGTGAGCTCTTTTCAGCATGGAACCAGCCAAGAAAAGAGGCCGTTCGGAAGTCTGGCAGCATTTTCAGGTCGTATCAACAAATAAAGTAAGATTATTATTATTATTATTATTATTATTTTGTAATAAGAATACGATTTTAAAATGAATTATGATTTACGAATTTATATAAAATAATTATAATAATTAATTATAATGTAAATTGATATTTTACATGTAATTTTATGCATATTCAGTGTATAATAAACAATATATTATGTTAAATAATAGGCCTACATTATATGAAAATAAAGTACTCAAGTTAATGTGACCTCCTTCTGTATAGGTTGAGTGCCTAATATGTTCTCAACAGCTGTCTTATAATAACAACACATCGTCAATGTTGAGACATTTTAGAGCTAAACATGAAAAAAACACATCTTCTGGGAGTGGACCAACAACTAGCAACCAAGGTATAAGACTTTTGATCAGTCATTCATTTATTTGTTTGTCAATTTCTGTATTTATCTTAAATACTGCATAGTTATTATGTAATACTTATTCAGTTATATTTTAAATACTTTACTGTTTTGCAGGGATCAGAAAACAAATGATTGATGGGGCCTTGGTTAACATGATTGTTAAAGATTACCAGCCATTTTCAATTGTTGAAGATGCTGGCTTTAAGGAGTTTGTAGGAATGTTGGATCCAAACTACATTATTCCATCCCGCCAGTCATTAAAGAAAATGGTTGAGGAAAAATACAAGGAGGCCAAAGAGAAGGCAAAAGAAGAGGTGAACAAGGCCAGAGCTGTAAGCCTCACATCCGATATGTGGACATCACTGCATATGGATGCATATCTGGCAGTGACATGTCATTTTATAAATGAAAATGATCAGATGTCCACCGTTTTACTGGGGGTGGGAAAATTTTCCAAATGTCACACTTCTGAAAATATAGCTGAAGTCAAGTCAGCTTTGATGGAGGAGTGGGGCATTCAAAACAAAGTTAGGTGTTTGGTAACTGATGCTGCTGCCAACATGGTAGCATGTGCCAGCATCCTGAAGCTGCGCCACACAAACTGCATAGCACATGCCTTAAACCTGGTTGTAAAGAAGGCAATAGAACAAACACCAGGATTGGAGGATATTAGACTAAATGCACGAAAGATTGTGGCACATTTCAAGTCTAGCACAACAGCAAGAGAAAGATTATTGGTTTTACAAAATCAGATGGGCAAACCAAATCACAAGTTGATTCAAGAGGTGGAAACTCGCTGGAACAGCACATATGCCATGTTAGAGCGGCTCTTTGCTCAGAGGGAGCCAGTAGGCGCTGCTTTGGTTACTCTGAAGACAAGCCTCATACCATTGACTTCACAAGAGTATCAGACAGTAAATGAATGTCTGGGTGTAATGTGTCATTTCAATGAGGCTTCCACAGAATTGTCAGAGGAGAAGAGAGTGTCAGGGTCAAAGGTGATTCCTCTTATAAAAATGTTGAGGCATGCAATCACCTCAGAAATCTCACGGGTTCATGATGAGACGGCTTTGCAATTGTGCAACAACCTCCTGAGACTTCTTTCTGAGAGGATGTCTACATATGAAACTATGAGCATCATGACTCTAGCAACTCTGCTGGATCCACGCTTTAAAACTATCGGCTTCGGCAGCCAGTCAAATGCACAGACTGCTGTGAGGCGTCTCACAGCAGAATGTGCTGCAATCATACGAGCAGCCCAAAACACCCCATCCTCTCAAATCTCCTCATCGCAACCAGAGCCAACAGGAGCCACAGGGAGCGATGCAACCCACTCAGGTACTGTTTGTGTGTGTATTTGTGTTTTATTACATTTGGCTTGGATCATGCATGTTGCTATTGCAGAGAAATACATTGAATTCCATTAAACTTGTATTTGTATTATTCTATTCTTTTTCAGGTAAAGGTCTGTGGGATCTACTGGACAGTCATGTCGTGGAAACCAGACAAATGAAAAATGCGACAGCAGATGCCACAGTTGAAGTTCAATGCTACCTCAGTGACCCAAATATTCCACGTACAGAAGATCCCCTGCATTTCTGGGCTACTCAAAAGGGAGTCTATCCTCATCTTCATTGCCTTGCCCTGGAATTTTTATGCACTCCTGCCTCCTCAGTCCCATGTGAGAGAATATTCTCAAAGGCAGGGGAAGTAGTGAATAAAAAAAGAAATAGACTTAGTCCCCACACCGTTGAACAAGTCCTGTTCCTTACTAAAAATCTTTAATTTCTTCCATTACCCCACTCCCCAGTTCACAAGCACTTTCACTACCCAGCACTTCACTATTCCACAATAGTTTTCTTTTATTTTGATTATATATGCCTATATGAGCCTTGCCTGTGAACTCATAGGTTTAGGACAACGGCTAACGTTTTAAGGCAGCATTTGTTTAGAGTTAATTTGTCCTAAGTATCATTTCATAAATTAATTCATAGACTCATTCTGTTCATACATTGTGTAAAAATCAACACTAACACTGATTATTTTTATTGCTTTGTGGTTTTCATAGCACAAAGTGATTTATTACATAAAACAATACAAAAAAATTGGGAAAGGTAGCTTTTCCACCTTTTGACCACAAGATGTCATTAGTGTGCACCGTGTTGAAAAGCTTCGAGTAATGAACCAATTTACGATACACTTGAGGGGAAAGCCTCAGTGCTTCACAAAGCTTCATTTCACCATCACTAGCTGCTAATGTCTTGGTGCCAGATACCACAGGATTCCTTCAGGATTCTTGTAGAGTCCATGCCTCGATGGTTCAGCGCTGTTTTGACGGCACACGGAGGACCAACTGTAACGATCAGAAACGGGAGAGGATCTATGTGCAGCTTTTATTGTAGCCAAAACAAGAACACCAGGAATAACAAAATCCACAAGGAATGTAAAGCAAAACAAAAACATGAAATAACAGACAACTGGACAGGACGGAAACAAGGGCTTAAATACACAAGGGAAAACTAGAAACACCTGGGGAAACAATCAGGGCATGAGAAACAATCAGGGGAAAACCAATCAAAAAACAGAACTACAAAGGACTACAAAAACCAAACAGGAAACAGGAACTGAACAGGAAACTTCAACATAAAAGCACAAAAACAAAAGACAACAGATAACATGACACCAACAGGATAATAGGCAGGTGGTTTTAATGTTTTTGCTCATCAGTTTGTCTTCTGCAAGGCAGAGAAACAGAAACATATTTAAGTCCTTTTTTAACTCTGAATCTCCACTTTCACTTTCCAAATATGAAATGTAAAAGTGGAGATTTATATATAAAACAATTTGGATTTTTCATCCACATTCATCATATTACTTATGAAGACAAGGTTCCGTCAGTGCTTTCCAATTTTCTGAACTGCCCCACCATAGTACTGAGACCAAAACAGCATTATTTTTTGTAAATGTAGTATCTGGCTCTCTGGAGATCTAAAAGGATGTATTGTCAATGGCATGGTGCAGATCATTTTAGGGTCAATTTCACCTAAACAGAAGGAAAAATCCCATAGACTTACATTGAAGGAAGGACATGAGCCATATCTAGGGAAACAGAGTATCACGGAGAACTGGAGGTGGGATTTTTACTAACCCACCTACAGTAGCAACATCCAAGCAACCATATAGCAACACACTAAAAACATGAGCCATGAGCATCATGGCAGGATCTTTTGCACAGCCAAGCCAAGTCTTCAGCAATGTAAAAATACAGATAAATATACTGTATTTAATCTAGCTAAACCAAAATGCATGAGCCAGATAATACTAGATTGTATGTGAATGTTACAAGCTCAACTACATTGGTCTGAAATTCAATTTAGACCTATTTATGCAGCACCACAATATCTCTTTTTATAATTTTCTCTAGAAAAAAACAACACCAGTTCCCTTTTTGGAAACGTATGCCACACTGCAAATGGCAAATTATCATGGAGCTTTTGATCAGAGCTCTTGGCTTTGTTCTCGCAATAGTAATCCTTCACCGGCTTCCCACATTTCGTTCTTTGATGGTAATTTTGAAAACAAGTGTCTGACGGTTTTACAAATACTCCAGGGGCTTTTCATCTAACGCACTTGGTATTTTTTGCTGAAATTGCACAGTATAAATTGTGTATCTGAAACAATATTTGTCAATGTCTTGCTAACTTAATGCAAATATCCATGGGCTACTTTTGTTTTTGTTCCTCTTAAAGCTTCAAATATTTTTTCGTTCGGAAGTAGTTGAGTAAACAATTTGAAGATAACGTGCAAGGACTATGAATATAAAGGAGTATTTCACACCAACATGAAAGTTCTGTCATTATTTACTATCCTTCTAACTGCACCGCTCCCTGCTATGCAGAGAAATATTCACGCAATGGATTATTTCAGGGATAAATGTCATAATACATTTTCTTTGGGATCTGACACTGCTTTCACAGTGGCTATTTAATGATGAGGAGAAGTTATCGCTGAAGTGCCAGGTGTTGTGTAAAATGCTCGCGTGAGCAGTCCAAGGCAGCTCAGCACTTTTTCCCCTCTTGTTAATGAGGTTCAAAATGAATAACTCGCCACTTAATTGAACTTTGTGTTTTGCTGAAGTTCAAACAGTGGATTCACTCTGCGTTTCATTTTAGCAGTGCTGAGAAAAAAAGAATCCATGTGCAGCAATTATCATACGCCGTAACATAATGTTTCAACAGGGTTCATAATAACACTTTGCCACACTTGGTTTAAGGGCTTGTTTGAAATTAGAATATTTCAAGGATTTACTAAATGACTAAATTAACTGCAAATCTGTTCCTGTTTCAGTGCACGTGAATTGGTGCACTGAACTCATTTTGTCAAAAAAATAAATAAAAATAGTAGGGAAGACTGGGGCAAGTTGTTGCAGGAAGAGTGACTTAGAAAATGAGGAAGGATACAACATGTGTAGGGTTTAGTGCTCATGGATAAGTTGTGTCTTTAGCCATTTTTTGAAGACAGAGAGGCAGTCTGCTTCATGGACTGGGTTGGGGAGGTCGATCCGCCATCAAGGTACAGTGAAGCCGAAATATTTGGAAAGTGATTTGGTGCCTCTTTGTATGGGTATGACTAGGCGTGACTTGTGTGCAGACTGCAGGCTTCTGGTTGTAAGGTAGCTTTGCATGAATGATTTTAGGTAAGCTGGCGCCGACCCAGTGACTGTTCTGTATGCCAGCATCAGAGCCTTGAACTCGATACGTGCATCAACTGGCAGCCAGTGAAGAGCGACAAGAAAGGGTATAACATGCACTCTCCTGGGTTTATTGAAGAACAGACATGCTGCTGCATTCTGGATCAGCAGAGTCAATAATTTTGATTCAAAGTATTGTCCAGCATCATCCAATCACTGCCACCATGTTAAAATAAAATGATGCATTATAAAATCTGAATCTATATACTGATTACCATTTTCCCATCTCAAACATGTTGAGTGATCCAAAATTCATCTGCAGCCTGAAACTGAACCTTTGGTCTGATTTTAGGAGTGAATGCCCTTAGTTGCATAGGAAAGCTACAGGATGCTCCCTTGCTCCCTATTTAGTGAATGACTTAACCTCAAGTGGAAATGCACCTTGTTTTCATCCTAACTGCATAAGAAGCCTCTGAAAGCAACATTGGATGAACCCAAGTTAAAAATGTGCTTAAGAACACAATATTGTACATGGTGTTTAATGATAAATTAATCAAATTTAAAAAATGGCATATCGTCTGAAACTAGAGACTCTAATCCTTCCACTCAAACAGGTTTCAATGTAAAAACATAATTAGGTTTCTTACCAAATGTAGTTTTGTTGGCATTTCTCCCAAAGACAAACTCCGCTGTGATCAGCACCATGTTGTTTTGTCACATGACTCCGTACGGTGAAAGTTTCAGCCTTCACTGATAGCCCTGAGTCTTCTGAACTTCTGAACATTATAAATCTCTTGTTATGCTATATTATCACCAAATATTGTATTAGATCTTTTTGTCAACTTATTTTCTTTTAATTAGCACAGATTTTGCATTTCTTTTTGGAGCTTATTGATCGTAGGCCTCATTGACCTGAGCTTATGCACCTCCGTTTTTGAGTGAAAAAAAGCATTTTTGTGGATAATTTTGGCAATATTAAATACAATATGAAAACATTCTGTACTACTTATTACACTAGTGTGCTTTAATGTTTAATTAGGAAATTAGTTTGAAAAGCTTTTATTTTGAACAAAATGACACAAAGTCACACTTGGTGTTCAAAAATGTCCGGCCACTGAAAATGAATGGGGGAGATCAAAAATAAGAGAAACATTTAATATTCAGGGGCATGTTCATCATGTTCATGTTCACATATGTGCTTGCAAACATAAAGGCCTCGGGCCTGTGCACATGAGCACTAATTTATTCTCTTATTTTTGATCTCCCCCATTAATTTACAATGGCCGGTCATTTTTGACCGGGAACACCATTTGTGCCACTTTGTGCCATTTTGTACAAAATAAAGCATTTCAAAACAAAGTTCCTGGTTGAACATTTAAAGCACACTAATCTGATACATAGCACAGAATGTTTTCATATTGTATTTGATATTGCCAAAATTATCCACAAATAATGCTTGTTTCACTCAAAAACATAATCTCATGTCAATGAGGCGTACGATCAATAAGTTACAAAAGGAAATACAAAGCTTGTGCTAATTGAAATAAAACAAGTTCACAAAAAGATGTAATCCAATATTTGCTGATAATATAGCATAATGAGAGATTTATAAGCAATTGTTCTATAGATCGTGAACACCAAAAGTGTAACATGGTGAAGCTTACCTTGTATTGAACTCTGAACATTTATTTAAACGTAGTGTTTAACCTCATGTAATTGTTAAAGCCTCAACACTATTTACATTTCTATACACTCTTGTTCAATATATAATGACATTTAGTCAAACTTGCCCCCAATTGAAATCAAAATCAATTAGATTTGGAAAAATCGACAAGATAACTGTTTAAATGTTTCTCAATTGGCCAAAAAGTCTGGTATCCTGTTCCCCTTGAAGCTTTATTCCCCTTCAGCACACATAAACACCAAAACACAAAATTAAGTGTTTTAAGTGACTGCTTAACTGACTCGTGTCACTGTCAAAAAGAAGACAGCTTTATTCATGTCTTCATGATTACCACCATTCTCACTATCCATTTCCAAGCAATCAACGAATACAGTCAAGTGGTTATCTGCCACTCGTTGCATCAAGATATAGGGGGCCTCAATTTGCCAACTTCAAAATGCTTGACAGCATCTGATACAGGCTGCATAAAAGGGGGAAAAGTAGTCTTAAATAACATCTGAAGAGTAGGTTGTGTTATTGAATTACAACAAGGGCTGGGAAACAATTAAGTACTGATTAAATTCCGTTTTCGCTGACAGGAGGCAGAGACAGACAGCAATTTCCGCTTCCCATAGATTAAATTAGCTACCATCAGCACAATTCCATTGAAGTTTGGGGGCCAAGAGAGGCTACAAGGAGATTAGTTACTTTGCGCCGGAGCGCTCTGAAGTTGGTAATGCGAGCTGGCGATTGATTGAAAGATTTGGGACTAGAGGGGAAATTTAAGCAAATTCCCTCTCCGATACAATTCCCGGTTACAATGGTAACCGATGCATTCAAATAAGTCTCTTTTGCAAGAAATGGTTCTGATAGTTTTTTTATTCCTTTTGAATGTCCTTATTCAGTTCTCGTTAATGTAGACAATGACACGGCAGTTCTGTGCTTTTGACTGCGGGGTAGCTTTTCATACTTATCACTATTCAGCATAATTTCACAAATTTATTACAGTTGATTAAAACAAAACATTAGCAGACATGTGTTTTCACTGGCTCCCAGGTTTGACAAGCACTCAGGTGATAAGTAGTAATTGAATTAGAGATGATATTACAATTGTTCATTATGACTTCATAAGGGTATAATTGAATGAAATTGATTTGAGTGACACTCCACTAAGGTGGTATCAGTTCCCGAATGGCTGTAATTTAGACTTTATGCTGCTATTGCTGATTTGAAATCCTACCTTTTTTTATAACATTCCTGTATGATATAAATGTATACAGTGGCCACAAATAGTATTTGTACACTTAAGTCACATTTTAAAAATAAACAGGAAGATCTGTATTATTGGCAAATGCTAAACCTTTTCTCAGAACTAATTTTACTTTTTCTGAGCTATTTTGCAATCATACATTTTTGTATCCATTCCAATGTGTTTAGCTTTCTCTGTGGCGCTACTGATAGCTTGTCGCACGAGTCACGGATTCTGGCCCCATTAAAACCAGGACGTAATTTCATTTTCATAATCGATATTGACTATGCATGTAACCATTTCTAAATGGAGGGCAAGGTTGCAAATTTGCTTTAAAGGTGCTGTCAGCATTTTTTCCTCATTAAAAGAGCTGTACGCCTAATTATATTAATAGTAATATTGAAACATTGGTATAAAATCATGAGCAATCACATTAAAATGAAGACTCCAGTCATTTCAGTATAAAACAGTTTTATTCATCATGTAGAGGGTCTCCTCATGGAGGCTGCCATGTTAGGAACACATGGCCGGCCAAATACTACTGGCTTAATCTCAGTAACCACATTGATACTGGATAGTTTCACTCTTGAATTAAATTAATCATGGCTGACTGTGTCTAGTTAATTTGTACAATGGCATCTGTAACTAAAAACTATTGATTTTGATTAATGCAGCATCCACGCCACTAGGTGTCACTATAAGTCCAAGATGACACAAACGCAAAAGTCACTGAGTGCTCCTTTAAACATAATTTTACTCCATTAACTGAAAATAAAACTCGCTTTTGGTGCCACCTTGACATTTCGCCCGTGAACTGGAGCTGGGGACAGTGTTTCGAATTTCTGTAGTCACAGACCGATTTTCAGCAGTGAAACTTTCAATCTACTATCACTGAATTCTGGTCAGTCTGGTTTTATAAACTGAAACATATCAAACTTTCAAAAAGTTTTGTGTTATCTTTCTTACTTGATGTGATATTTCATTATATAATAAAACACAGTCATATTAGCGCCACACAGTCATTTTTAGAAGCCTGATACCTTGAAAAGGGATATTTCATGGTTCCTTATACATAACACAGCAGTTCTGAGGTGATATATCCACTGTGTGGTGCAAAAAGCAAGTACCTTAAACCAAAACCTAACTGATAATTTCATAAAAAGCAAATGTGAGATGAAAACATTCAAATTTATTGCCTTATCCACTATAGTACATGTACTTAGATGTCATAAGACAGAACTGTGTGAGGAACAGGGTGAAAAGTATTAGTTTATGATTTAATAATCTGACATTTTACTTGTGATTTGTGTGAAAGTGAACAAAAGTTATTGTTGTGGGGCTTCTACTGTTGATTTCACCATACAACTGCTGCTATATGTAAAAAAAAAAGCAATGGAAAAATCATTTTGCAAAAACGTAGATATAATTACATGATTCTATGAGACCAGGTTGATTTTTAGTGTGACTTAAGTGTCTAATTACTATTTAGAGCAGCTGTAGTACTGTTGAATGCACAAATTTTAACTTAGTTGGTAAAACTACAAGAGAAAACGTGTTCATCTGCAGATTTGTGTGCAATCCTCCGTTCTAATTCTCCCACCCTCCGAGATCTGTTTGAAAATACCCAGGACCAAATATCAATCATGATAGTGCACTGCATGGCATTTTCTCACGACTTGATATATTTTTCATTGAGATTTATTGTGCTAGTGTGGGCAGGTGACACTCATCAAACTAGCATTCAGCTTGCCCTGTTTCTCAACACTGGCTCATCCTGACAGCAATAAAGAGACGCCCAGCTGATCCCGCTATGCAGCACTGTATTATCTCAGTGGCCAGGCGGACCCTCACTCACTAATCTCTCCCTCTCTGCTTAGGGTAGAGGAAATAACAGTCTCATAATGGTCATAATTAGGGAGATCGATGCAGTTTGCCACCGGGGTGCTCAGCTTGGCCGTAAACCTTCTGTATGCTTGGGGGAAGAAACAATCAGGGGCCCCCAAGGCCAAAATGTAAGCTTGATAAAATTTGGCCATCATGAGTCATATGTCATTAGTTAGAGTGTGTGCATGAGTGGACATATGAACAGTACATTTTACACCTGGTTAGACTTGATTAATATTTGTCCTCCTACAGAAATTCATCAGCAGTGAATATTTATTTTGCTGACATTTTGCTATAACTTTTATACCGTGGTAGATGTATTTGTGTCATTTTCATTGGGCAGGACTGCTTTAGTTTGCATGTCACATGAAATAATATGCAGTAATGCGAAAACAAAAAACAAAAACAGAGTGAAATTTATTCCAAACAAGTCAAGATGAGGAAACAGAGAAGAGAGTGGTAGAGGAGAGTTTGGCTGTGCACTGTTGTCAAGCAATGTCGCAACTTGCCGCATTAATCAGGCTAATAACAATGTGAATTCAGCGACAATTGGTCAAAAGTTTTGCTGCTGAAATCGTTCTGTGCTTACCCAATTTTTTATCACATTACCTCCCAGTGACTGAAGCTGTAAGTGTTATTGAACGTATGGGCATGTGCAAGCTCCAGGTAAAATGTCCACAGGGTGGCACCAAAAGCAAGTTGTATTTTTACTTGTTTGCTGCCCATTCAAAACACTTTATTAGTAGCACTAAAGTGCTGGATATCTCCAAATAAGGGCATAATCTCCAAAAGAAGCTGGGGTTACTCAAGAAGGGGGTGGGGTTTCTCCAAAAGGGGGATGTATTACTTCCACACAAGGTTAGTGAAAGGGTTAGGTTAGCGGTTTGGTGCTCACGCACCTTTTCTGGCTCTTCCTGCAGCTATATCCTTCTCAGAAATTTGGCTGAAGGAGGTTGATTTCAGGGTACATGAACCATGTGATCATGTTGCATTCATATAGACTTCAGGTGAAATTTGGTGAAGAGCATGATGCTAGCAACACCAAGGTCATGGGCTCAATTCCCAAGGAACACATTGTCAGAAATCATTGAATGAATTTAAGTTACTTTGAATAAAAATCTGCTAAAATGTGCAAATTAATTTTAAGTTTGATTATGGTAACATCTGTTTAACACTGCCCATCCAAATCAAGGCTTGATTTGCCCACTGCCTACATTAAGATATTTTGTATAAATTAGTATTTTCACTTAATTGATTGTCATTGTCTTAACAGACAGCTATGGCATGGATGAAAATGATGTTTAACATGCCTGGAATAACCACAGATGGAGCTCTAAGTTGTTGTAATTCCATGCAACGTGTCCCATGGGAGATGTTTCCGGCAGTGACTGACAGCATCAAAGCTGTCCTTTCCCGTCACCATTCCCACGAGTCTGCTTAGATGGAGCAGCTCTCCTGAATGGCAAAAATTGTCCTTAACTCCCCATAAAAATTAGAAGCTGAGTAGTATCTGTGGCTTTAGTAACCTCATCACATGCAGTCAAATTGAAGCATTTTGCTAGTTAGTTAGAACTTTAGGAATCTTTTCTCTCAGATTAGCCAGATTTCAAAGACGTTTTTAAACAACGATCAGGAAAAGTATGTTCATTTAATCGGACCAATCACAACCAACACTGGTATGGACTACAAAAATGATGTGCCTACGCCATTTGACACCAGCTGTAATTGGTTCTTGAGTGTCTCGTGGCCAAATGTAGTTGACATCCTTGGGTGTCTAATCTGATTTGAAACTTGTGTGAAAACTGTGCTGTATAATATTCCTTTCATGTCTTACTAGTAGGACACGCTATAATCACACTGATCCCATCCCACTGGAAGATACGAAGATCACGTCCATATTAATCCAGATAAATTTTTTTTCTCCATCTCCATCCACAATGCCATTTTCAAGTATATTCCAAAAGTAGCTTGTCCACACTTAAACATATGAAAACTCTTATATCCCCGTACTGCGCTTGTGAAAAATCGCTTCAAAAAGTATTGTTCATTATTAGTTCATGTTAACTAATGTAATTAAATAATGTTAACAAAGTGAACCTTACTGTAAAATGTTACCCATTTATCTTTAACAATGCTATCAAAGTAAATTGGAGGCACAACAACGTTGCTACAACATGGGCCGCCACCTTGAATGTTTGGGGATTATTGGATCCCATGACTGTGTCACATGACAACAAATACGCCATCGTTTTCAAATATCTCCATTTTCCCAGTCCACACTTATGCGAATGTGGATGGAAAGCCAAAATGTAGTATGGACGTGGCCTAAAGCTGACTAAGCTTCCCAAAACCGCAAGCCAGCAACAGACAGCCGAGGCAACAGGTGCAGTACGGAACTGAATTGACATTACAGATAATATCCCTCAAGAGATATGTGCTCCAGCATGGACTGATTTACAGATACTGTCAACCCCCATATTTCATTCTCCCAAAGAAAGCAGTCATCACATTCGAAAACGAAAGCAGTCAAGGCTAACATGAACAAGGCCAGGATATCTGCCAAGAGGGATTACACAGGGCAGCTGGAGAGGGACGTTTTACATGAAAACACAAGGGCACTTTGGGTCACCAACAAGTTTTGGAGCCACAAAGTCGGCCAATTTCTGAATTTCGGGAAACAGGAAAACCAGTTTTATTGACCCTTTGAGAAAACCAATGACCCTTTTTGTATCCTTGTCCTACCCATGCCCTACCTCTCCACATACTGACAACCCCCTTGGGCAAGTGATGGAAGGTAATACGCACCAGAAACTCTTATCACCATGACAACTTCTTTGAAAAAAAAAAAAAAAGTAAAGGAACATTTTTTTTTTTTTTTTTTTTTTTTGGTGGCATTGCAATGTTTTCTTCCTTTACCTACAGTTAATCAGCTATACACACAGTACATTTACATTTTTGCATTTGACCTACAGTGCATTCAAGGTACAGATTATCAGTATGTGTGTTCACTGCAGGGGTATTGGATTGTGGGTATTATGGACCTGAGTAACAGGGGCCCTCACAGAAAGGCTTCATTGATATTCTGTCATATTATAATTTGTTACATACTCCAAAAATGTATCAGGCTGTGCCTTTGACATCACCTACCCGATACAGCAAAAGCAGTAGGTCAGCGGGGTTTTTTTTAAAATGGGAGTCAGAGCATGTCAAGGAGGGGGTACGGAGAATGATGATGAATTCATCAAGTAAAATCAAAAGATAAATAAAGAGAATAAAATTATGTTGTAAAGACAAATTTAAAATGGTATTATTAATAATAGACCATTTTGCATTGCAGTAATCATAAATAAACTGTACTAGGCTACTAAAACAGCTAAATAACCTCATTTTACATTTATGAATTTGGCAGATGCTTTTATCCAAAGCGACTTACAGTGCAGTTATTACAGGGACAATCCCCCCGGAGCAACCTGGAGTTAAGTGCCTTGCTCAAGGACACAATGGTGGTGGTTGTGGGGGATTGAACCAGCAACCTTCTGATTAACAGTTATGTGCTTTAGCCCACTATGCCACTATGAACACTGGTTCCCCATCTGTCTCTCACTTTGACGTTGTGTCGAAGAAGCGACACTAGGGGTCTCTCTTGAGTGCCTTTCGTATCTCTGATCTATGAGAAAAGGCCAATGAGAAATTGGCAGACAGAATTTGCATGTCCCACCCCCGGACATATGGGTATAAAGAGAGGGAAATGCATCTGTTTCATTCAGAAATTTTCTTTGGAGCAGATGGTTGTGTATGCAGCGAGCTGCGAGTCACAGTCTGTTTCCTCCCATCTCTGAGCGATTGCTGTTGGATCTATGGCGCATATCGGCGGCTTTCTTCTTCCCTGCATGGCAGTGCAGCTTGCCCCTGGGTGCTACGACAGTGCAGTTAAAAGAGTTATTTTCTCTAAAAGAGCAAATACACAGCAGCGTTGAACGTCGTTTTAAGGACGCGTCCAATTTAAATCACAAATTTACATTAAATTAGTCTGGTCTGTCATGAAAATAATGTCACAACACAAAAATATGAATTGTCCTTTATGCACAAAATTAAATGTAAAATGTATGCAAAAAATGAAACACGAAAATGTAATCTTAAAATCGTGAATCTTTGACTTATGAAAATTGGAATAAAGAGCTAATATGCTGATTATTATGCATGTAAGTGGAAAAATTCTACTGAATATAATTTTTTTAATAAATATTTATATTTTCCTTATTTTCCCCATTGTTTTCCTTCTTTTTAATTATAAAAAAAAGACTTGTTCAGTTTGAAAACTGAATGTATCTCACTAAAGTTTAAAACAAAACGGTGAAGTTGTGTACATCTTGTGCATTCATGTGTGAAGGTCAGGATATGTACAGTAGGCATTTTTAATAATACAAATGGAAGTTTCTCCAAAAACACAGCAGGAGAATGTAATGTCTGTGATCTGATGGGGTTAATTCTCCAGCAGCTGAAGGTTAACCACAGGTGGTTGCTTGGTTCTCGCCATTTCTCATGAAAAACATCACCTTTGGCAGCTCAATCAAAATGAGCCGCGTGAGTGACAGGGAGGCACACTCTCTTACATCTTATACAATGATTTCTGTTTTTATATATATATATATATATATATATATATATATAATTTTTATTTTTTATACAATGTTCCATTTGACCTCTGTCGATCTAGTCTCTTAACTTACCTTGTGTACATCTTTAGGATGCCAGAGTTTGTATTTTATACTTAACTATATGTTAAGTGTAGGCAGTAGGCACACTAATAGCTACTGTATGTAAAACAGAAATGAAAATTTTTAGATTAAACTTTTTTTTGTTTTTTTTGCTAAGTGTACCTTTAAAAAAAAAATCTACATAAATGAATACAGCTCCTTTGTCACCATGATCACACACAGGAAAAAGACATGTTGCTTCCGAAAGTTCATGTACCCTGAAAGCATTCCCTATCAGACATAAGTATTAACACATTTTACAATAACAACCTCCGAGACACAAGGTCTGGATCCATAGAACCAGGAAGTAATCACGCTTACGTAAACAATGGTGAGCGCGGTCTGGGATTGGGTCAGGGGGTAGAGTTAATACAATATGCATTACTGTCGACTAGTACATTGTTTACAACTAAAAAATACAATTGGCTTTTGGTGCCACGCTGTGGACATTTTACACATAGACTGAGCCTCACACATTGCCAAACATTCAACAACACTTACAGCTTTGGCCACTGGGGAAAGTGATTTGAATTTAAGTACAGATTTAGAGGTGCACTTAGTAACGTTTGTCTTTGTGTCATCTCTGACTTATACTGACACCTTGTGGCTTGGATGCAGCATCATTTAAAATCAATAGTTTTCAGTGTCAGATGCCATTGTAGAAATTTTGTATCCACAGTCAGCCATGATTACTTTAATCAATGAGTGAAAGTGTCAAATAACAGGATGTTACTAAGACTAAGTGAGTAGTATTCAGCTGGTCATGTGATTCTAACATGGAAGCCCCCATGTGCGGACCCTCTCCATGTAGAATAAATTTGCTTTTATAAGTAGGAGTGTGCAGCGGAGCCATTATCTGTATTTGTATCTGTATCTGTTCATATGACAAAATTATCTGTATCTGTCTCTGTAATCGGATAGAACCGAGTGTGGGCGGGACTAAAGCTGGAAGTGCGTCAAAACTAAATGAAATACCCATTTTCAAGTGTTAGTTTATATTAATAAAATATGCCTTGTATATTCCTTTTCATAATAATGGCCTAATAATAATTATAATAGTTATTTTTATTATTATTATTATACAATTATTATTTAAAAATATTATTTATCCTTTTTTTCTTACCAGATGAAGATGAATTTGTAGGTTACATTAACTTGAATATTTTGTGGTTTCTCCTGGTATTTCAGATATTAATATCTGCATGAGAGAATTTTTGTTTGTCTGTTCATGTATAAAGACATTATTCTGGAGGCAGGAGGTGTCAAGCAAAATGTGAAACATCAAGTACACATATTGCAGTGAATAATAAATACAAATTCAAACGTTAAAAGAAATTAAATTAATAAATTAATAAAATCAGATGAAAGTCCCGTAAGTCTATCAGGATTTTCTTTTTTTACGATAGGACACCATTATTTAGTTAAATAATAATTATAATAATAATAATAATAATAATAATAATAATGTTACATTTATATAGCGCCTTACCAGAGTTCAAGAACACTTAACATTTTCAAATTTAGCACAGTTTAAAGAAGAAGAAAAAGACAGAGCCTGTTTCAGTTTCTTCATTTTACATAAGGAGGAATATTCCTAATATATTAATAATCTATGAAGCTTTTTTTCAGAATAAAGTGTTTATCAGTTAATAACATAATCGCTGATGTGGATATAAATGTGGTCAACTTTAAGAGACGGAAAGACGAGCTCCGATGTAAAATCATTTGACTGGAATCTTTAATGTGAGTAGTCCTATTCTCAACCCACTGGCCTATTTAAGTTGCCAAACTAAATGCCAATAGGGTAAATGCTGTTCAATAAATACAGTATGATTGATATATATTTTATTCTTTACCAACCACCAAATTGTCACCAACACATTATTCTCAAGAGAGAACAAATCAAATAATCAAACAACATCAGAATGTTCAAATGATATAGAAAAATAATAAAATATGAAAGTGTCTGTGTTTCTTTCAAAAGCTTTCACAATACTTCAATCAGCCTGTCTGAAAGCAACAAAGCACTTACGAGAGATTGTCTCTCACTGCAGACCCCGATTCACAATGCATGGCCGATGAACACATGCTCAATTTGTTGCTATTCTTTACACAGCGATACAGTTAATGGATCTCTTGATAATGGCATCTGGAACGGGCATTAGCTCTCTCTGTTTTCAATATCTCCCTGATCAAAATTGTTTCCTCGATGAAGCAGAAAGATTTTTCCAAAACCATAACAGAGACGGAAGTGACATTTCAACTTTTTCAGGGCCTGTAACGTTTTAGCTGCACCTTCAGAGACAAAGTCCTAAATGACCTACATACTTAAAGTATGCTTCACAAAACGCATCTGTTGTTCATTAAGCTAAGACGATCTTAAAATGGGATTTTGGAAATAAACTATGCAGCAGAGCCATAAGAACTGGCCATTTGGGAAAAAAAATCTCACGTTTTGGTGTTGTTTATGTGTTTTCTGCCCCAAGTGCACAAGATTTGACCTGATAGAAGCGCTGGACTGGTAATCTGGCATACCGGGCATTTTCCCGGCACATTGTGTCCGATCAGGGGCAGACTGGTCATCGGAAGAACCAAGTGGGCCGGTGGGTTGGCCGCGAAATGTGCCGAATGGGCCGCGATAAGCCGAAATGAGCCGCCGCATTATGCAGAACAGACCACAAAACGGTGCTGCGATATGCAGAAAAGGACAGTGAACACCCCCCCAAATGCACAATAGCTTTTGGCTCAACCCCCTGCCCCCCACTCAACAAGTTTTGGGCCAGTTGCCATATAAAATCCTGTGCTGATTTCTCTTCCCAGTCCAGTCCAGCCCTGCCGGTTAGCATTGGCTAGTTAGCCCCTGTTGGTAGATGCAAACAGGGGCTAGATGGTATATGCAAACTCCTGGTAATATAGACCCCCTTACATTAAAACTTTCTCAGTCAAATTCAAACCCTTCCCCTATACATCCCTGCAGCACACCATCTTCATTAACATCAAAAGATTGACAACATTCTCTGATGTAGCATAAGCTAGTGTTTAGGTGCCCTGAATCTACAATGTCTAGTGTGCACAAAATGGACAGTTCATGCATTCAGAAAGCATACATATGATTTTAGCAGACAAAACATTCAACCTACTGTCGTCGAATTTTCGAGTTTGGGTTCAATTCTTGTTTGTCAAGGGATTATCACTGCAGCAAGTTGCTCAAGGTTTGGTCTGTTAGCATTGGCTAGCTATCCCCTATTGGTAGATGCTAACTGATGCTTTTTCCAGATAGTATAGACCTTCTGAAGATAAAATTTTCTTTAGATCATGACTAATGGTCACTGTTGCAAACAACTGCCCTACATCCTAATTGAAATCAAAGGCTCGCAGCATTCTCTGACATGGCTAGTTATAGCTACAATGTCATGCTATGATCTGTAAATATCAATGAGCAAAAAAGAAACCTTGCATTTTAGATTAAATATTTGTATTGTTCCTCCTTACCAAACCTAAATGAAAACTGTTTCGTCAGACATGTAATTATTGAGTCACTCTGTTTGAGGTAGAGTGGCTCATTTCAGAAACATATTTGATGCTAAATCCTTCCCCTCCAAGTCATCTTCATTCCCCGTAGGCTGACCTTGAATGTATTTTCCATTGCTTTTCAGCCAGAGCGAACCATGTAGCATGTCTCTGAGGGGATGTATAATTCTCTGCCTTTGTCTGGAGAGCTGGACTGCGCATGTAAACCTCTGGTTGTGATGGACAGAGTCTGTAAAGACTGGCAATGTGATTATGCACAGCTTAGATCTAGAATGCCCAGGGCCTAAATACCCAATAGGCTGGTCCTGGCCCCAGCTGGGAGAGCATTGTTATCCCATTTCACAATGCAAACCTGGAAGAGCTGGCTTTTGAAATTGTCACTCATTCCTGGATGCATTCCAGCGTAGCGTCCTGGGGACAAGGCGTGTGTGTTTTTCTCGTAACGTTGTGTTTGTTTTGAGGGTGTGTGCAGTTCTGGTTGAGGGCAATGGGGATATTTTAATAAGGTGCTTTTCATTTTTGTTGTGGGTGTATTGATTTAGCAAGCAAGAATCTGTCACTGATAAGCTGTATTATTTGTTCTTCTATCTATTGAAACCAATCACAGTTAAAAAATATATATTTTTCTCTTCCTCTCTCTGACTTGGACATTTACTCACACTCAATAATGTGAATTTTTTTTTTTTCATTCATTCCATGCATAATTTTATTTAACAGTTTATAATTCACATAATAATAACAACAAAAAACTACAATAATAGTTTAGAAAAATATAAAAGTAAGATTAGTAAATAATATAAAATTAAAATACAAATTGGCTTTGAGTACATGCATTTTTTCATTAAACATTAATAAATCACATAGTAATAATACTAATACTAATAATTATAATAATGATAATACAATTATAATAACCGTTTATTAATATATACAATTTCGAATGAATACAATTAAAATAAAATATAAATTCTGCTTTGCATGCACACTTTATTTCATTAAATGTTTTATGTTTCACATAATAAAAGTAATAAATTATATGAATAGTTTAAAAGTATATCAAATTGAAATTAGTATAATACAATAAACATAAGTCAAAATTAAAAACATGCTGATTTGCATGCATACATTATTTCATAAAATATTATAATTCATATAATCATAATACTAATAAATTATAATAGTTTATATAAATGCTAAATGTATATTAATAAATCAAATCAATGCATTATTTCATGATAAATTACTATTTGCATAATAATAATAATAAAAATAATACATTATAATAACAGTTTATAAACATGTTACAATTAATAAATAAAATTAACAGAAATATTCTGCATTGCATATACGCATTATTTCATTAAAAATAATAATTAACATAATAATAATAGTAATAAATTATAATATTTTATAAAAAATCAAAAATTTAAATTAATACAATTAACGCAATATTTAATTCAATCACTCATTAACATATTATTATTATTAATAATATAAATATAAATAATAATAATACAACTATAATAATCATTTTTAAATATATAAAATTCAAATTAATACAAATACAAATTCAGATTTGCATATACACACAAAATATGTTATTGTTATAACAAAAAATGTTGTTAGGTGAGGTTTAAAATGCAACATTCAGTTTTGTTTAATATTTAACTCTTTCCTTAATATACTGTATATAGCTCTCTATCCATCAAAGAGATCCTAAAATAACGGTTAAAGACCCATAAAATAATAATAACGTGTATGAAATTACAGACCTTACATACATCCTGAAGACAAAGAACCTGCTATAGCAACTCTTAACTCAAGATTACTCCTTTATTCCCTCTAGCCGAGTACTAAATCAACAATGGTCGTAGTATGAATCTCATGAATAATTATAGATCCTTAATTATCATGACTTTGACAAAAACAAGCATGCCCTGTCATGCATGCCAAACAGTATATATGTTTGAGGAACCTAAATGTATTTCATAAAGGCTAAATGCTAAAGCCAATCATAGTGGCTTCAGTACAGATTCAGTACATGCTGAACCACAGAGCAGACGTGCAAGTGTTTCCAGCCGAAGAACGACTCTGCCCTCTGCCTGTGGCAGGAGGTAACGAGAACTTATCCAAAATACATTTTTATTTATTTTTGGAAAATTGTTCACTGCATAGATTCATGATGTCATCATTTGACCTTGAATCCAAATACTGCATGTGAAACCAGTGGAAGTGCTGTATCAATACTTCTTAATGCATTTTTAAATTTCACTTGTCTTTACTTTTAGATATGTAAGAATCGCATAAATGCAGTATATCCAAACAAAAACAATAAAGCCCAAAGGACCACAGCGAGCAGTTTTAATCATCTTCATGGTTGTTATGGTGCAGTATTCAATCACGACTGATGCAAACCACAGCATAATGGAGACTCTGAGTCCTCGTGAACCTCAAATGGACATGAAAGGTGTGAACACAGCAAAGAAAACTGCAGAACTGTGCTTGACTATGAATGATTTAAAACCAGTAGCCTTCCATTCCATAATTCAGTGTGGCCTAGATTGGATTATGACACATTTGTTGTTACGCTCTGTCTCATGACTTTTTTCTTTGCTTTCTGACTCTGCATAAACACATTATATTCAATAATGAACAGCCAAAAGTTACTGCTTTCACAAAATCCTGAAAGTATCATTATTGTTAAATTTTCAATTATTGCTGAACACCCACCCCTTAAATAGTCTTAAATAGTCTATATTGCATGGTACATGTGTAGATTTATTTATTTATTTATTTTTTTACTTTAGATAGTGTTTCACTTTTCATAAAAGGTATTCTTCTCAAATCATTGTCTATAAACAGCATTTTCATTGTGACAACTTGCCTCACACAGAGTACAGAGTATACATTCTGTGCCGAGTAATACTAGTATGAAGTAATAACAGAGAATATTTAGCCCGAGACAGAGCACTTGTATTAAAATAAATGGGAAAAATTGGAACGCCCAATTGGGTGGATGTAGAAAAGTGAAAGAGCCAATAACCTTTCTAGGCTACTTCCAAATGAACCCGCATACATTTGAAAACGGTGTTTCTCTGTCCACACAGCAGTTTTCCAAAAATGGACCATCCACACTAAAACTCTTCAATTCCCATGCTGAGCATGCGAAAACTCTTCATTCCATGTATGGTCTGAAACGCAATTATCCTCGTATTCTGTCACTGGACAACAAGTCCAAGTTAACGTCATGTCATCTTTAAAGGAACGCAATGTGAAGGTTGTACAAAGTAATATTTATCTTTAACAACACAGTGGATAGTAGGCACAACAGCGCCACTACAACATGGGCCGCCATCTTGATTGTTTTGGGTTGAATGAATCACATGACTGCCCTAACGAAAAATGGAGATTTTATGTCAAATTTGCCGCAAACTTGCCGCAAATTTTCCATTGTTGCCAAAGGTTTGCTGGAGGTTCACCACTACTGGCAAAGAGCTGCAAACTTCTGGCAAACATTTACGGCGAATCAAATGCTCATGAAAATAGCGATCAGCAAGTTTGTGGCTAGTTTCGATTTTTTTTGTAAGGGTGCATCAAATATGTCATCGTTTTCAGATATTTGCATTTCCCCTGTCCACACTGCAGTGTGAATATTGTGTTTTTAAATTTATCCATTTGAGAGAGCGTTTTCAAAAAGCTCTGTGTAGACGGAAGGATAAAACGTATAGAAAAAGATGCGTATTCAAACGAAAGCATATTGTTCACTTGAGGGTGGCAAGTTGGGTGGCAGTGCTCATTTTTATGATAGCAGTGTTGTCAAATATCACTGCTGATTTTCAATATGTTCTTTGATTGTAATCTTGACCAAATATTTGGCGATTTTGGCCTTTCCCTATTCAGGTAGCCAGAAATTGTACTTTTATGCCACCTGTTTAAATAGAAGGGGAGCATTCCAAAGGAATTCCATTCCTGTTTCACACTCTGGGTTAAGGAACGTGGAGGTTATAACGTTTGCAGGGTAAACTTCAACAGCGGTGAATGGGAGATCACAGCACATATGATTCCCTGATAGCACAGGTACATCACCTAGACATCTATTTGATGTCTTTGTTTACATCTGGAAGACATATTGTTTATGTTGACTGCTCATCTTCAATATGTCTATAAGACTTTTCCTCTCGGATGTCAATAAGACATCCAGCAGATGTTTATGATTTAGAATATTGATAATTCTGATCTTTTTAAGATATTTAGCAGATGTAAATTAGATTGTGATTAGATTTGCTTTCCAAAATAAAAGATCTAAAACAGACATCTCAGAGATGTATGTGTGCTATATCTGGCTTTTCACTTATCCATTTGCTCCAAGAACAAAAGATAGTAATGCACTATTACGTTTAAATTACTTTCCTGAAAAGGATTAAGACAGTAAAATGGGTGAAGATACCACATTTACTAGCACTCTCTCAGCAGCTGTTATAGAAACCCTTCGCTGCTGTGGTAATTCATTTTTTAAAACAATTCCAGGGTAATATAACACACAGAATAATGTTATAAACGTCTCACACAATATACTCACGCGGATATGCGTCATCACAGTCTGTGAAAAAGGTCTATAACAGTTTAATGGAGAAAAAAATGAGAGAAAAAAAGTGTTTAATGAAATAATGAAGCTGGCCCTTTAAGAGAAACATGTCACACAGCGCACCGGAAGAGAGATGCAGCACAGCAACTATCAACACATGCCGCTCTAAACCTTCATGAAAACTGCAAAGCTCACTGAAATGAAACTGCAGCTTTAAAACGATTAAGCATCTTTTATAAACAGGTCTCAAATTGAAAGTTTCTTCTGACCCACAGATCCAGACAAACAGCTGAATAATGTGAGTACTGCAGTGATGCACTTGGACTGTATGCCGAAACCTGGTGATCTACCTTTATTTTTCTTTGCAGATGCTGTTTGTTTCTTTGCACGTCACCCTCTATTAATGTTTTACAAACATTACAAAAAATCAGATTTGTAAATGATGTGTGTGTGTTTGTGTTTGTGTGTGTGTGTGTGTGTGTGTGTGTGTGTGTGTGTGTGTGTGTGTGTGTGTGTGTGTGTGTCTCCTAGGGTAAAACATAGACTTAACAATTTATTATTGATGATAACAAAAGTAATAAAATCATCAATTTCCAAACAACAATCATCATCATTTAAAAAAAAAAATTAATACAAAAATCAGGAATGCAAAAGAGAAATATAAAAATTGTTACATGCAATATTAGGAATTATCTGAGAAAGATTTGTAAATCTGCTATTTCTATTATGTAAAATATGGGTAAAACAATTAAATACAAATAATATTAGATTATTACAGTATATACTATTATATAAATAATGCTTAATAAATGATGATGATGATAATAATGCAAATTATATTTTATTTATAATGATATTCAAATATATTTTTATAAGACTATAAATTATGTTTGTGTATATATATATATATATATATATATATATATATATATATATATATAAATTATTTTTTTCTGTCTTTCAGGGTAAAACAATTAAATATAAATAATATTATAAAAATATAGCATATTATTTGATAAGTAATGTATATGTATACTTTTTAAGTAATAACGTTAATAATAATAATAATAAAAGAATGTAAAATAACTATACAAATATTTTTAATTATTAAATATCATTTTTTTAATACAAGAAATAGATATTATCAGAGACATTAGTATTAAAAATGTAATGTCAAATGTAATATTTTTAAATATATCTGTGATTTTTATGTTTTTTTTTTTTGTGTCCAATGGGTAATTATATAATAATAATATATGTTATTATATAAATACGTAATTTTATTATTATTAATTATAATAGTAATACTTGCCTAAATACAAGAGTACAAAAGAGAAATTAAATAAAATACTAAATGTTAAACATAATAGAGTTTAAGTCATTTAAACTTATTTTTAAGCACTCCACAGATTTAATATTAGCAAACTATACTTTTGGCAAGTCGTTTAGGACATCTACTTCATTCATGACACAAGTAATTTTTCCAACAATTGTTTACAGACAGATTGTTTCACATATAATTGACTACATCACAATTCCAGTGGGTTATAAGTTTACATACACTAAGTTAACTGTGCTTTTAAGCAGCTTGGAAAATTCCAGAAAATTATGTCAAGCCTTTAGACAGTTAGCCAATTAGCTTCTTAGAAGATGTGTACTGAATTGGAGGTGTACCTGTGGATGTATTTTAAGGCCTACCTTCAAACTCAGTGCCTCTTTGCTTGAAATCATGGGAAAATCAAAAGAAATCAGCCAAGACCTCAGAAAAATAAAGTTGTGGACCTCCACAAGTCTGGTTCATCCTTGGGTGTAATTTCCACACGTCTGAAGGTACCACATTCATCTGTACAAACAATAGTATGCAAGTATAAACACCATGGGACCATGCAGCCATCATACCTCTTAGGAAGGAGACACATTCTGTCTCTGTTGCAAAAAGTGCAAATCAATCCCATAACAACAGCTAAGGACCTTGTAAAGATGCTGGAGGAAACTGGTAGACAAGTATCTATATCCACAGTATAACAAGTCCTATATCAGCATAACCTGAAAGGCTGCTCAGCAAGGAAGAAGCCACTGCTCCAAAACTGCCATAAAAAAGCCAGACTACAATTTGCAAGTGCACATGGGGACAAAGATCTTACTTATTTGAAAAATGTCCTCTGGTTTAATGAAACAAAAAATGTATTGTTTGGCCATAATGAACATTGTTATGTTTGGAGGACAAAGGGTGAGGCTTGCAAGCTGAAGAACACCATCCCAACAGTGAAGCATGGGAATGGCAGCATCATGTTGTGGGGGTGCTTTGCTGTAGTTCGGACTTTGCTTCACAAAATAGATAGCATCATGAGGAAGGAAAATTATGTGGATATATTGAAGCAACATCTCAAGACATCAGCCATGAATTTAAAGCTCTGTCACAAATGGGTCTTCCAAATGGACTATGACACCAAGCATACCTCCAAAGTTGTGGCAAAATGTCTTAAAGACAACAAAGTAAATGTATTGTAGTGGCGATCATAAAGACCTGACCTCAATCCGATAGAAAAATTGTGGTCAGAACTGAAACAGCATGTGCGAGCAAGAGGCCTTCAAACCTGATTCAGTTACACCAGTTCTGTCTGGAGGAATGGGCCAAAATTGAATGGGCCAAAACTCCAGCAACTTATTGTGAGAAGCTTGTGGAAGGCTACCTAAAATGTTTGACAGAAATTAAACAATTTAAAGGAAATGCTACCAAATACTAACAAATTGTGTAAAATTCTGACCACTGGGTATGTGATGAAATAAATAAAAGCTGAAATAAATCCTTCTCTCTAACATTATTCACACAGGATGCTGATGGTCAGACTACAAATGTTCAAATATGCCCAGAATAATGCTGTACAACTTACTAGTTACTACTTTTGTCATTTAGCAGACTCTTTTATCCAGAGTGCACTCTGCAGTAACTTGAGGTTATGTTTTCCGGCTAAAGGCATACTGATAATTGTTTATAAATCAACCCTTTTTGTTTCAACCTACAACCTTTCAGATATCAGCCAAGATAACTATGTGACTCCACCTATGTCTGGCTTCATTTTGATGTATTTGACAGTTTTGATGTCAATCATGAGTGTTGAACCGGTCAGCTGCACTGTGAAGTCACCCGTTGCTCTGCAGATTGGAGACGCTGTGTCTGATTCATCTCGCCCTGGTGTCTATATAACAGACGTCACCCTCGCAGAACCTGTGAATGTGAGTATCTCTCACTGTATGCCATCAGCTCATATAGGATACACTTCATTCTACTAATACACTTAATGTGCATTTGTTTCCCTTGTGCTTGTGTCTAGATTCAGGAGATTTCTTTCAAGAACTACTACACAGCTTATCTGACGGTGCGTGCGCAGCGGAGAGAGGAAGGAGCTGTTAAGTGGGTCACCTGTCTAAGAAATCACTGCCTGATGGCCAATCCACATGCTGAAGCTGGATCACATGACTATTTCTCCATATACAGACAGCAGGTAGGCCAAGGTCACTGGAGAGAGATGGGGAAGAGAGAAACACAGAAGAAAGAAAAACATTTATTGAAGCAGGGAGAATTGGAGGCATTCTAGTTCCAACCTTTCTAACTGTAGTATTTTAATGAAGTCAAACAAAAACTCAATGGAAACATTTTTGTTAAATTAAATAAAAATGGAATCTATCATAATTGGGGAAAACTTAAACTAAACTATTATACATTCTCATTACTTGAAAAGTAACAACAAAAAAAATCGAATTAATTGACTGAAAATTGATTTTAGTTTCAGTTTATGATACAAAGTGTATTATAAAGGTTGTTTCTGAGTGCTAATAATGCAGAGAACGGACTTGCATTCTTATGAAGACCAGTCTTGCCAAGTTACCTTGGAAGAACAAACTTCCCAGCACATTTGTAGCCAGTGAGAGAACTACTGGCATTATTACCAGAGGTGGGTAGAGTAGCCAAAAACTTTACTCAAGGACAAGTACAATTACTTCAAAAACATAATTACTCAAGTAGACATAAAAGTACTAACATAAATAATTACTTGAGTAAGAGTAAGAAAGTATCCAGTTAAGAGTACTCAAGTCGTTACTTTCACAAATTACATAATAGACGATTACTTCCCTATATTCCATTACATAATACGCATTGAGTCATATAAATATATATATATATATATATATATATATATATATATATATATATTGAGATAAAATGGTGACCGAGACTGTCAGTCCCTAAAATTCTGTCTAACATATTTTGTGATCCACATAATACAATGCCTCACACTGGTTTGGAACAAAATGAGGGTAGAGACATTATGACAGAATATACAATTTTGGCTGAACTATCACTTTAAAGAGATAGTTTACTTAAAAATGAAAATTCTCTCATCATTTTCTCACCCTCATGCCATTCCAGATGTGTATAACACAAAATTCAGATTTTTTAAATAATAATTTAGCTATGTAGGCCAAAATTTTGATGCTCAAATAAGCACATAAAGGAAGTATAAAAGTAATCCATAAAACTCCAGTGGTTTTATCCATGTCTTTAAAAGTGATATGATAGGTATTGGTGAGAAACAGATCAATATTTGTCATTTTCTGCTAGACAGGTGGGGGCGATGTGCAGAGAAGAATGTGAATCACCAAAAGCCACACCTATCACATCACTTTTGAAGAGACTGATTTAACCACTAGAGTCTTATGGATTATGTTTATGCTGACTTTCTCCACTTTTTGGAGGTTGAAATGCCTGATCACCATTCACTTGCATTGTATGGACCTACAGAGCTGAGAAATTCTTCTAAAATCTTCTTTTGAGTTTAGCAAAAGAAAGAAAGTCATACACATCTGGGGTTGCATGAGGGTGAGTAAATTTAAGGGCTCTTGTCAGATCTGGGTGAATTTGTCAATAAGAAGAAAGGTTTGAAAAATGTCTAGTAATTATTACAGTGAAAACGTGAAAATGTCCCCACAAGGACATTATATATAATGCTGAAATATAATGCCTTCTTTTGCTATTTCATAGCTTTTAAAGTCCTGTGTGGATTCTTATTTCAGTGTAGTTACAGTTTTAAGTGTCATAAGAATTTAGGTTATTAGCTCTGTGCAGCAGTTCCGCTGCTCTCTAAATGCAGAGAACATGTAGGGCACCAACGCTGCCCACGTGACACACTTGCTGTGTCTGAAACCGAACCTATCCACTATACAGTGCACTATTTCGAGTTTTCGCTATTTTGTAGGAGTGTCTGAATTCTGAGTGAGCCACTCGTTGCCTAATTTTGTTCACTTGTTCTTACCCACAAAGCACTCTAATTTCAAGTGTACATTTCAAGTTATTTCCCACAATCCATCACAGGGAAGACGTACGAGCTGGGAGTTTACTGCTTCCTTCATTCCTGCAATGTTTTATTTAAAGCTGAATGTAGTAAATTACTTTTTGACAAATCATTACTTGATTAAAATAACATAATAACATATAGAGAGACAAAACATACAGATACATTTTAAAATGTACTCTTTTTTTTGATAAAATGTGTTTACTCTTTATATTAACACACAATATATATTAAAAATGACAAACAGAATGAAGATTTATTGTATTAATATATTATTTAATAAGGATAACAAGTAAGGCCCAAGTATTTAAAATGTCATATGTGAAGTTTCTGCACCAGCCCCAGAGCTCCAACACTCTCATCCGAATTCACTCATTTCGTTCACTTACTGCTGAGATATAGTGCACTAACTGCCATTCACTATATAGGAAATAGTGAATGAGTGAAGGATTGCAGACACTCTCGTCGGCACGATCGCCTCACACCCGCACATCTCACGCGCGCACCCGCACACCTTGCTGTGAATGCGCAGAAATGCTGTTCGCGCTCCAGTTGTCGGATCACATGAAAGGCAGTGAATTACGCTCCAATGGATGTTTAAATGGATTTATACAGTTAATCCGCCTGAAGTAGCTGCGATAGTTTCCAGTACCCCAGCGAGGGCGCGGAGTAAATGCATAAATACTGCTTAAAATATGCAGGACAAAGCACACTGATATTGCTGCATTCATTTAAAAATGTACACTTAAAAACTGATGTCATAAGAGCCCAGTTACAGAATCACCCCAAAAAGGACCATCTCATTACACAGCAAAGCCCGCTTTAGAATTAGAGCCAAAATTTACCTCAGTGTGCTGCCTGAAGTTTGAGCTGTGACTTTAATCTTGAAATATCAGCTATCATGTTAAATGAAGGCATTGTATGACGAAACTATCGTTTATTTCACTGTGTGTAGCGAAGAAAGTGTTTCACTTTGAAGAGTTTGATGCTGCTGCACTGATGACTTGATTGACAGTCTCATCACTCAAGTGGGAGCGTCTCATCGAATGCAGCTGTGAATTTGCGCTCTCGTAAAAGTCCCTTTCAATAATCTCTCAATAAAATACACATTAATTCAAATTAAACCCATTAATGTAACGACAGTAACGCCACACATTGTACAGAAGTAAAAGTTAAAAAAAAAATAATTAGAAATTTACTTGAGTGAGAGTAAAAAAGTAACCACTAAAAGTAACTTATCACTTCTCTAAAAGTACATTTTTCCATAAAAAGTTACTCGAGTAAATGTAACGTGTTACTACCCACCACTGATTATCAAACAAGCGACAGCATTAGTATCACACTAGTGAGGTTTTGCAGGACTAGTGACACTTTAAAATGTAAAAAGTCTTTTAACACTCATTTCCTCCATGTGTTTATTACTTTACAAAAAGGATGCCCAAAAAAACATCAAATTTTGACGGACTATGACGACTCTTAACGAACTATCGGCTTTTTCACAAGCTTATGCGGTAAACTGAGGCAAAACCAAAAAAATAAATGTCCTTCGTCTGCCATCGAAGTGCCGCTATGATATATGATTCAGGATCTGCAGTTGCTAGTTGGAAAGATGCACCCAAGCCTCTGCTACTTATTCGAAAACAACACTTTAGAACTAGTAATGACAGCTTCGGCTGTTTCTAACAAGTAATTGGGGAAACCAGGATGTGTGTGAGTGAGTGTGCTAGTGAGTGAGTGAATCTACAGCTGTAGTGTGATAGTAATCCGCTCTGATCGTGGATTGATGCTGCAATACGTGCTATTGGAACTATTGGAGTATTTCATTCGCGTTCAAGAATTTTTTTGTCAGAGAGAATATAATCTAATATATTTCTTGGGCAACTCGTATTTTCACACCGACACCGAAAGCGTTCTCTCCTCCGTCATGTTGAAAGTTAACATCTTTCAACTCTGAAACATATCAGGTAGACGCCCTGAGTGTTTGATTACTCCATCTGTAGCAACTCTCAGCTGTGATCGGCAGAAATGCTGAAGCTGTAAATTTAACTCTATTTCTCAGCTATAGTGTTGTAGTAATCTGATTGATCATTGGAGTAAGAGACAATACTGGACAACTTAAAAGATATTTGCGCACTGACTGACACAGTTTGTCAATGTAAGCTCAACTCACTCAAGACGGTTGCCACCTGAAGGCTTAAATCTTTAATGTCACAGAAATTAATGAAATTCACACATCTGCTCTGGTCTTACACGATAGTTTGGAACACCTCTTGTCCAATCAGATTCAAGGACCATAACAAACTGTAATAAATGAACCTTTGACATATGTTGTAGATGTTTTGTTTCACTTGATTTATGACAGTTTCATTCTAGCCCATGCGGGTGCGAATATAAAGGAGGAAAGATAAAAGGTTTTTATTTGTTTTGTATAGACTGCATCATACAGATGTCCTTGGCATTGCGTCATCTTTTATTACCTTGTCATTTAGCTGACCATTTAATACAGTATACTTAATCTGAGGATATTTGTCTTATTCAAGGGTACATTGGTGATAGTTATTATAGATTGGGAATTCTTTAAATTGCGCTGTGCTGACAATTTATTTCTTGCATGACTGGGCAAGTTTCAGTATGTATATTATATTGTAGTGGTGACAAATGCAAAATCACTGCTTGTGCAAGCACAAAAATTGTTCCAAAACACCAGACAATACAGTTTCCAGGATATCCTTGTGTCTGCAGGATATCATCAGTTTTCAATTAAAAAAAAAACCCTTTAACATTTCTGTCAGCCATCGTAGCATAATTGCTGCTGTGCAGAGAACATTTTGTTTGTCATCACGGTGACTTGGCCCATTTGTGTCTCTCCGGGGATCTGCTGTCCCTGATCTTTGATCTGTGAGTTTTCTGTAATGACAGCTTTAATGTATTGAGATCAGGCTCCCTCTACGCTTTTAGCTCTGTTTCAAAGACATGTAGATATTATATCTGTGTCCTCGAAAGAACTCTGAGATGATTGGATGGAAAGCTCTTTGCTGCGTGGGCACCTTTTGTGTTATCAAATGAAATTTGCATCGAAACTCACCTGGGACATGCCTGGAGCTCTCGCCCCATCTGCCGTTATCGGTATAAGCTGTTTTTGATGTCAGCAGACACCGTAATCAGTAAGTCTTCCTTAAAAAGTAAGGGAATATCGAAAGAATGTCCTTGTGGGTCTAAAATATCAAGGACATGCCCTCTCACTTATATGAAGCTTTATGGTTACATGCAAGTACAGATTTTTTACAGATACATTAATTTTTAGTAATTTCAGTGGTGCCCATCAACCAATTACAACATAAATTAATCAAATGAGATGACAAATTTTTCAAAAGGTATTCATTTATGCCTGTGTAATACACTGAAAAGCCAAAACATTAAGGCCATTCACAGGTGACGTGAATAATGTTGAACATGTCGTTACAAGGCCACTTGTCAAGGTATGGTTAGATTAGATGGTAGCAAAGAATCAGTTCTCATAGTCAATGTGGGTAGGAGTAAAGACCTGAGTGACTTTGCAAGGGTCAAATTGTTATGGCCAGACGACTGGGTCAGAGCATCTCTGAAACGGCAAGGCTTGTGGGGTGCTCCCGGTCAGCAGTGGTGAGTACCTACAAACAGTGGTCCGAGGGCAGGCAAAACGCCAACCGGCGACAGGGTGTTGGGCGCCCAAGGCTGATCGATGTGCGTAGGCAACGAAGGCTATCTGGTCCGAGGAACACGATGAAGTGTTCAAAGTGTTGCCCTGGCCTCCATATTCCCAAGATCTCAATCTAATAAACCACCTGTGGGATGCGCTGGACCAACAAGTCCGATCCACCGCAGATCCATCTCACAGCTTACAGGACTTGAGGGATCTTCTGCTGATGTCTTGGTGCCAGATACCACAGGACACCTTCAGGGATCTTGTAGATTTCAAGCCTTGATGGGTCAATGCTGTTTTGGTGGTATGTGGAGGACTAACAGCATAGGCAGGTTGTCATAATTATTTTGCCTTATCAGTGTATAAAAAAATTTGAGAGTTGAATGTTGAGCAAAATAACTATACAGTATTGTGGAAAACTTTATATAGTTACCCTGGTATGAGTTTGGTTATACCGCCCTATACCATGTGGCATCTGCATAGTTTCTCTGCAGATGCCCTTTAAAACCTAAAAAAAAACAAGCAGATAACTCTCTTGACAGCCTCTGTGACTCTGCATCAGTAAATTCCTAATGGAAAAAAGGTGATATTTTTGCTGGTTCTCTGTTTTGGAGTATGTATGTAGAGATGCGCATACATGCCATTGGGTAAAAATGTACCCAGTGATCAGCCACTGATAGTTTACAAGCCGTCTGATGCATATTGCACACTAAAACAGCAAGATCTTTCTCAAAACTGCAAGTTCCAAACAGAAGGAAAGTTAAAAATAGCCCTTCATGTCAATAAGGTTGGTGACCTCTGTTATATTTTATTATATCGTACAAATGTATAATTTATGCTCTTTGGAATCACATTATTAGCTTAGCAACATGCTAGCGCATAAGTAAATAAAAAGAAAAAAGTTGGATATGATAAATAGAATTAATTTGATACCAAAAAGTATCATAGTACATTGTATAATGCAATGTAAAGTCTCCTGTGTGTGTATATGTATGTTTATATATATATATATATATATATATATATATATATATATATATATATATATATATATTACTATAAAGTTATGTTTCTTACAGTGTCTTTGTTATAGAGTCTTTATACATTTGTGAAAACATCAGTGATGAAACATCTTTGGGTCCCTTTGCTCATTTACAGAGCAAATCTCTGACATAAACAAGTTCAAAGAAATGATTGAGTAGAAACCGTCTCATGAGTATCACTATTGTCTGCTACAGTTGAAGAAAACTTTGGTTTTGCTTATGTACTTGAAAAACATCATCCCAAGCAATAAATTAAGCGTTTGGAGCATATTTGTTTCACAGATGTGACAATGAATGCTATTTCTGCATAAAACTCGTGAAACCAGTGCCTCATTTGTCAAGTTTTCTTTCTTTATAATTAATTAAGGCTTGAAAACATGTTTTTAGTGTCACTGTCAAACTCCATAAAAGATGAAAAATTCTCCAAAATCTTTGTTACTTCTTGCTGAGATCTTTCCTTGGATTTTCAGATGTTGACTAAACCTGATAATGTGACGACAGTCAGACTCATCTTGCGTCAACCCTCCTCAGAATGGCTTCATTTCAGCATTGAGGAAATTAACATTTATCCATATGTGAAAGAGGTATGTATGTTGTTGTTTTTGCTGAAATATGAACGTTGTTGCAAAAGTATGTCTATCCATAATTTGTATGTTAAATTGGAACCAAATCTATTTAACATTTTAAAAATATAAAACACTCCCCAGAGATTTACCCTTTGAAAGCCTGGAGCAAAAACCATAGGCAGATATTATATATATATATATATATATATATATATATATATATATATATATATATATATAAAATTTGCTTTGTTTCTTGTTTTGTTTTTATTTATTTATTAGATTTTTTTTTTTTGTATTATGGCCCAAGCACTGAAATAGCAGAGGCACTTTGTTCTTCTAAGGACTATTATTATTATTATTCTTTTCAAGATTTTGGGTGCTTTAAAAATGCTTAAATAATAACATTTTGCATACACATCAAAGTTTGTCGGCCATTAGGTCTGGGCAAGTGGTCACATATGGGCATGTAAGGTGGACTCTGTAGCACCACCTTTTGACTAAAGTGGTGGGGTCAGTTTCACCTACAGTCACCAAACTTGGTAAATATATTGTTCTCATCAATGTTCAAAATTACAGTTTTAGCTCCGCCCAAATGGAATTTTTAGATCCTTTTATTGTCATTGTCACTAGTACAACAAAATTTAAATTTGGCCATTTTGGATTGAATTTAGAATTTTTTTTTTTGTTGCAGGCCCTGAACTTTTAAATACTCCTCTTAGGGGATTCATGTGACTGTCACCAAATTTAGGCAACATTATGCCAGGACATTGAAAATGCTAAATTGCTAATTGATTTAGTGAACTGTGTTGCCATGGCGAGACAATACATTAATGGCAAAAATGGGAAACAGGAAGTGTCTCATCTCTTCTATGGGCATTGTGTGATTTTGATAAAAATGTAGCTGTATGTTTGGTCTTGGTGGCTAATCACATAGAAGTGGCTACTATGGGTCACTGTCATAGCGTCACCAACTGGCATCAAATTACTTAATGTTGTAGTGTATTCGGGTGCATTTGACACACTCAGACATATGTTTAATCACGCTTATGACATGAATGTGGCTATGGTGGGTCATGGTCATACGGCCTCCAGCTGGCAGCAATAAATGTGACACTTTGAATATACTTTGAAAAAAAAAAAAGCCCTCTAATTTTCAGCCCTGTCACATCAAATTTACTCACACTAGTGTCAAATTTGATAAGGTAAGGGGATTCTTGATATCTTGCATGATAATTTAATAGCAACAAGTCAAATAACAATATTCATTTTTGGACTGTTCAAGGGTTCGCACTTGCAATAATTATATATTTATTATATTTGCCACACACATCAAAGTTGTTTACCATTATGTCTTAGCAGAAGTTAAGACATGGTGTCCTGTTTACTCGACCAAATGCATATGCCATTTTGCATCATGTTTTCCGAAAGCCACCGGGTGGAAATGGACCTACAGTGCGTGGGCCCATCATCACAGCTATATTTTTTTTATTTGTTTAGCTTTGTTTCTTGTCCTGTTTTTGTTTGGTTTTGCGTTTTTTTCTTTGTTTTATTTGTGGTTTGTTTTGCTTTGTTGTTTTTGTTCTGTTTTTTTGTTTGGTTTTGCTTCTTTGTTTTAGTTTTTGTTTGTTTCACTTTGGTTTTTTTTTGCTCGTTTTGGTTTTGTTTCTTTGTTTTTCTTTGTTTTTGCTGTTTGTGTTTTTAGTTTTTGGCCTATAATTGCTTGCTTTTGTTGTTTTTGTTGTTTTTTTTTTTTGGCCTTTTTTTTGTTTGCTTTGTTTTTTTTTTTTTTTTTTTTACTTATTTGGTTTGCTAAGTTTTTTGGTCTGTTTAGTGTTTTTATTTTGTTGTAAGCTATGATTTATTTTTCACTTCTATTTTGTTTCATTACTGATTTATTTCCACCATTGTTTCCAGACCAAAACAGGTAGAATGTGTAACCATAGATACAATGTTTTTGTCTTTCTAGGACTCCAAACGGGATGTTCCTGCCTGGTTATCCACTCTAACACCTGTTGAGGCTCCTCTTGATTTGAATGTGAGTATTTTGTGTTGTATAATTTGTTGTATGAATGTTTATTAGCCATATGAATATTGAAAAACCTGTTGTTTGTACAATGATCTCTTTAAAGCCTTTCATTTAACAACGCAAGCTTCCTTTAGTTTCTATGCATTTATGCAGCTCTGAAGTGTTATCTGACGCTTTAGCCTGAAGAACAGACTGAAAGGCTACCTACGGAAATGTATTTTTTTTTTCAATCACTGAGAATTGTTACCATGTCCCAGGTCTTATTTATCTGTCATTTGCATTAGAAAATGTAAGTCACTTGTTTGATGGTTTCAGAGTGTCTCTATAGCTTTATTTACAAATTATAATTTTCTCTCTGTAGCTATATTTATGATCTTGTGGTTTATTTAAATTGTTTCACCACCTAATAGACCCAACGAATAATGATCTATCTATCTACCTATCTCCCTTCCTCATGGATTCTAAATGTTGGTTGTTTATTTTCCTAGTCTCTACTGCCATTTGCTGGTCAAAACTAAATCTGCACCAGCACTGCACAAATAAATGTGTGTATATATATATATATTGAAGATTGTTTTGCATGCTCTTATCTGTGTTTTTACATTGAATGGGGACTGAAGCATTTAAGCTTCAAAAGGAGGTAAATCCACCATTAAAAGAATTATGAAAGAAGTTCATCCGATTCGCGAGTGATAGCTTTGTGTGAGGAATAGGCCAAAGTTTAATGAATTATTTACGTAAAATCTCGTTGTCAATTTTATATTTATTTTATTTTAAATGGATGGGATTAAATGGTGACATTATTAATTTTGTATGTAATTGTATTTGTATTTTTTTCTTAAACTACAGCTTTAATCAATACTGTAGTTAGTTATTTATTTATTTATTTTGTCTGTGTGTTTGTGTGTGTGTGTGTGTGTGTGTGTGTGTGTGTGTGTTGGTCATCAGGGGCTTCCAGACCCGCAGACAGTTTCCTCCAGTATTCAGCAGATGTGGGCGCTCACTGAGATCATGCAGGCGAGCCAGACTGCTGCTTCCATCGGACGCTTCGACGTGAGTTTTACTTCATATGAACTGTGTCGTCATTATCTTCCTTTTGCACTGAACCAACATGCGCTGTTTCTGTTCCATTTTCAGGTGGAAGGCTCGTATGATGTCAAATTGCTGTCTTACACATAACAGGGGACCACTGAAAGTCCATTGTCTGTTTATTTATGTATAATTTGTTAATAATTTGGTGATGCTAACTGCTTGCACTGACAGTATTTTCTTTCAGAATTGGTTCCTGTTTATAAAAATATTATAATCTGCTATTTTATTTAACTTAATTCACATTTAATTTAAGGTTCCAGAGTGTTTTAGCTTAACTGATATGACACTACAATGTAAATGCCATACAAATCTCATAAACTGCATCCTTCACCCTATAAACCAGGGCCCGTATTCACAGAGATTTTTATCTTAGCACTAGGAGTCCATTACTAGGAGTTTTTGCTTAAAACCTACTCACAAATCTGTTAAGAGCAAGTCTTACTAAGGAAATCTTAAAATAAGAGTAAAGGCTAATTTATATTTACTGGGCCAACAGGTTTTGCTTATTTCGCCTACAAATGATGGCATAATGGAGTGACGTTTTTTTCTGCCAAGGTGTTCGTTTGGTTGGATTTCTCCTGTTCGTGCACATCTCTGAAATTCTTGACCCAACAGATCTCGGCTGGTCGAAGAGCGCTTATGATTGGTTAACATTATTCATGGGCGTGGTTTAGGCATTACTTGTTATATACAATTGCGCGTGCCAGCTGAGGAGTTGTTACCTAGTTTATTGTTGTTAAAATGTATAGCTTTGAAGCCCGTATCTCAGAGACTGTGTGAAAGTATACTTTTTTTACATGATTTGCAACACAAAGTCTACCAAGACAGCACGGCCATTACAAATGAGTGGAGATAGATTTTAGTTTTTAAAAGTGAAAAGGGACGTGACAAGTTTAATTAAACTTTTAAATTAATTTAGTTTAATAAGCGGCACAACGCAAAAAGCAGCAGTCCACAGATAAAAAAACCTGCTTTATTGGCTTTACTTGTGTCTGGAACATTATGTTAAACACGTGACATCACCCTAAAAGAACTCATTTTAAAACGGCGTTGCACGTGGTATAAATGGCAGCTTCATTCGCCTAGGCTGCTTGAGTTCGTCCAGGAGAAAAAGTATGGCTTCTTCCAAAGTTTAAACCAGGCTTAAGGCGGAAGTGACCTCGTTGCTATGGATGGCATCATATTTTATTAGCGCGCTCTTTTAAATCACCCACAGTGATTGGTATGCAGGTAACCACTATTTGTCAGCATAGATGGATGGATGGATGGATGGATGGATGGATAGATAGATAAATAGATAGATGTTTTTTGGTTGATGAACATTTCTTCATCCTGTGTTGAGGCAATGACGTACAATACAGCATCAATACACTGGGTAGCCCCACAATTCCCTGTGAATGCCCTCTTTCTTTCTCTGCAGCGAGCGCACATCCACGGGAAAAAACACGCTATGAATTGTAATAAATTTGCCACTGTGTTTGGGGTTTCCACTGTCATGGAGAAGCTGGAAATAATTGCAACACTGCATATTTCAGGGAATTTTAAATATTCTGGAAAAACCATGGACCATCGATCCAGGAATCTCTATAAAATGATTTGTCTAAAATCTAGTAACAAAAAACAACTGAAAAAGAAAATGAATTGGTTTGAAGGTGTGGGAACCCTTTGAGTTGATTGTCTAAATGAATAAGATTGTTTATGTATATGTTTATTTATGTGCGATAAAAGTATTGTTATTTATAAGCTTGTCTTGAATTAATTTGTGCGAACTTTGTCTTATGAACCCTTGTTTTGAAAATAAAACACCATTTATGGGTGTAGATAATTACACAGATGTACAGTATGAGTTTATTAAGACTTATTGTAATATTTTTATCACATAGTTCGATAAACACGTGTGTCTAGAGGAATTATTTGTCACATACTAAACACACAACCAGCAGATAAGATCTTCATGGTAAAGTTTCAAATCGAATCTCTCTTCCCAGACTTGACTCTCTTGAGATCTCAATCTATTTTTAAATGTTAATGAAATGCATCTCGCTCTGTTAATTAAAACTCAATGGACATGTTCATGGTTGCCAGGCAGTAATCAAAAGGGCTGCTTCCTAATGCTAATCGTTGGAAATCAATGGTCGGCGTCCAAGAGGCTCCTCCATCTGTCTCTGCTGGCATCTTGCGTTCATCAGAGGGGCCATCGTCTACGCAACATTAGCTTGCAAATGGGCCCCCGCGATTCCGTCCCCACAATGTCAGAAAGAAGATGGACTTTCTTTTTTTATGAATAATTTTCAGAAGTTAAACTAACTTAGAAAAGAATGAACATCATTATGTGTCCACGTAGGCAGAGGCCAGACTTTTAGTTATTGGCGGTTTGATCTATAAACATGCTTTTGGAGGTCACGCAATATGGTTTTAGAAGAAAACCATACAATCTCTTGCACTAAATCAAATGAAAAACAAACAAATTTCAAGTCAATTTTAATGGTACAAAATTAAATACAAATCCACTTAATTTCATGACAAAATTAAACTAAAGTAAATTTAACTTAAATATTTCAGTTATTGCGGTTATTTTCAGTTATTTACAAATCTGATGTACATTTAGTGACATTTAAATGAGCATTTTATTGGAACATTACACATTTTGAACTTTCCTTATAAACATGCATTTAATCATGTACCACATGACATACGGAAGCCTTACACAGGGAAGCTTATTGCATGCTAGGTAGTCTATTGAAAACATCACCTTGCATTACTGGCTTCAGAAACAAGACACATGGCTGCGCACGAAGACCTAAACACTTGGTGTGCAATACAGGATGACGGTAACAATGAAAAGGTCTTTTTAAAAAAAAAAAAAAAAAAAAGTTAATAAACTTCAGATTTCACAAAACTTCACTTAAACTATAAACATGGTGTAAACAAACTTGTAAACAATGAAACCATTCAAGCTCATTCAATATTAAAGCATGTTGTGAACATCAGCTTCGAAAAGTAAAAATGTACTCAAATCAGCAAATAAATGGAACGGATTGAGACATGATGACGCATGTTAAAGTTATCAATCAATAATATTTATATGCTAGACTAGAGCATATATTTTTACATGCTTGAATTGAAGTGCAAATGTAGACTTTAATATTTTCAAGTTCATGCTTAAATGTACTTATTAAATTAGAAAGTACTTAATCTTTTGTGCTGTACTTTTTTTTTTTTTTTTTTTTTTGGTGAAAAAAGTGTTGCCCAAAATGTAATAAACTTAAAGGATTAGTTCATCCAAAAATGTCAATGTAGTCACTTTTTACTCACTCTTGTGTTGTTATTACCTTTTGACTTACTTTCTTTTTCAAAACGGAAAAGGAGAAATTGTGAAAAAAAATTGTGCTCAGTGATGTCATACAATGGCAGTTTTTGGTGACCACCTCTTCAAGCTTCAAAAGAATGCAAAAATCAATTCAAAGAATTGATGCATTTCTATGCCCAGCCTTATTTTTTTTAATGGAACGGAGTACTCGGAAATCAAACAGAAACATAGAGTGTTTCCTAGTGTGTCCTAACCTGACGGCAAATAACACGTAATAAAAGGTATCTTTTCTATGGTGATCAGAGTTTTTGTCCTAACCAGCAGTGACAGGCGATGGTACATTCTATAGATTGCTTGTTTTCTATTTCTGGCATCGTGTGCGTAACTCCATCTACTGTGAACTGGCTCCAGTCCAAAAACGTTAATAAAATAAGGCTAGGCATAGAAATGCATTTCTTTGTTCTTTTGAAGCTTGAAGAGGTGCTCACCATATCCTGCCAAAAGTGAGAAAAGGGTTGTTATAGGGTTATAACAAGACAGGGGTGAGTAAACAATGACTGAATTTAAATTTTTGGGTGAACTAAAAGTTTAAATAAAATGAAATGAAAAATATGCATTTTGTCTCAAACTAATTGTGATAATTTCAAGGATTTTCATTAGCTACATAAATTTGCAACATTCAAAAATGTTAGATTAAATTTACCTCAAAATCAACCTTTTAGACATTATATGCAACAACCTAATGGAGAAAGAAAACTGTGCAGTATATAGTGACAAACAGGTGTTTAGGAATGTGCTATGGTAGTTTTTGTTGCTATGTATCATTTTGGAAGAAAATAAATTCAAAAGTGCCTTTTACCTCATTATACTCTAGATTTGAATTTGCCTCTCAATCACACTAGAACGGAATTTTCCACCAACAAAAACAAAGGCTCTCTGAAATGCTCTCCATAACTGTGAAAATAATGATAGGCAACTGAAAAAGAAGGTTTTTAATTTCAAAATAGAATTTCAACTAGTATAAAACAATTACTGGTATCGGTGACTGAATTCACTCATGTACAAAACACATTTACATACAGTATATCTATAATTCATTTCTTACTAGTTGCCCTGTGGAGGTTGGGTTTCGAGGACTTATGGGAACATCAATGCAGCACCAATTGAAAGATTTTGGTATCTCTAGATCGGCGTTGAAGAACTCTCTTAAGGAAATGGCAGAGGAAGCTGAGAAAGTGAGCTTCTTGCTAGAGTTAATAAGGAAGTACAAAAAGTGGGGTGTGCAGGAGTGAGAAAGGCACTAGGGGGAAAGTAGTGAGGTTTGAGATAATGTGTGGTACAATTATGTTGGGGGAATGAATACTATGGCTTGTGTCTGTCTAGTATGCTAGCTTAGGATACTGGAGAGGTTGACACATATAGTGAAGTAGTAACCCATACGGAACCAGGGTCACTGAGCACACATTAGTGTAGCCAGTGGGGCTAGCACAGCCTTAGCGAATGGGTTGGTGCTTATGGTCACATAGGACGCTATATGCGGTATGGTACAGTATGTGCAGCAGATGTTAGCATGTCAGAGGCCTTGGAACACAGGGTAGGATTTCTCATGGGGGATGGAGGGTTTGAACCTTGTCTGCATGTTATGACCTGTAAACGGATGATGAATCTTGATGGGAAGGCAAGAATGAGAGGAAATGGAAAGGGTCCAGTGTCCAGCTGCGATGGGTGGCAGAGAGACATCCCTGAGCTCTGCCCCACCACCGGGAGATCTTTTGGGATTAATGGAGTGAAATTTCTGATGGGTGGATTCCGAATGATGATGCCACAGCTGGAGGCACCCGGCTGATGATGCCGCAGCTGGACTGAAGGCACTGGCGGAGGTTCGACAGGCAATAATGCCCAACAGGTTTTGACAACTGTGCACATGATTGATGATGATTACTAGTACAAATATCCATTCCTGAAATCAACAATTGAATCACGACAAAGTCTTTCTAGCAAGTCAGTCCATTGGCGGCCATTTTTGGAATGCTCTCGGGCAGCTATTTTTCTATGTAAACAAGCGGCATACAACAGCAGCTCCTATCTACTTGAATGGGGACCCACAAGACAGAAATCTCAAAAACGGTTGGTCAAGATTATGATCAAAGAACAAATATCAAATCTGCAGTAAAATCTGACAAATCTGGAATCATAAATTGTGTGTCTATACCTTAGATTATGCAAAAAACACAATTTCCCTCACTTGTATAGCTAATGAGCATGTGTGTTCTCGAGTTTATTGACAGACGATGTCTGCGTCTAAATGTTGATTGGCTCTTTTTTTACCTGTTAGGAGGGACTTGCTTTCTACATCTGTTAATTTTTGCACTAATTAGTGGGTCCACAAGGTGGCAACACTCACATTTGAGCCATTGCTGTCACGAAGAAACACTAGAAGAATATATAACCGCCGGGAAACAACAACAGTAGATGTTCACGTCGAGAGCACATCTTTGAGGAAGTCAGAAGACACATGCATTTGTATAACTTGAGTCTGAAGGACTACAAAGTCTGAGGAGAAACCGTCCAGTATCTCAAAGCAGTTGCAGTGCGCATGCGCCAACTGGCGGTATATGCGCACAAAGTAAAATTAAGTATACTTTGACAGGCTTGTGTTCGACTGAATGCATACGCTAAGAGTTTGCTTCAGAAGCAAAGAATGCTTTGGGCTTTAGCATGTTCAACTGGTCTGCACGGTAGCAGTGCAGTGGCCAAGTGCTCGCATCTGCGTTCACGTATTTGTGTTGAGTATGTTTCAACCTTAAAGCTGCTTGTAAGCGCATTTTAGCATTCTGAAGCTTTCATGTGACTGAGCCGTTGAATTAGCCACACCCCTCATCTCAAAACCCTGCCCTCCAAAGATAATTTTCAGTCCAAAATCGTGCAAAATAGTAGCATTGTTTGTTCATATGCCTGTCAAATTCAACAGTAGCACAATAGCGCCCTCAACTGACAAACATTATGAATCATAGCCTCAGTTATCTGCTTCAAATACAACACTATGAGAATGAGCAAAATGACTGACAGGTGAAAAGCGTCAATGTCCGTGGTCCGGGGACACATTTTTGTTTGCTGTTTGCAAAGTCTACAGCTGTCACAGAGATTGGTGAGATATACCAGGACTCTTATTTCATAAATATCTTTAAGGCAGTTTTTCCATACTTTTCCATTAAAAAAATCACTTACAGCACCTTTAAGTCTTTAATGATAACTGATGAATTTTATAGATTTAATCATTATGATAAAATGTTAAAAATTGTTACACTTGCTCTTGTTCTTGTCATTTCTGTTTATTAGAGATCTGTTTGGAATTTCATATTGCATAAAGTTTACAACTATTTCTTAGTATATAATGTGGTATGTAGGCCTATACTCTGCACAGAATACAACTTCTCTGTATTCTCTGGATAAAATAACTACATGATCTATTACATTTGCCAAAGTTATACATCAAAGCAACATGCCATTGTATGGAACCATAAATTATATCATATGCAATGTGATGAGTCCATATGACAAAAATTTTGCATACTACTGTTTGAAACTTTTATGTACACACCATTTAATGTTTACTGTGCAGTAGTCAGTGAGTAGTAAGCACAATTTCCTCTGCAAACTCAGCCATGATATAGTGTTGGTTTGAACAGGTCTGCTGCTCTTTTATTAAGTCTCCAATAGATGGCAGTATTTAAACATGTATAACAGAAAAATGCTGCATATGAAAAAAGGGGGTCTACATTGATGTAGTAAATCAACAAACTATGGCCTGCTACTCTAGTTTAGTGATAATGGATGTTTTAATTATTTCACATAAAACAAGGACAATACACATTACTGAGGTTCACCACATTAGGCTAACACTCTTAGTTAACACACTTGACATGTAACATAGCTTTGTGTAAACACTTTGTGTGTGTGTGTGTGTGTGTGTGTGTGTGTGAGCAGGAGATTTTTCTGAAAAAAAAAAAAAAAGGTTAGTTTTCCAGTCTGAAAACACAAACAGAAAAGTGAGTTCATAAATAAGCTCTTTTTAATCCTCTTTTTGATCCAATCATCTATAATTCAGTCTAACAAACTTCACAAACTCTACTCTGGCCCTGTTAATGCACAAAACAACAACAACAACAAAAAGAGCTACAGTGCAATATCAGGTGTGCTGAAAAACTGATTGACTGCAATCTTCCTTTCCTTGCTGAGCTCTACAGCTTTGGTGTATTGGGCCAAGATGCTTCCAATCATGTCATTATTTATTCCAAAAGCAAGCAATCCAAGCTGAAACCAATAAGCAGAATATGTTTTGTCATTGAGTTCAATATACCCAAATAAGCCAATTGTAATGTATATTGTAATGCGTATATTGCAATTTACATATTGTAATGCATTTACAGTGTATTGTAATGCGTACATTTTATGCTTATATGGGAACACTTCCATTCAAAAGTTTTAGAACACCAAGACATTTTTGTTCTTGAAAGAAATGAAGCTTCTGATAAACATAGATGCATTCAATTGATCAAGAAAAATAGAAAAGAGTGAATGTTACAAGTTAATATTTCTATTTAAATAAATGCTTTATTCTTTAAACATTCAGTTTAAAGAATAAATCGGTTACCTCTGATCTTGAGAAAAGGCCAATGAGAATTTGGCAAACAGAATTTGCATGTCCCTCCCCCGGACATACGGGTATGAAAGGAGGCAATCGTGCATCTGTTTAGTCAGATTTCTTCTTCAGAGCCGAGCGGTTGTGTGATCAGCGAGCTGACATTCACTACTGACAAGGAAAGAGCACGCTCTATGCACGATTGCCTCCTTTTATACCCGTATGTCCGGGGGAGGGACATTAAACTGTTTTTAGCACCATCCAGTGGTTTCTAACCCTGTTCCTGGAGGCCCCCCAGCACTACACATTTTGGATCCTGATTCAACTCTTCAGCTCGTTAGTGGAGACTCCAAGACCTGAATTGGGTGTGTCAGAAAAGGGAGATAAGCTAAATTTGCAGTGTTGGGGGACCATCAGGAACAGGGTTGGGAACCACTGCATTAGGCAAACTATAAAAATAAATGGTAAAAATAAAAAAATACAAAATTGATACATTAGGCTTTAAATGTCATTTATCCTGCTGATTTCCAGCAGTTCATTTTTGTGTAGAACATTTGTTATTTAAGTTTCTCTTAGCCTATACATGCTACAGTGGTAAATCTTGGGGTATTTTCAGAGGACACCCTGGGCTTTTCAGAGATACCAAATGTTTGAGAGTTTGGCCATGGCAACTTCCTGTCCTTGGTCTATAAATATGGATTGAATTGTGCATCACATAGAATATGAATAAACTATTCTTATATATATATATATATATATATATACACATACACACACACACACACACACACTACAGTTCAAAAGTTTAAGGTCCCTTATTCTTTACTTTATTATTATTTTCTTTTCTTCACATTTTAGAATAACAGTAGTCATCAAAACTATGGAATAACATAAATGGAAATATGGGAATTATGTTGTGACTAAAAAAAAAAATCCAAAATAAATCCAAACTGTGTTATATTTGAGCATCTTCAAAGTAGTCACCCTTTGCCTAGAATTTGCAGCCATGTACTCTTGACATTTTCTCAAGCAACTTCTTGAGGTATCATCCTGTATTGAAGGAGTTCCCATCTATGTTGGGCACTTATTGGCTGCTTTTCTTTATTATTTTTGTATATATATATTTTGTATCATATGTATTTTATGCAGGCAGCACGGTGGTGCAGTGGTTAGCACTGTCACCTCACAGCAAGAAGGTCGTGGGTTCAAACCCCTGGTTGCCCCGGCCTTTCTGTGTGGAGTTTGCATGTTCTCCCCGTGTCTGCGTGGGTTCTCTCCGGGTGCTCCGGCTTCCTCCCACCATCCAAAGACATGCAGGCTAGGTTAATTGATGTCTCCAAAAATTGCCCTAGGTGTGGATGTGAGTGTGAATGGTTGTTTGTATATGTGTGGCCCTGTGATGGACTGGTGACCTGTCCAGGGTGTACCCCGCCTTCCGCCCAATGTTAGCTGGGATAGGCTCCAGCCCCCCGCGACCCTGTACAGGATAAGCGGTTGACGATGGATGGATGGATGGATGGATGGATGGATGTATTTTATGCACCAGACACCATATTGACATTTAAAATAGGGAAATTGTAAAAATAAATATATAAATCGCTGGGTCTCTGGAACTTATGGTAAAATGATGTCATAATAGCTTGTAATGTTAAATAAGAGATCTTTATAATGACAGAGCTGGCTGCATATATGAAAATACACAGAAATATTAGTTATAATATCTTATAAAAGTATATGTCAGAATTTTCAAATTTCTGTGATTTTTTTTGTTTTGTTTTGGTGGTGGGTAAGAATGTAATGGTGATTGAGAGATACACCTTAAAAGCCTATTCCTTTCACAAAATAAGAGTTCACTGCAAATTTGCTCTAAACTTTCCACAAATTCACCACAGATCATTTTCACATGCATATGAGCTTTGCAGCAAATTGTCCATTGTTGCCAAAGGTTTGCCGGAGGTTCACCACTACTAGTGCAGAGCAGCAAACTTCTGGCAAACAATTGCAGTCAGGGCTGGACTGGTAATCTGGCATTCCGGGAATTTTCCCGGTGGGTCGACGCACTTTGGGGCCAATTAGGGGTGGACTAGCCATCGGAAGAAGCTAGGGGGCCGCAATAAGCTCAAATGAGCCACTGCGTTATGCAGAACGGACCAAAAACTGCGCCACAATATTGCAGAAGAGGACAGCAAGAGTTGGGAACCACGGCCAAAGGATGTTTGGCTCATATATATATATATATATATATATATATATATATATATATATATATATATATATATATATGATGCAAACGGCTTTTTAAGGTTAAAATTAGTCGACATTTAAATTAGAAGCCTAATTTGCATGCTTTTCAGTTCACTCATTCAGCCTTCTGTTTAATAGTGTGGCGTAATAGCGTTGGGAGACCACAAGAGGGTGATATAACATTTACTGAAGCCTGTCGCGTGTAGGACAGGACACAGGTATCATAAGGTCATTCATTCAAGCTTTCAAACCACAACAAAACACATTTGTAACTGAAAATACATTGTGTATGCTATACGTATGAAAGATAATAACAATATATATTATCCAGTGAGGGCTAGAGTAAATAATCGATGTCCTTTGATGATGATTTGGGTCGAATATAATGGAAAACTATGCAAGTTGCACTCCATGTCAGTGCAGAATTTTTATGCTGAGCGTTGGTGGTGTGTGCGTACCTTTGTAGAAAGCAATTCTTTCAAAAACAAAGATTATTGTGCAACGAGCGGCCCTATTTATACCTGAAAAAAAAAATCCTGATATCGTTAATCATCAGAAAAATCTTCAGATTAACGATGCGTGAACAAGGCATTGATCCCAAGTCTAGTATATTGTAATGTTCATATTGCAATAAATATACTGTATATTAAAATGTGCATATTGCAATATGCACAGTACGCATCTCATTGTATACAGTATATTCGAACAGTGTCTGTTATGTCATGTTAAGCAGATGTTGAATGTAACCATGGAAAATTCTAGTATGTCAACTTTGTACTTGCTTATAAAATAGATAAAATAGCATATCGACAATAAACCTCAGCCTGAATGGGTTCTCTTGTTGTTTGTTTGACTGTCCTCTGTAACACACTATTGTTTCTTCACAGATGTGTGCACATTGTGTTTTTAATTTATTAAATGTGTCATCATGTTTTATGTATCACAACCCTTGAATTTAGTTGATTTTCCTTGCTGCTAATGTCCTTTGGGCACACAGAAAGAAATTCCAAACAGATTATAATTGTGTTGTAGTTGTATAATTGTAAAAGTATTGAATCTTAAAGGGATAGTTCACCCAAATATGAAAATGATGTCATAATTTACTCATCTTGTCATTCTAAACCCATATGACTTTCTTTCTTCCGTAGAATACCGAAAGAGGAGCACAATGTCCAAGTTGCTGTCTTCCATACTATTAAAGTGGATAAGGATTGGGTCAAACTCAAAAAATGACAAAAAAGAACCATAAAAACAGTCCATATGAATCTGACTTAAATATGTCATTATTCACTCAAAATCTAGTTGGAAAACCATTTTCAGAGTAAACTAACCAATGCTCATAAAGTCGATGACTGTTTTAAATGTGTGTGGAGAATTACATAAAAATAAACAAAAATGAATCACTTACCAAAAATGTGGTCAGTGGATTCACAAAGGCTTAATTTTAAAAAGGTTCATTGATAAGTAATTAACAAGTGCTTCCTCCATTGACTCTTTTGACTCTTTCACTGTGCCATTTCTCTTTTTCAGTCTAATATTCAGAGTTGTGAGTTACCTCTTATATAGTGCTTGGCACAATTGAAGTCATTTGAATGGGAATTAATAGGGTATCCTTTACAATAGGTCTTAATTGACATTTTATCCATTTCAGAGGTTAGCCAGAGGACACTTTCCATCACTGAGAGGCAGAACGTCATCCTGAATGGGATTTTAATTGAAACGGAAGTATTGAGAGACTTGTTCTCCACTGACAGAGGCAATCTGTCTGGACTCTGCTGACAACTGGTTCAGAATTCAATATTGTCATGACTTGTACGATTATGTTTGCAGGGTGACAGATTAACTGTGAAGAAATGATTCGTTTCTGCATTAAAGAGAATCTTTTTCACAAAATGAAGCAATTATCTTCCTGGGCAATCCCATCAGGTCCTTTAATAAGTGGAAAAGTGTGAGTGTTTAGGTTGCACTTACTTTGCTCTCAAACAAAAGTCGAGACTGTTGTTGTTGTCGTCTGGGTTTTAAATAGGGTGACTGAATGTCCCGATTAAATGTTTTAAGAAACTGACATTCCTGTGCTTCGTGCTTTTTCTGTCATGAGAAATAACAAGGTGTAACGAGATAGTTGTTAATTTCCGCAGTCAGAATCAGCGGTACTTTCTACGCAGCTCCTAGCCAGCGCTAAATTTTCCCCTCATTGCCCCCTCCCATCTGCTGTCTGTCTGTCCATAAGAAAAGGAGGGGACGGGGTCCTGTTGTGTTCCGATTATTTTTGTCATGGTCATCTGTTCACCCTAGTTTTAAAGGTAAGAGAAAGGCGTTTAAAAAGAAGTGCATACAATTGTTCATTGCCAGTGGATATTTGTTGTGCATGATTATTGGAGCTAGCATCTCTAGGTGTCATGACAGTTGGTTTGGTTAGCTTGCCATTATTTTCAACAGGGAATATCTAAAATGGTATGTAGGCCAGGGATTGGACACAAGTCAGCATATTCACGCCGGATGTACTGCTTCTGTATATGTACCCTGAAATTGACCCCTTTCTACCCGAATTACTGACAAGCCGCATACCCCATCAGATATTTTGCATCACTTCAAATGTGTTCACATTTCCCTTTGAACACTACTTATAGTGTTGTGTGAGCATACTCAAGAGTCACGGCTTCTGGTCCCATGAAAAACAAGAAGTAATCACGTTCACATCGAGACTTCTGGTCCCATAGAAACAAGGAGTTTAACTTCAAGATGCTGGTTTGTAATCATGTTCTCTCAGAGACACGGATTCTGATCTCATGAAAACCAGGAAGTAATCGTGTTCACTCCAAGACACTGGTTCTGGTCCCATGGAAACAAGAAAGTAATTATGTTCATCTCCAAGACACAGGTTATAGTCCCATGAAAAGCAGGAAGTAAGCATGTTTACTCAGTGACACTGATTCTGGTATCATGAAAATCAGGATGTAATAGTGTTCACTCCAAGACATGAGTTCTGGTCCTATGAAATCGAGGAAGTAATTATGTTGAACTCCGAGACATGGGTTATAGTCATAGATTTACATACATAGATACTTTATTAGCAGCTGTTCCAATGGATTGTGATACGTTGGTGCTTCCGCCATATTGGAAAGGTCAGGAGCCGTTTGTCAACACGTGAAAGTATACGGTCTTCAACAGTCTGGAGTCTTTTCAAGCAAACTTACACATTATCTGATATCCCACAAACATTGGGCAACATTTTAGATCAAATATAATTCCAAATTAAACTCAATGTTGGTAAAACCCTCTTATAAATAATGTTGATAATCAGAGCACTGTCTTTATAATGGAATTAGTCACGTTCGACGACCGTTATAAGCAAGATAAATGACAAATAATGAGATTATTTGTCTGAATAAAATTCTCCACAATTAATATCTTAATACAACATCTCATTCTATCCGCTCACAATTTCTATTGTAAGGAATTAGCTTTATTAAGGGAATTATGATTAAATAACTTATTGGAGTAATAATATTCTCATGGTTTATTGAAAATAAACATATTTAGGTATAGCTTTGAAGCTAAATCTTTTAAAAACAGGGATGAGATTATTTATCAAAATAAACCACAGAAAAATTATCTTTGAATACAGACAAACTTTATTGCTATTCTAAACATAAAACTAATCTAACACAAACAACATGAAACAGGTGGGTGAGTTGTGACAGAATGTGAAGTAAATGATCAATACAGAGAAAATGAACTATGGATTCTGTTGACAATGCCTTAAGAAACATTTATCCTTCTTTGAATCTAAACCAATTTGCAATCAGATTACCCAAAGTATTTAACTAATACAGCAGCACCTTTGAGCAAAAGTCTGGAGATGTACTTGCATGTCATTGCATTTCCTTGTGTTGCATTTTTTGTGTCGCTTGGTTCTTTGGCTCTTTGTCGAAAGTGCGTTCCGTCGATGTTTTGGACCTCTGTTAGATCGTTGTTTCAATGGATGACTCCTGTTGTGTGTGAAGTGTAGAGCAGAGAGTGAGATGCTTCCTCAGGACTTCAATAATATAACACGTGTAAGAAACAAAACATGAAAATCCCTCGTTAAAAATCATACTGGTTAATTCATTGGTTTTACAACATGGATAATACATTACAAGTTATAAGAAACCTGATTGTCATGGTTTAATATCAAACTGAATAGATTAAGAATCTCTTGTATGCTGCAATCAGCTAATGTTACTCAATCTACACCATGCTATCTTTCGACCACTAAAGATAGCTTCACTAATAATCTTCCAGATCTATCTCATAAACTCAATAAACCCCAAAGCCCAGAAGAACTTGATGAAATAACAAAAAATATAAATGCAGTCTTCTCTAGCACTCTTGATATTGTCGCCCCACTTCGATTAAAGAAAATTAAAGAAATAAGCCCTACACCATGGTACAATGATCACAATCATGCTCTCAAGAGAGCAGCTCTGAAATTAGAGTAAATTAGAAGTATTTCGTGGTGCATGGAAGGATAGTGTCTGTAGCTACAGACATATAGCTACATATATGCCAGGTCAGCATATTTTAGCAAACTCATAGAAAATAACCACAATAATCCTAGGTGTTTATTCAGTACTGTGGCTAAATTGGTTAGGAATAAAGCCTCAACAGAATCAGATATTACGTCATAGCTTAAAAAGTGGGAGGCACATATAAAAACTGTTGTAATTCCTACACCGTTCACCTGATTTGGATGTAAATACCCTCAAATTAAAGATGAAAGTCTGCAGTTAAAGCACATCTTGTTTGTTTCATTTCAACTCCATTGTGGTGGTGTATAGAGCCAAAAAGATAAGAATTGTGTCGATGTCCCAATATTTATGGACCTGACTGTATGTATGTCTATTGGTTCTAGTCACATGGAAACCAGAAGTAATTATATTCACTCTTCCCCCTTTTTCACTGACATGATTCCTGGCCCGGTGCAAATTCTTGAACCGTTCTGTGCATTTACAATGGAGAAAAGGCAGTTCTGGGACTGAAAAACTTTCTCCGCACAAGCCCCAAAAGCTTGCTGGTCTTTAAGCAGGAACCAATTACATTAGGGAGCGGAGGGCAGAATAATGAGTGTTCACCAGATAAAGTTCCAAAAAACAGTTTTTCAAGCTACCATCTGCAGCAAGAAGTACTTCACTCTTTAACAACAACAAAAAAACACAAAAACGTCAGACATCAAAACCATTCCGAAGTGTTCCACAGAAGAAACCAGCACTTGCCATATTTCATACTTCTATGAAAATCCAATAAAAAATTAGAGAGCTCACAATGGAGAAAACAGTCTACAAGGAGATATGGCAAGAAATTATGAATGCTGGCCAATCGGACGATTGACCAAAAAATAAATACATTTACCAGACCAGAAGAAGGACTTTAGCAAAAGCAGTAGTACACGGAGCAATACAACAGTTCATTACGATCTCTTGGACTCTGTGCTTGGACACAGTCCAGCTAGCCAACTAACTTGGGCATTGAATTCAGCTACATTCACCCTCGAGACAATCACTGAATTGCCGGTGTCCTCTGCAGGTGATCACATTTGCCAACTGCACTAGCTTTCCTTACTCTCTTCTTGTCTTATTTTGTGCACTGTTTTTGCTCAGTAAGGGAATTTTAAACTCTGGTTCTGGTCCTGTGGAAACCAGGAAGTAATTGTATTCCATCAAAGACACAGATTCTGGTCCCATAATAACCAGGAAGTAATCGTGTTCATATAAACAGTGTTGAGCATGATTCAGAGGTTGCATTTTGTTCTATAATTACATTCTTACATCACTGATGGAATGGTTTAGGCTTGGGCTTTGGGTTAGGTGTAGGGTTAATAAAATATGCATTCCTGTTGACTTTATTACACAAAATACAACTAAAAATACAATGCGCCTTTGGCACAACCCTGTGGACATTTAACTTCAACAACACATCCAGATTCGGCCACTGGGGGAAGTGGTTTGAATTTCAGTTAGGTCAGACTTTTTTTCAAAAACAGAATTTTCAACCTCCTGTCACAGTGTTGTCAGACTTTACAAGCAGTCAGTGTTTCGATAGTTAGCATGCACAATTAGCCCTTAAAGTAATGTTCTGGGTTCAATACAAGTTAAGCTCAATCGACAGCATTTGTTTTTGTTATAAACAATTTTTATTGATTCCATTTACAAAATTAACCTAACAGAAGATACGGAATCAAATTATATACATTGAGCCACACCCAAATATCCCCCCCTCCCAACACAAACTCACACTACAGTGATCATAAATAATTTGAACATAAAAAAGTATACTTTAAAAATACAATAAGAATGCACATACACATTTAAAACTACAAATCCCTCTCCACTACCCCTCCCTGAGAAGGCCAAATATCTACCCCACTTCCTGTTAAACAAATCCCAATTTTCCCAGCCTTCTATTTATTACCTCCTCGAATGCGGCCACCCTGCCCATCTCTTTGCACCACTCCTGAAATGAGGGTGCTCCAGCCAACTTCCATCCCTGAGAATGATCTGTCTGCCGATCATATATCCGGCCAGGACCAAACTTTTGATATGTCTATCCCCTATATTAATAACAGCCCTATCAAGATACAGAGTCTGGGGAAAAATGAAAATATTACATTTTCAATTTCAAAAGGTCACACATAAAGCTCTGAACCCTCAACCAAAATTATTGGATCTTAACACACCACCAAAAAACATGGGTTGTGTCACCATCTTCTGATTGGCATCACCAGCAGGTGGGTGTGTCTTTAAGACCAAGCCTAAACAATCTAAAGTGGGTCCAATAGAATCTATGTAAAATATTAAATCGCATCAGGCACACTCTTCCATCTCTAGATTTTTTAGAATCCTAGCTCACACTCCCTCGTGCACAATAACCCCACACACAACAGCGCAAACTGGTGTCCATCCCTCTGAACTCAAACAGTCCATGTACACCTACAAGAGCCCCCGTGACAACTTTGCTGTCAGATTGCACAAGTCCGGTGTTTCTATACAAATTTTGTGAGACAGAATTACACAACAAAATATAATTTATAAAACAAATTCCAGCCAATAGGCGGAATAATCACAAATAACATGTAGATTCATCCACATAACTGTCCCGAAGGTTTGTTCCTCCACAAAACAAACTCCAGCCACTAGGCGGAACCAGTAGCCACAAAAAGGCGCTCAGATTCCTCAGACAGTCAAACACATGTTCAGTGAGCCAGCCCATTTGGCTGCAACATGAGTGCAATGAATGACCTAATCATTCCAATGACACTCCAGATCCTGAGGATTTTGTGTTCTTTGACATATTGTCCTCCTAGAAAAGTTATGGAACAGAGTGTATCTAATCTCACTGGTTTATGACATTAATAGTGTTAAAACTAGCAAAGTGCGCAGAGCTCGCCGTTCACACATCCGAACCTCGCATGGCATCACGTGACTCTCAAGCGACAGCATTTGTGGCATAATGTCGATTACCACAAAAATGTATTTTGACTCGTTCCTCCTTTTCTTTTTTAAAAAAAGCAAACATTGAGGTTACAGTGAGGCACTTACAATGAAAGTGAATGTGGCCATTTTTCGGAAGGTTTAAACCGAGAAATGTGAAGCTTAGAATTTTATTAAAGCACACCGGGTTGTATTGAACCGGAACATTCCTTTAATGGTAGATGCCATTGCAACACCTTCTGAAAAAGCGTCTTTCTCCTTTGACGGCCATTCAAAAGTACTCATGTACAAACTACAACCTCTCTAACAAACAATCAACAAAAACACAACCAAACAAACAGGTAGCCAACTCCATATTCAAGCCTCAAAAATGTCTGATTATTAGTTTATTTTTTTTACAGAGCCTAAGGCTATCACTGAGAAAAGTGTAATTTCTCAGGACATCTATCATATACAGTCATATCCATCAGGTAGTAGTAACATTTGATGTGTGGTACTAAAAATATATATAAATAAATAAAACATTTCTGCAGTTCTAATGCAAAAGTTATGGAAAAACATTGACATTTGGTAATAAATATAGCTTTGATGCTCTAGATAGTTTGCCCTGCATACCATCATACAATATTGCCCAAGTAAAATCTAAAAGCCAACAGCACACTGAGTATTGATTTGTATATTGACTTTTGTCATGATACTCAGTGCTGTTGAATTTGTGGATGGATTTGTCTCTGTCTTGCTGCAGTTCAGTTTTTGGATTGGATAACTCAACAGTTTGTCTGGTTCTTAAAATTTCTGCATTAGAATGCATGTGCTCTATTCTCGTCCTGAGCAACAGAGATGGGCCAGTCATGCTGTAGCCAATTACAGTAATGAATTAGTCATCAAACGCAATAATCTCTCCCAGAGCAAACCATGTTCTGTGTACATGATATTCTGGGACTCTCAGTTTGTCTTGCTAATGTGGAACTGACAGTCTAGCAAGAAATTAGGAGGCAGTCTGTTTTGTTTTTTCTCACCCTTATTTCTTTTTCCTTTGTTCTTCACAGTCTTATTAGACACTTCACCTCATAATCATAAATAAGTTATGGTCATTCTATGAAATTGGTTTGTTTTACATATTAAAATGTTTATTTTTAAAGTATATTTCTGTAGGATTTGAATCATTTTATTGGACAAAGTACATCCTTATGTGTTCATAAATTGCATCGTGACATCTCACACTAAAATGATGGGGTAGAATGTGACAGGTTGGAACATTTCAAACCTCTCTTCCACCATTCAAGTCAACAAAATAAGTAGTAGAAAAAATTAATAAAAACTGATTTGTGTGTTTTAGTTGCCAGGGTGGATATTTTGTCCTTGATGTATCTCATTAAGCATGGAAAAAAAGACGTTGGCTCTTCTGAACTTCTTCATTATTTAATTTCAAATGACAATTCAGTATTATTTCAGTTAAATAAGTGGTATGAAGAATTGTAATGGTGCGTTCACCTATAACGCAAAGAAAATTTCCGCATTTCGCACATTGCTCGTGCAAGTTTGACCATTGGATTATAAATTTGTATTTAAACTCGGGTTCGCGCTACTCCTTCTCTTCCGGAAAAGGACAGGAGGAGGGACTTCTACGACTTGGTTCATAGTAAAGTACAACCTATAGCTGGAATCAAGTAGACGCGCATATTTTCAGAACTTACCAGGTAGTCCAACTTCCTCGCTCACTTTCCTCCAAGCGATGTCTTTTTTTGTCCGGTCTCTGTACACGTATAACGTGTGTCATACAATTACGGGTGCCCACACACTGCTACAACAATTTTTTCATCCATTTTTCCAGATTTCTTCTGCTAGTACGTCAGTGACAATCTCAATGCTGACAATGCGGATTTCTCGCTCGAGTTGAAAAATTCACGCGATTTCACGTATTCGAATCGCGCCATTTGCTTCATTCGCGCCGCTTCGCGTTGTATGTGAACGCACCATAAGAGTATTACCAGTAATAACATTTCTATAATTTGCTATATGGATATGTAAAATGCATACATTATAAATACAAATACGGTATGTATTTTAAAATCGAATTAAATATTTAAGAATATTATTGATATATTTTAATAGTATTTAAATATTTTTAGATATTATTTAAATTACTTATACGCCATCTCATGAAACAATATATTTAATCATAAGATAAGTTCAGAGGGAATTATATCAAAATAAAGTATTGATCAGAATGTTGTTGAAGCCCAGAAATAACCCAACCCCAAACCCTAACATTTTATTGGTTAATATTAATTTTGTTCCAAAACCAAGAAGTTGATTCAGGAAATCATTCTACATTTACATTTATGCAAGTAACTTACAGTGCACTTATTATAGGGACAATCCCCCCATAGTAACCTGGAGTTAAGTGCTTTGCTCAAGGACACAGTCATGGTGGCTGTATGGATTGAACCGGCAACCTTCTGCTTACCAGTTCTGTGCGCCACCACCACACCATTCTATTTAGTGAAATCACAGTCACCCTGTTCTACAGTATGATGATGTCATGACTTTCTGCTATATTATAATGGATGTTTTCCCCATCATAATATCACTCCAGTTGGTTGTTTTTATTGGGCCCCCAAGAGCTCTGACACATTACTACTCGAACACATGATTGTAAGTCCTTCTAATATTACTTATATGTAGGCTTACAGTTTGATTTCCATTGTTAAAGGAATAGTAACATTTAAATGTCAGTCCACCACTGTGTGTAAAAACACATCTCATGTCGAAAAGCAGTGCCAAGATTTTTTATTTACAGTTTTTCTTTGGTGCTCCACGAAAGAAAGTTATGCAGGTTCGCAGGAGTAAATGATGACAGCATTTTAATTTTTTGGGTGAAATATAGAGCGCAACAGTTCCCACCCACTGCTTCAGCCACCTGAGTTCCAGCTGTTTTTTTCCCACAAAAAAATAAAATACTTTTCATAAAATCCTCCATAAAAGAGTTGTAAGCCATGAATACAAACCAACCAGCTCTGAGGTGAATCACAACATTACAAACTTTGTTTTTAGGCAAAAACATATGTCAAAATCATACAAATTGACTTATTGCACATTTACAATACAAGACAAGAATATTTCAACACCATAAGACACCACCCTATAGACAGATGTCTATTTGATGTGTGTTCACATCTGAAAGACATGTTTTTGAGATTTTTTTGCTAATCCTCAAAATGTCTATAAGACGTTTCCTCTCAGATGTCAAAAGCACATCAACTGATATCTTTGAGATGGTTTAGAATGTATCTTTTTAAGATATTTATCAGATATTAATGAGAACGTGATTCTTTCCAGATGAAACGCTCTTAAACCGACATCTCGAATATGATTGTGTGCTATCTGAAACCACCCAGATGAACAATAAAACTTTGCATTATAATGCAAATATTGGTATAATTCGAATAACTGGCAGAAAATGAATTACTTACATATTTACTTGTTTAACAGCATCTGTTTGTGTTGAAATGTAGTACAACTGCCTATATTAATCTATATTACTGGTGAAATCTTCACATATAATCTAGGCAGCTGTTGATGTGTGTCTCTCGTCTCCCTCTGTCTTTATTATTTACTTATATTTTCCAAACCGAAATGGAATGGACAATTTGTTAAAAAGTATGTTATGCAGAGAGTGATAAATGTTTATTCAGTCTCCTTCATTCCCTAAAACTCTCCCCGTTTTCTTCCCTTTTCTTTTTCTCCTCCATTTTTATTGAGTTATGTAGTAATTGATATGGTAATTGTGTGAGTGAAATATGTTCAACCAGCATAGCTGCTCCTAATGAGTCTCTAGATAGCTGTTGATGGTCTTCCTCAGATGTCAATCAAATAATCAAGACCTCTTAATTATACCTAGAATATCAAAATCCCCAAAATGAGGTAGATCCTTTTCCTATTTGGCTGCTAAACTATGTATGTAAACGAAGTATTGATCGGGACTCAGACACACTCTCTAATTTCCTATAACTCTGCTTTAAATTGAATAGCATCTACACTAAAATTATTCTATTTGTTTTCCTGTCTCATCGTTGGTATACATTACATGAGGTTACCAACCAAAGCCTACCAGATCCAGCTCTGGTCCAGGCTGATGTCCGACTTACCAATGCTATATGTTGCTGTGTGATGACTACTAACTGCAGTCTGTGCCAGTCAGACATCACTTCAGTCAACTACGATGGACTGTACAGAGGATGAGCTGCTGCCAACTCCAGCCTTGAGACATGGGATACTTCACTGGCAACTGCTAACATCTCATAGAGTTTTGTGTTCCTTTCCACAGTCGACTTTGGCTTGCTTACTGGGGGCCTAAAGGCAAATTAATATTTGTTTTTGTCTTTTTTTAAATAAGGCATAATCCACAATCACATTATTCATTGAAACTGCAAAATGATGATTCACAGACATTACAGCTTAATTTTCTGTTACAGCATGATTTTCTGTAAAGCTGCTTTGAAACGATGTGTGTTGTGAAAAGTGCTATACAAATAAAAATGACTTGACTAAGTTGAGTAGAATTTTTTTTAAAAATTAGCGTAATTTTCCAACTTTTTTATCAGTTTTCACACTTCATCAAATTTCAAGAGAAATCTAGTTTCAAGGATGTACAAATTATGTTGTACTAACAATGTTTTAAACACTGTGAGGACTTTTATCAATACTAATAACAGCATTATTATGTTGCATGTAATCAAAATTGACCCTATTTACTTTGTATGAGCACATTACTAGTCTTCCTCTGTGCAAATTAATCCACAGAAAGAAAATTGTCTTCATAATCTTCAAACAAAATCTGAAAATTAGCTTCGCCTCTGGACTGAAATTCCTTCTATGATGATTTAACTTTGACAGCTTGGGCAGAACATCCTTTAACCAATCCCCTCCAACCAGCAGTCTGCTTTGAGCTTTGTCAGCGAGTAAAAAAGATGCATAAAAAAACAGAGATGGCAAGGAGGTGCGTTTTAGATTGTGGCTCTCCCAAAACCCCTTTCCCAATCTCCCAAATACCCTGGTTGCAGGCCCAATGGCTTGATTTTTTTTTTTTTGCATTTCGAAGGAGGAGGAATATCAGAGGTCGCAGTTGTGTTCAATGCATTTCACCCACAAATGCTTAAAAAATTGGACCGACCATGAAATGGGGTTTGTGAAATATCTGTCCATAACAGATATGGCTGTCCCATCAGTGTACACAGTTGGTACCTCATAAAGTTTGAAGGTAAGTGAAACTAGCTAGCAAGCTTGTCATAAACGGTTTTCATCACTAGCTGCATTATCTGCCAGCTATATATTTAGACATAATTTTAGGCTACTGTTTTAAGCAATGCACCCTATATAAAACCTTGCGAAAACACAGTAATTAAACACTGTTTATTAATGTAATAAAAGGTTGCAGCAGTAATAGCAAATAATTATTTTTGAAAAATTTGCATTACCATTGGGAGACATCTAGATGCTCTCGAGGGTGAACTTACTCTTGAGCCTCCACGTCCAGGTCACCGTTAGTACACTCAGCAGGTAATGGCTCACCAGCTCACCAATGCTCAACCAGCATTGTGGATGACCCCACATACCCCTCACACAAGCTCTTCACCTGTCGCCTTTCAAGAGGTACCCTCACGGTCAGATTGTGTCTTCCCCCAAGCCATCAGACTCCTCAATACTCAGAGACTGGTCTGACACACACACACACACACACACACACACACACACACACACACACACACACACACACCTGTACACCATCCAACTTTTTCACATGTCTAGAGTTGCAATTAATTCATTGTCACTTTGTACCTGGCTGCTACCTCAATAACAGTTTCATAGTATGTTATGTTTACATTTGGCATTTTTAGAAAGTGTCATCTTTTTGCACAACTCGGTTTACAAATGTGTACTGGTCAGCGCTGCACTGTCTTTCACGGTCTCTTACTGTACCTATTGTCCTGGTCCTTTTAGTAATTATTGTACAGTCCCATACTTTTTGCAAACATTTGCACGTGCACTTTATGTAGGAATGTTATTTAGTCTGTGTAGTCTCATGTGGTTCTGGGTTTGTCCTATGTTATTTTATGTAGCACCATGGTCCTAGAGGAACGTTGTCTCGTTTCGCTCTGTACTGTATGAACTGTATATGATTGAATGACACTAAAAACCACTTGACTTGACTTGACTCAAACATATATGGCCTGATTCCTGTGATAAAATGATCCTCTGTGTGCTCCTGCTGCCCCATCGAAAGCGATTGCTGGCAGTGTGTTAGGCGGTGAGTAGTTCTCCACAACTGATTGTAAACTTGCATTCAGATCTGCCTCCATTTCTGTATGGAACGCCTACTTTTCTAGATCCAATCAATTCCCAGTGGATAAAATCAAGCCCTGCCCTCTATTTTTTTCCTTATTCAATATTCTGTTTCACTCAGAAATATGTAAAATAAGTACATTCACAACTTCCATTACATGCGGACTTTAATGTTATTTTAAACATATTTGTTCCTAAACTTTACATAATGTTCACCTTTTTATTAAAGAGTCAAAATTAACTCAAATTAAATCACACAAATTTGCTGGGAATAAAATACCCAAATAATGAATGCCCTGTTTGGGCCACAGGAAGGTGCCCGGCTGAAAATCCATTAATGGGTAGTATGCTGTCAGAGTCAAAGCTTTGGATTTTTGACCCCCACCTTAGCCGATTTTTTGGGAACGTTCTCTGTTCTCTGTTGGTGGGGAGAGTTTGTGGTGAAAGGCAATGCTGACAGGGTCACAGATTCAAAGTTTCACACTATTAAGGGCTGAATAAATTAAATCATAAGGCATATGGAGTGCAAATTATGTTCCTATTTACCCAGAGTCGCAGTTATTACTTTTTTAAATGGATTACCTAGTTACATATCTTGCAAATTGGAGGAAAAGAAAGCTGTGTCTTGCGTTTTTGCCTCAGTTGCTAACAGGCTAAATATGTAAACGCTGCCAAAACTCTTGATAAGCTGCTCAACATAATTCATTGCTGTCTAAAATCCCTACAAATTCCACTATAAATTCCACTATATGAGAATGGCCATATTTTTAATGTTGTCCAAATTCTTAGTGAACAATTTGAGGCCCTATGTAGTGCACCCTTTTATTCACATAATGCGCTCTTTATAGTGTACAACCAAAAAATATTTGTTAATGCTATACTGTTCATAAGTAAAGATTCCCCTGGTGAGTGATCAGGTAAAAAACACTGCCAAATATTTGACCACTTAATACCACAACTAACCAATCAGTTCAAAAATCAAGTATTCCAGAGAGCCATGTAATAACTCTAAATCAAAACCTTCTTGCCATTAAAGATCACATAGGTCTTATACAGAGATAATGGTGTTTACATATTTAGAGTTGATTTCCTATTTGATAACATGAAGACTGTGTAGGTCTGATGGCAAAGAAATTGCCTGATTATTCATTCTCAAGTGAACACATGCTACTGTTATGAGAAGCACAGTGGATAGATGTGTTCATTAGGCAGTACTCCCACAGTATTCAACTCTCTAAATGAAGACATACATCATACTTGATTTCACATACATGGATTATGCAGCATAAATCCAGATATCGTTTATTTTCAGTTAATCTTTGGTTTCATGAACGAAATATGAACAGAACTCCCTTTGGGGGCTTCATAGTAAAGGTCTGCGCCGGCTTGGATTTGCTTAATGTAATAGATTATATGACATTACAATTATACGGTGAGCCATTATAACAAAAATAACCAGTTCAATATCTTCAGGCACTGTTTATTTTAATGTTTGATTTATAATTATGTTAATAGTTACAGGGTTTCATGTGATTTTGATTTGAGAGGACATGGGAGGCTGTATTCAAATACAATTTATACAATTATTTTGAATACCAGAATCATTTAAAACATCCTATTTCCTTCACCTAACCCTAACTCTAACCTAACCTTACCTAACCCAACCTAACCATGCATTTCCATTCTTAAAATAAAGTGTTGAATATGAGGCCATCTAAAATTTGATGCCTGTATTGTACTGATTTGAAACTTGATATCCACAAGCAAAAATCTTTTGATCTTTTAAAATCTTGAATTGCTGCAGTCTTGACGTTTTTTTAATCCTAGCCCACACTCCTTCCTACAATACCAAGTTTAAATCTTTCTACCATAATCTCTTGAAAGAATCTGAAGCTCCGTCCCCCAGACTCTGAATTAGCAGGGAGTAATACACTGATGCCTCATGACCATTTCCAAAAGCAGTAACTACCACTCCCAGAGTATCTGCCACTTTAGGGGGATGTATGCTACTCCCAAAAATAGTTCAGAGCATGTGGGGCAGCTGTAAATACCTAAAGAACTGAGATCTGGGAATCCCAAAATGTTAAACCAAATTTTCAAAGGATCTCAATACTCCACTCTCATATAGGTCACCGAGTGTATTAACCTCCCTCACAATCCACTCTGACCAGCAGAAAGGAGACTTATGAATACACAATTTTGGGTTCAGCCATATGCTCGAGGCAACATTTAAATAAATGTCCGAATTAAACAATCTGAACACTTTTGTCCATACTGAGTGCAAATGCGAGATAACGGGGTATAACTTAACTTATCTGATTAGTTTGATAGAAAGGCTTTGCAATGGTTAAATAGGGGCAAGAACCATGGAGGGGCTCTCTCAGGTCCGAATGCATAATAATAAAACAAAATCTTGGGTAGGCCTAGCACACCTTTGACAATCGGCCAATGCAATTTACTGAAATGTAATCTGAGACGTTTACCATTCCAAATGAAGAACTTTGCTATGCTATCAAATTGTTTGAAATAAGAGAGGAGGACATCTATAGGGAGAGACTGTAGCAGGTAGTTGAATTTTGGAATACAATTCATTTGAATAACAATAACCTTCCCAATCAAAGATAAATGTAATGCTGCCCACATCGCTCGAAAACCTTTTTATTAAAGGGTCAAAATTAACTCAAACTAAATCACACAAATTTGTTGGGAATAAAATACCCAAATACTTTATGCCCTGCTGGGCCACTGGAAGGCACCCAGCTGAAAATCCATTAACAGGCAGTATGCTGTCAGAGCCAAAGTTTCGGATTTTTGACCCCCACCCCCACCTGATATATATGTATAAGAGATGTCATAACTTTACTTAATAAGTTTGCCCAAATTTTTGTCAATATTTTAACGTCTAGCTGGATCAGGGCAATTGGATGGTAACACTTACACTCGTTAGGATCTTTGTCCTTTTTAATAATCAGATTGATTCGAGCTTGCATCATGGTTGGTGGAAGCTTTCCATTCTTTAATGACTCAGCATAAATTTCTAGCAAAAGTGGAGCCAATTCTGTAGGCCTATAGGCAAGACCTTAATTACCTTGCCAATCTCCTCCAAGGTTATCTCAGAATCAAGATAATTTTTTTGCTCAGCCATCAGTTTAGGAAGTTCTAATGGTTCCACAAAGTTTCTAATATCCTCATCAGTAGATGAAGACATGGAACTACAGAGATCAAGATATAATTCTTTAAAAGCATTATTAATATCAATGGCTGAGGTAAATATTTCACCACCAGTAGATTTCACAAGGGAATGGTAGAAAAATACTCTCTCTGCTATTATATATCTAGCCAGAAGTTTTCCTGTCTTGTCTCCCAACTCAAAGTATAACTGTCTTGTCCTGAATATCCAAAACTCTACCTTCCGTGGCAAAATAGAATTATATCTGTATTTCAATTGGGTGAATTCTCTGCTTTGTTTTTATAATTCTTATACTGAAGTCTGTAGTTTTGTAGCCATGCAAGCAGGGCCGGCGATTGCTATAGGCGAACTAGGCGGTTGCCTAGGGCGACAAATGTGTTGAGGGTGCGGGCGCCCTCTAGGGTCGCCGTTACGTTACAAACGGGGGGCGCAAAACTCAATCTCGCCTAGGGCAACCAAAGGGCTAGAGCCGGCCCTGCATGCAAGTTTTAATTAAGGAGAAGGTAAGGATGTTATTTTTTTGAGGAAGAATAATGCTCAGACGGAATAAATCTGTTCCCTTTACAAAAAGCTTCACTTTGATGCTGCGCTGCTAAGCGCTATGGGGAAACAATCTTATTGTGAGCTGCTTCTGAACATGTGTGTAACACGTCAATGAAATTGACTGGAATTTATAGCCTCGGTTGGTGAGATCATTGGACGCACCTGTGACGAGGCTATAAATAGAAGGCGTCACCAGAGTGTCGTCAGACATTTTTCTTCAGAGCTTTCTCTCTGTGTGTTTTCACGAGACTCATGCTAGAAATTGCTTAAACTCTTAAGCCTTTCCTTCTTTCTCTCTTTATATATATATATATAGAAAAGGGGAAAATGGCAGAAAAGCAGGGCAAACAATGCGTGTTTCCATGTCAGCGTTCTATGTCTGACAGGGACACGCATCAATTTTGCTTTGTTTGCTTGGGGGAAGAGCACGCTACTCTCGCGTTGGAACAGGGCGGGTGTGAGCATTGCGACCTACTTTCGGTCGGGATGCTTCGCGCTCGCCTTGCTTACTTCCGAGAGCCGGCACCCACACTTCATTCGTGGGGCTCTCGCGTGGATCTGGCTGAGGAGCGAGAGATGGGTTCGCCCCTTTCGCTCGCTCTCTCCCCAGATCCTGCTGGTCCCTCGCGTGATCCTGAAGCGCGCTTCGGCGCCTCTTCAGTTCACGAGGGGGACCTCCTTTCCCTTGGGTCGGATTTAGAGTTAACCGCATCTGAGCGCTCCAATCGCGATTCAAAATCTTCGGAGGAGCTGCTCGATGTGATTACTCGCGCGGTGGCCAGGCTTCAAATAGACTGGCCACGTGACCAAGTTCCCCCCAAGCGCTCTAAATTAGAGGACAGATTTCTGTCTGGTGACCAAGGGAAGGGAACACCTCGTCAGTCCCTTCCCTTCTTTGATGATCTCCATGACGAACTTTCTCGTTCTTGGAACAAGCCTTATACGGGCGCATTCACGTGCCTTCGACGTCAATATATTCGACTATCGTCGGCGCTGAGGCGTGAGGGTATTTAAAGATGCCACCGGTCGAAGAGACACTTGCGGGTTATCTCTCGCCGGGTTCTACGTCATCTCTTAATAAATCTGCTCTCCCTTCTAAGCCATGCAGGGTAACCTCCATGCTGGTCGGGAGAGCATATCAAGCGGCTGGTCAGGCTGGTGCTGCGTTGCACACCATGGCTGTTTTGCAGGCATACCAGGCTGACCTGCTAAAAGATTTGAGTGCGGGAAGGAGTCTCGAAGCTTTCTCTGAGCTTCGTCGAGCTACTGATTTGTCTCTCCGTGCCACCAAGCAGTCAGCCCGTGCTATTGGCCGGTCTATGTCCGCTTTGGTTAGCACTGAAAGGCACTTGTGGCTGAATCTATCCGGCATCAAGGATAAGGACAGGGTTTTCCTTCTTGATGCCCCAGTTTCGCCTTCTGGTCTCTTTGGAGACGCCATGAATACGGTCATCTCCAGATTCCAGGAGGCGAAAAGCCATGAGGAGGCTTTTGGAAAATTCCTTCCTCGTCGCACTCAGGGGGCGAGGCCGTCGGTCACCCAGTCTCGCCCTGATTCTGTGAGGAGGGAGGTTCAGAAGCAGAGCGTGGCAAGTCGTGCTCCCCCTCGTAAAGATTGGGGACAGACTCGTCGTTCTCAGCAACCTCCCAAACAAGACCTCAGGGCTGTTATCTCTAAGAGAAAGAAGCCCTGACGTCTTTGTTTCCAACCTTGTGAGGGTAGTTCCCTTCGGGACGGGGCGCGTGTATCATTCACTTCGGCCCTCCCGATACCCTCACGAAACCTCTTCACTCCCGCCACCCTTGGTGTTTCGGGTGACAGGGGTTTCCAACAAAATGTTGAATGTACCGTCGCTTCCTGCCATATTCCAGGACACGGAACATTCTACACCCCCTCGACAGGAAGTCTTGAAATTAGTTCCCATCTCAGAGAACCTGGCAGCGTGGAAACTTCTGCCAGGTATTTCTATGTGGGTTCTAAAAACAATAGAAAAAGGCTACAGAATTCAGTTCGCTTGCCGCCCTCCGAGCTTCAACGGCGTGCTTTCCACTACCGTAAGCCCGAAACAGGCATCTCTACTTCAGGTAGAACTGCAAAATCTCTTGGAGAAAGGGGCCATAGAACATGTTCCCCTTCCAGAGAAAGAGTCTGGCTATTACAGCAGATACTTCCTGGTCCCCAAGAAGGGGGGGGGGTTGCGTCCCATCTTGGATCTTCGTGCCTTGAACCGCTCCGTCAAGACGCTCAGGTTCAAGATGCTAACAGTCAGGTCCATCGTGTCTCAGTTCCAACGCTTCGATTGGATGGTCACGATCGACCTCATGGACGCATACTTTCATATTGGAATTCTGCCACAGCACAGGAAGTTCCTGAGGTTCGCTTTCGGGGACGAAGCCTTCCAGTATCGGGTCCTTCCATTCAGTCTAGCCTTATCACCCCGCACATTCACGAAATGCATGGATGCAGCACTGGCTCCGTTGCGACTCCAGGGCATCCGCGTTCTGAATTATCTAGACGACTGGCTGATCCTAGCCCAGTCTCAAGAACTGGCAGTTCAGCACAGGGATATCGGCTTAGCTCATCTAGGTTCTCTGGGTCTGAGACTCAACGCCAAAAAGAGCGTTCTTTCCCCGACCCAGAAAATTTCCTATCTGGAGGTTATATGGAATTCAGTCACGATGCAGGCACAGTTGTCTCCCGCTCGTGTCACCTCCATTCAGAACTCCCTGAGCATTCTCAGGCTAGGTCAAGTTTGCACTGTTCTTCAGTTCCAACGAATTTTGGGTCTCATGGCGTCTGTGTCCACGGTGATTCCTTTGGGCCTTCTCCATATGAGACCGTTTCAGCTGTGGCTAAAAGCCAGAGGGTTTCATCCAAGGGCCAGTCCCCTCAGGCAAATAAGGGTTACGCGCCCAGTGCTTCGTTCCCTTTCTATGTGGTTCAGACCCCGGTTTCTCACCTTGGGTCCCACTCTTGGTGCGTTGTGTCGTCGCAGGATGCTTACGACAGACGCCTCCCTGACGGGTTGGGGTGCGGTCGTAAGTGGTCGTCCAGCCCAAGGGGTATGGGAGAGTCATCAACTCGATTGGCACATAAATCGCCTCGAGCTGATGGCAGTATTTCTGGCCCTGAAATACTTTCTCCAACATTTGAGAGGCTGCCACGTCCTTGTGCGGGTGGACAACACAGTCTCCTACATAAATCATCAAGGAGGCCTACGTTCTCGCCACCTCAATTTGCTGGCACGTCGGATTCTCCTTTGGGCCCAGGGCAAGTTACTGTCACTCAGGGCAGTCTATATCCCTGGACGCCTGAATGTGGGAGCAGATTTTCTGTCCAGACGAATCTTACCATCGGGCGAGTGGAAACTCCATCCCGAGGTAGTACAACAGATCTGGGAGAGATTTTACAGAGCCGAAGTGGACCTCTTCGCCTCTCAAGAGACTGCGCAATGTCCCCTCTACTTCTCTCTGAGTCACCCAGCCCCTCTGGTTCTGGACGCGATGGCGCATACATGGCCCAGAATGCGCCTGTATGCGTTCCCTCCGATCTCTCTGCTCCCGGGAGTCCTGGCCAGAGTTCGACAGCAAGGGTCTTGCCTCTTATTGATAGCGCCTCGCTGGCCGAACAGGGTTTGGTTCTCCGAGATGATGCCTCTCCTAGACGGCTCGCCCTGGGCGATTCCGGACAGGAAGGACCTTCTGTCTCAAGCACAGGGGACAATATTTCATCCCCGGCCCGAGTTGTGGAGACTTCACGTTTGGCCCCTGAAGGGTACCAACTGAGGGACACAGGGCTGTCGCTTGGGGTTATTGAAACCATTCTTAGTGCTAGGGCTCCCTCCACCAGAAGAATTTACTCCAATAAATGGGGTGTCTTCGAAAGGTGGTGCAGTTCACACGATGCAGATCCAGTTAACTGCCAAATTGTTTCAGTTCTGGACTTTCTGCAAGAGAAACTGTCAGCAGGCATGTGCCCCGCTACTCTCAGGGTTTATGTGGCCGCCATTTCAGCTTGCCATGCCCTGATTGACGGGGTGCCCTTAGGGAGACATCCTTTACTCGCCCGCTTCATTCGTGGAGCCAGGCGACTGTGACCTCCCGTTAGGGCCAGAACTCCTTCGTGGGACTTAACTATAGTCCTGGAGGCTCTGGTCGAGACCCCTTTTGAACCTCTGGAATCAGCGTCTGACAGACTTCTGACTCTCAAGATGGTCTTCCTTATGGCTATTACCTCTCTTAAGAGGATTGGGGATCTACAGGCTCTGTCTATTCTGCCGGCCTGCTTAGAATTTGCCCCCGGTATGGCCAAAGCAATATTGCATCCTCACCCTGATTATCTTCCTAAAATTCCATTTTCGACGGTACACCCTGTCACTTTAGAAGCCTTCTGCTCCCCGCCGTTTTTAACGCCGGAGCAGGAAAGACTTCATGGACTCTGCCCAGTCCGTGCCCTTCAGATTTATGTCCACCGCACAAGCCAGTGGCGTAAGTCAGGGCAATTGTTTGTTTGCTATGGGGGCCGCAACAAGGGGGCGGCCGCTAGTAAGCAGACTATGTCACATTGGGTGAGGGATGCTATTGCCCTGGCCTATGAGGCGCGCGGTCAAGCTTCGCCAGTAGGTGTCAGGGCTCACTCCACCAGAGGGGTCGCTTCCTCTAAAGCCCTGGCTAGAGGGGTCCCTCTGCAACAGGTTTGTGATGCGGCAGGCTGGTCCTCTCCGCACACATTCATTAAATTCTATAGTTTGGATGTTCATGCTACTCCGGGCTCTTACGTCCTTGAGTCGACATCTCAAACTCATGCAGGAGCAAGTTTGTGACGTGGCGGGCTAGTCCCCTCCACACACATTCTACAATTTCTACATTGGCCGGGATGTTTTGCTACCCCGGACTATGTCCCTGGGTCAACATCCCGGGCTCATGCCAAATCCAAGTTCATGGTACGAACTTTTGAGTTAGAGCATTTAAATCGACTTTTAAAACTCATCTTTAACTTTGTGGGCCAGATGTTCCGCTACTCCGGACTCTTATGTCCTTGAGTCGACATCTTAAGCTCATGTCTAAACCAGGTTTGTGATACGGCAGGATAGTCCTTTCCATACACACTCTTCGGATTCTATGGTGTTAGATGTTCTGCTACTCCGGGCTTATGCCCTTGAGTCGACATCTCAAGCTCGTGTCTAGAACCTCTCGCGTTCTGTGAAAACACTTCACAATGATCAGGGGTCCTGGGACGTCCCAGTGCGGCAAAAGAAGCGCAGCATCTCGTTCCGCTTTTTTCAGGGAACAAGGGTTACACAAGTAACCCGAGACGCTTTGTTTTTTAATGCTTAAACACTATAAAGTCTCTTGGTACATTTCAGTCATGAACGACTCAAAATGATTCACTGACTCACTCATAGCAGATAAGTGTGAAGGAGAGGTGGAGGCGGTCGGATCCATCTGCAGTACTTTATTAACACACGTAATGAAGCAGGAGGAAGTAGACATAAACTTCAGGTAGGCACATATAGATCAAAGGTCCAGGGAAACTTAGGGCATGGAGAAATTCCAGGGAAACGCTAGGAAATGACTGCGTGGCGAAACAAGACTTCACAAGGGAAGAATGGAAGGAGCAGTCCAGATAAAGGGTAGAAAAGGGTTCGCTGGTGACACTGATAACGGTGATGAGGGAAACCAGGCAGGGATGGAAACTAATGAGAGCAGGGGGGAGTGAAGGGAATTGCAGTTCTAGAACTCAGGAGAAAGGGAGCGAGTGAAGCCAGTGAAAGGCGTGGCGGCGTGCGCCGTGACAATAAGATGTCGCCACCTAGTGACATTTCCAGAAGGGGTCACTGAACTAATCAGTTAATAAAACGTAACAAATTTGTGAAACAGACGCAAGCCTCACCAAAATACTCTTTCTTTTGCAGATAATTCTGCACAATTGTAAAATTGAATAAACTTGAATCACTAAAATAGCTGGAGTTGGTGCTTTTAGCTTATTCTTTAAAAAAAATATCCCCAGAAAAAAATGTTTTGCTATATTTTTTTTGTGGCATTGCAAGAACAAAACTACAAATTAGAAAAGAAGCTAATTTGTTGTTTTTTCATTACCCATTTAGCGCTCTTGCCACCTGTATCCTCACACAATGTAACCTACCTATGTGATTATTTTTTTTTTTTGCATAGCCGAATTTCAAACATTACAAGTAAATGCTACTAAGATGGACAGAAAACATGGACAAGTTCTTGAAAAGGATTAATATTGACGATGGTTAGCCTATGAGAGATAGTGGTGTGCCGTAGCATTTTCTAGTCATAAAAAGTGTGCCATGGCACAAAAACAAAAAAGGTTGGGAAACACTACCAGATGGGTTCAAAAGTCTCCAAATACCTGTAAGATTTTTACACATCCCGTGATGTCAATGTTGCTCTAGGGTTCTTACACACTTTTTCTTCACTATGATCAAGGACTATGATCAAGGACTGAGTATATCAAAAGATTAAAATTTCCTCCCAATATTATATCATGAGGGGTGCCAGCGGCTTGTAACATCCCTACAAGATCTGTAAAAAGCCCTGATCATCAACGTTAGGTGCGTAAATATTAGCCAAAATAAGACTTTGCCCCTGAATTTCTGCTAAAACAATAACGACTCTTGCTAATTTACCTTTAATCTGTTTGAGACATTTTAATTGTAGATCCTTACTTATCAGTGTAATGACTCCCCTGCTCTTAAATGAGCCAGCACTATAGAAAACATGTCCACCCCATATCTTCAGAAATGTTTCAACTTCCTGCAGGGAAAGATGCGTTTTTTGAAGAAACACTATGTCATATTTCTACGCTTAAGAAGTGAAATAAATTTCCTTCTTTTTATGGGGTGCCCCAACCCATTCACATTCCACGTGGAGAGAGACAATCCACTCATATTAACATTTGATATTTTGACATAATAGAAAAAATAGATTGTGTCAATACAATATTATAAATACCACATTCCAACATTAGAGGAACAATCAAACCCCAAACTTCCCCCTGAACCAAAAAAACTGAAAAAATTAAAATGTGCACATTAACTTTGTGCACAACAGCGCCAATTGGCATCCATCCCTCTAAACTCAAATAGTCCATGTACGCCTACGTGTGCCCCTACGACAACTTTGTCATTGGGTTGCTCAAGTCCAGTGTTTCTATACTAATTTTGGGAAACAGAATTACACAACAAATGACAATCTATAAAACAAACTTCAGCAAATAGGAGGCATAAGCACAAAGAACATGCAGATTCATCCACACAACTGTCCCGAAGGAGTGTTACTCCACAAAACAAACTCCAGCCACTAGGCGGAACCAGCACAAAAAGAAACGAAAAAGAGGCGCTCAGTTTCCTCGGACAGTCAAGTAAATATTCAGTGAGTCGGTCCACTCAGCTGCAATGTGAGTACCACAAAATAACTTTCTCAATCCATTGGCTTTATGAAGAACATTTCTTAATGTGGACAAGTGAATATTTTACAGCCATCCTTAACATCCAATTTGGCAGGGAACCTTCCGTTGATGTAAGAGTTTCTTGCATTCCTTGAACCAATCACGATTCTCTCACAAAGTCTAGGGAACTATCAGGCTCAGGTCGAGGGAACTGAGCTCGAGAGGAATGGGATTTATGGACCCAGTTGCAAAGAACACAGGAAGTCAGGGATAAAATAAAACAAGTCTTTAATAAATCCAAATGATAGTTCAGTAGTGATTCCAAAAGTAAATCCAAGTAGAAACAAAGTTCATCAGCTGTATTAAATCTAAAAGTTTTTCCAAAAAATATAAATACAAAGAACAATAGATAATTCCAAAAGTAAATCCAAAAAACAGAAAGTATTCCAGCAAGAGAGGCAGTAATCCACAGAGACACAGAGAACATAACATGAACTCACAAAACCTGAGCAATGAGTGAACAGAAAACAGGCACAGGTTAAATTAATAATCACAATGGGGACATCTAGTGCACAACATGAGAGTGCATTGAATGCCAGGATTGCTGTTAAGATGGGAACTATGTCCCCACTGGAGAACTTGAGAGCGAACAGCTCTGGGAACGAAAAGTGGACCTCCCCTGGGATCAGGATCTCGAACCAGAGCCCATCTGACTGTAGACTCGATACCCCACCTGATTGGAGCCACAATCTTGTAACTAGGAATGATTGGGCCTACTAATTCTTCCTGGCTATCGGGTGAGCTGACTCAGGACAAAGAATCTGGCTTGATGTTTCTGGACCCAGGTCGGTATGAGAGGGTAAACTGAAAATGGTTGAAGAACAGAGACCAAATTTGGTGAGCACCCTCGAGCCAGTGTCTCCATTCTTCCACAGCATACTTGACCGCTAACAGCTCCCTGTCTCCAATGTTGTAGTATATCTCAATGGGTGTCAGATGGTGTGACAGGAAAGCACAAGTGTGTAACTTGTTATCAGCTCCCATCTGAGAGATAAACATCCTACTCCCATATCCGAGGCATCAATCTCAACCACAAAAGTTGAAAAACCGAAGAAAAAAAAAGAAAAAACGAATAGTTGCCCTGACTTACGCCACTGGCTAGTGCGGTGGACATAAGTCTGAAGGGCACGGACTGGACAAAGTCTGTGAAGTCTTTCCTGCTCCAGCGTTGTGAACAGCAGGGAGCAGAAGGTTTCGAGAGAGACCGGATGTACAGTCGAGAAAGGAACCTTAGGCAGGTAGTCAGGATGAGGGTGCAAAATTGCTTTAGCCATTCCTGGGACAAAATCTAAGCAGGCTGGCAAGACAGACAGAGCCTGTAGATCCCTAAATTCTTATTAGAGAAGTGATTGCCATAAGAAAAAAATCTTGAGAGTCAGAAGGTTATCAGACGCTGACTCTAGATTTCGAAGGGGGTCTCAACCAGATCCTCAAGGACTATTGCTATGTCTCATAAAGGGATCCTGGTCCTAGCATGAGGTCTCAGTCGCATGGCTCCACGAACGAAGCGAGCGAGCAGAGGATGTCTCCCCAACGGCACCCCATCAAACAAGGCGTGGCAAGCCGATAGAGCGGCCATGTAAACCCTGAGAGTGCAACCTGCAGAAAGTCCAGAACTGAAGCAATCTGGCAGTTAACTAGATCTGCATTATATGCACTGCACCATCTTTCAAAGACACCCCATTTATTGGTGTAACTTCTTCTAGTAGAGGGAGCCCTAGCACTTAGAATGGTCTCGATAACTTCAGGTGAAAGCCCAGTGTCTCTCAGTTGGTACCCTTCAGTGGCCAAAAATGAAGGTTCCACAGCTCGGGCCGGGTATGAAATATTGTCCCATGCGCCTGAGACAGAAGGTCCCTCCTGTTCATTATCTCCGAGAACCATACTCTGTTCGGCCAGCGCACCGCTATCAGTAAGAGGCAAGACCCTTGCTGGAGAACTCTGGCCAAGACTTCTGGGAGCAGAGAAACTGGGGAAAACGCATACAGATAACTCTGAAAATGACGCCATTGGTAATCACTGATAACTGACAAATCGATGATTATAACCTTTAATGATTCATCTCATTCTACAAAGAATAGTAACAATTCAACTTGAAATTATACCCCAACAATCAGGTTACTCATAACATGTAATGTATTATCCATTTTGTTACCCAATGAATTAACCAGTATGATTTGTAACCAGGGATTATCATGTTTTGTTACTTACATATATGATATTCATGAATGAACGAATATCATATTTAGTATGTAAATTCTTGCTTGTTTACGTAGAGAATGTTGATGACAACGAATGCCATGTCTCTTGTACTGTTGTCAAGATATACAAGTTCGTGATTAAACATGCACTATTTTTGAGCGGGAGTTTGTAAGAATCCTCCACAAAGGATCGTAAATCAGCTTTGGAAATTTACAGACCAGTTGACCATGTAACTTTGAAAAGCCACTTCTGATTGACCCAGGACACCTTTGGGGTGCGGCCAATTTCAGTTCAAAACTTTCCTACCCAAGGAAGAATGTCCTCTCTCTCTTCATCTTCTTCTGCTGAACTCCTCTCTTGCAATGCTCTTGTTTGAACCATCGCTTGGTCTCTCGTCTTCTGGCTGCTTCCAGATCCTCCATGCCATGCAGAGTCCAAGGAAAACTCAGGACATACAAAGTCCCGAGGAAGCCTCTCACTCTCTCTATGCTTCCTTACAGAAGGCCTTGTTTCATCCTAACAGAGTCCAAAATATAGATGGAATGAACTTTCAACAAAGAGCCAAAGAAACAAGCAATACGAGGAAACAAAATGCAAGGAAATATATATATATATATATATGCTGCACAAAAAAAAATAACAAAAAATATATATATTATTTCTTTTGCTTGTTATTTTTTTATCAGCGGTTTTTATTTATTTTTGCGCTTATAATTGTTTTTTATCTGCACTTATTTTTTGATTCACGCTTATAATTTTGATTCACGCTTATTATTTTTGGCACCATGACCACAATACATTAGACAGGATTTTAATCCAATACATCTAGATTCATTCTTTTTTTTATTATTTAAACAAGATTGATGGTATTCAGCACATGCACTGATTGAATAACACAAACGTGTTTTATGCATACTCATAATTGTCCAAGAGAGCAGATAAACTAAAATGTCATGTTTCCTTATTGGTCCCTTTTGATTCAGTAGCAAGCTTCAGCATTATTTGTGTGCTGGCAGGTATTTATATTATTTCAAACAGAACAATTTTTTTGAATCACTCAGCGTTCATTTTGGCATAAATTAGAAGGTAACCTCTGTACCAAATTTTAATATCTATTAAAGCAATGATTAATGCATCAACAAAATAATCATACCTCTTGAAATGGGCAAACAAAAATAACCCAAGTAAAATTGAAATATAATCAAATTTAACCAATAGTGGGCAACCCTGAATGCTCAAATCAAATATTAAGTGCATGGTGCAGTATGAGTGTTGCCCAGGACAACAACAAAATTTAATATGAGAGCATCTCTAGAGAGCTCTAATGTTGTATTTCACTGTTAGAGGTTTTAAAATGGAAATTCAGCTGACATAGTGACTTTTTGTTTATCTTCTCTATTTGTGCTGTTGAATACATTAGATAATACGCCTCCACTCTCAAGTCAGGCATATGATGATCATAGAGGGAAATAGACTCATTTAATTTACATTAAAACAAGGGAAACAGAACAAATGCAACTTAAAACCACGGTGTTCATTAGCATTTTCTTTTCATTTGTATTTTTGGGACTTTCATCAGATTTATAATGAGGATAGGAAATGACGAGTTAAGAGATTGGCAAACAATGCAAATGGGAATCGAACTTGCATCCCCCAAATGAGCACCACTGCTCCACATGTCTGGAGCTTGAGCAGCAACAACTAGGCCATGTCCATCTTGTTATCATCGAATTTCTTTACTAAACTTACCTACATTTTAGCAAAATTATGTTTATGTGCCTCAATGTACATATCGTGGCAGTTTAAAATTAACACAAGTAAGGGCAGACCATATTTTTTTGCACTGTCTTCACACAATGCTATTTTATACCATTAAAACACTTTTACTGTAGCGCATGACATGTAAGGCAATACATTTCTACGTTTGCATTGCATAAAAAAATAAAAATAAAAAATAAAGTTTTCAGGTGTGATCAAATTGCTTTAAAGCCCCTTTATTCAACATGTGGTGCTGGGCACAAACTCATGAGCACCATGTTGTGATCACATGACCAGCCGATTATTGCTCGCTTTATCTCAGTAATCCCCTGAAATTGGACACGTTTACAGAATAAATAAATGCACACTGATTGCACTGTGAAATAGGTGACAGTAGATTGAAAGTTATTTATCTTAAATTGGTCAGTGCTTACCAAAATTCGAACTACTGGTGGCCATTGCTCGAAGTGTTGTTGAACATATGGGCACATGTGAGCTCCAGAATCTATGTGAAAAGTCCACAGGTTGGATCGAAATTTTTTGTTGTGTACTTAGAACCCCATTATCTGATCCAAATGCTTAGTGGCCTAAACTCTTTTGTCCAATCAATCACACTTCTGGCAATACCTTAAACAAGTTCAGGTAGTTAGACACAGTTTGCAAATCTCATCCACTCTTTTTGCAAAACTCTAAACACATTCTCACTCACTAAAACACATTAGGGCCTGGGTAGCTCAGCAAGCAAAGACGTTGACTACCACACCTGGAGTTGCAAGTTTGAATCCAGGGTGTGCTGAATGTCTCCAGTCAGGCTTCCTAAGCAACCAATTGGCCCGGTTGCTAGGGTGGGTAGAGTCGCATTCGGTTAACCTACTTGTGGTCACTATAATGTAGTTCTAGCACTTGGTGGGGTGCGTGGTGAGTTGTGCTTGGGTGTACAATGCAACCTAGCAACGAATTCCATAGACTTAGTACAGATACATTGAATAGGGATCAAATGGATATCTTCGCATTATTGCCCAGTGTTCTTTAAAGGTTAAGTGTGTCATTTTTCTGGATTTTAAAATATCTTTTACCTAACTCTATCCTTTTACTTAACCCAAATTATATGTGAGCCATTCATTAGGTTGATGTCATTAGGAGTGTATGTTTTAAGGGAAATCAACCATCAAATGCCTTACTTAAAGTTGACTTTGCTGCATATTAAGCTGGGATAGAAGAATTTGAACATCCAAAAGTTACACACTTCAAATTTAATTTAGTTTATCTTTGAGTGTGTGAATTTAGGAAATATTCTAGATATCATATTCTTTCATTATCACTTTGGACACTGATTGGGCTTTTAGGAGATCAGGGTTATTATTTCATTCTGTGAAATCTTGTTTCCATTTACAAGCATGACCAACTCTCATTTGCTTGAACACTTTTGTTGGGGAATATTACTGTGCTGAGTTTATACTGTATGTACCTCTGGGAATTCTTTCTCTTGGCAGTTCATCTGTCAAATATTCTTTTAAATCCATTCTGTGACCCAGAGCAAATGGAGAATTAATAATTGCTGCTCTTTCAAATTAAACTGAAATGGAAAATATTGAATAGAAGCCATGCTTCTGGGCAAGATTTACCAGCTGCATGTAAAATAGCAATACATTTTTATAGAATTAATTGTGATTACATCTGAAAACATACCCATAGACTAAAAGCTTTTTGTTGTATTTATCTAAAGGTTTTAATTTGTCTCAGGCAAATAATGTTGAACAGCATGCCTCTGGTGCGATGTTCCCAATCTTGATCCTTAAAAACCCAGATCTATCAAGATTTCCAATTCATTTCACAAGGGCCCAAGAAGGCCTAAAAGTACCAAGAAATAAATGACCTTTTCTTAAATCATTGGACTACTACTTAGTTTTATTCTATACAGTGATTCACAGCAGATAAAATAGCAAGTCGCAAAGCTAGGTGTTATGAACACTGTTATTTTAGAGTTTGTTGTTATTGCTGAATTTGATTGATCCACCTCAGTATTTCATAGAAAATCAGAAAAAGCTTCTTGGCGACCCAGGAAACTTTATAATGAGTTGCAAATGAAGACAAAGCTTTATTTCAATGAGCTCATTTTCTGAGGTGAAATACGTCAATAGCAATTTCTGTTTGTCTTTTCTTTTCCTTTCAGCACTCTTTGACCTTACACACCCAACTTTGTCTTCAGCTATTTTATGAAACCACTTTCTTATTTTCCGCCATCTAATGTAATGAATGACAAATCACCCGTGATACTGTGGGAAAATTAAAGTCTCAGGTTGTTTCTCTATTCAGTTCCTGTTTCAAACTTACACAAGAAATTCAGAGTCTTTGACCTCCAGTGGACCTAGTAAATTTATAAAACTTCCCCCAAAGCTGTATTTTTATGCATCAATGTCATATAAAAAAAAATCTGTTTTCTGATTTCAATGAAAAGTAGTTGGCGGGGTAATGACAATGCACAACAAATTGTTTCTCCAGGTTTTCCATAGTCTCTGTTCTGAAACTTAGTGAACATAGCAACCTTGCTACATAGAAGAAACATATTAAGTGACAGATTTTGGAATGCTATTCAAAGGCAACAACTCATACAAATAGTCCTCCTCTAGTAAAGTGCACATGAGTCTCATTTTACAATGGATTTCAATAGGTTTTAGCGCTAGCATGTTGCTAAGCTACAGCATGATACTCAAATAAGCATCAAAACGAATAATAATAATACACTAAATTATTTTAATGATATTTTGATTTTTACTAAAAAATATTTTTTTATAAAAAAAATATATTTGTAATAATTTCTCCTGCTTCGTTTACCACCTTGGATGCTTTCAATGATTGCCTTCTCTGTGAAGGATACATACAAATTAGATTATGCTGCCTTCCTTTTGTAACAGTCTTTGCATTGTGAGAACAGCTATGATGTCTTTATATGCTTCCTATATATGCAGTTCACTACATTTTGGAACAGGGCTGAAAACAGACCTGTTAAAATTGATGTCAAGACCCAATAAAGGGACCGTAACTGCACATCTCATTCCTATAAAACACACCCGCAGAGACAGGATACTGGATTTGTGTCCTACTACACTCAAAATCTGATCTTTAAACTCAAGTAGTGTTCTTTATATTCTCCATAGAGAAAATTCAATGTGGTTGGCATCATGGTGTTCTGACGTCAACAGTTCATCAATGTTATGACATGGATAGCCACACAAGCAAAGGCACAGTGGGGTTGACAACAGGCTTGGGTAAAATTCTGAACTCAAGAACTGACTCCCCAAGTCATGATTTGGATGTTGAATTGAATTGGCAACACCCCACAGGAAGAGGAATTCACTGAATTGCAATTATAATATAAATAAATAAAAATCAGCAGTACACAAATGAGGAATTTAATTAGTCCAATACAACAACATAGAAAATACATCTTGTAACCCTACTATGTTGTTTGGCTCCATTTTCTAATTTAGAGCATTGTGGGAAATTAAGTGTTCTTCCAAAGATTGATTGTTAACTATGATGAAATACAGGGGTGCTTCTTCAACTTCGTCCACTTTTAGTACTGTGGACATCTAGAAAGTAAAGAAAATGGTCTGCACTTATATGGCGCCTTTTAAACCTTAGCGCTTTCCACTGTGTCCCATTCACCCATTCACACACCAATGACGGCAGAGCTGCCATGCAAGGCGCTAGCCTTTCATTGGGAGCAACATTGAGGTTCAGTGTCTTGCCCAAGGACACTTTGGTATGTGGAGTCATGTGGGCTGGGATTTGAACCGCTAACCCTGCAATTAGTGGCCAACCCGCTCTACCACCTGAGCCATGGCCACCCCAAAGTATCATTAAACATTTTAAACTCACTATGTACATGCATCACAGGAGATTTATGTCAATTTAGATTTTTGATTATGAAAGTTATGAAGATTCCCACCACAGTGTTTTTTGTAGCACATTTTTAATTCTGTATTGTGTTTCATAGAATTACGTGGTGGAAATGACAGTGATGGAAACGAATAATAATAATTATTTTTTTTTAATAAAATGTCTCACTCCTTTGCCTTGCTAAAACAAATTTCATAGCTAATAATGTAGATTATTATAGATTGGCCAAATTACAGAAATGAAATTAAGGCCAATAAAAATACTCTGTGATATTTACATTGAATTGTCTTTAATCTCTTTCTTAACCAAATATCTTCTTAAGCTTGCACTTCACTGACACTTTCGTCAACTGTTTCAAGAAATACCAAAAAGCATCCCTCTTGTAAAACCACCATCCCCATTTACCATCCACTTTACATCTGTTGTGTCATGGATTACTTAGAACTAATCATGCAAGTAAAATATTAAATTGTCTACATAAATAATTTTAAATAAGTTAATTATTACCACTGAGGTTTTCAAAAGTTTTGCTCACTTTCCAAGAACAGTTCAAGAATTTTTTTTGTCTTATTTAAAAAGAAGAGAACAGAAGGGAAGATATTGCTATGACGAGCGTACAACATGTACATGGTTTTAATACAAACAATTTTCAAGGTTTTGCCCATAGAACACTTTAGTGTTTAGAACAACTTTTTTTACACCACTGTTTAAGCATCCTTCATAGAAACAGTCTAAACTTCCTTTACTAGTTCAGTTATTGGAATTGAAATGATGCGTCTTTGTGACAGTGGACGAGCAATCTAGAAAATAAATAAATAAATGTTTTCATGATCATAAACGTCTCGGTTACGTATGTAACCTCCGTTCCCTGATGGAGGGAACGAGACGTCGTGTCGAAGAAGCGACACTAGGGGTCTCTCTTGAGCGCCGAAAGATACCTCTGATCTATGAAAAAAGGCCAATGAGAGTTGGCGAACAGTATTTGCATACTCCGCCTCCGGATACGGATATAAAGGCGAGAGAAATACGCTCGTTCATTCAGGATTTTTCTGAGGAGCCGGGAGTGTTCCAGGCATCTCAGCGGCTCGGCTCAGCGACGTGGCCGGGAAGACACGACGTCTCGTTCCCTCCATCAGGGAACGGAGGTTACATACGTAACCGAGACGTTCCCCGTCTGTCGCTCACTTCGACGTCGTGTCGAAGAAGCGACACTAGGGGTCCACTTCAAAACTCGCCATGCGCTGAGCCGTGTACGTGTACTGCTGACACAGAAGCGGGCAGGTATTTTGCACGTGCACAAGCGACCAACTGTGTTCAGGCTGCACGTACTCTTCCCCAATGCCCCGAAAAAGCGTCAGCATCCTTTTGGTTACCCTAGGGGGGAACAAGGTGACGCTCCCAACTAGGGAACGGGCCAAGCCTGGCTGGGCCTCTTTTCTCTCTATGTTTTCTCGGCATAGAGCAAGAGCAGCCGGGGCCCTTACCGCATCGAGGGAAGGGGGTCTTATTCCAAATTCCTATTCTTTTAGGGGGAAAAGACCCTGCGGAGGCCACACCCGCCCAACAGGGGAGGTAAGGTGGCAAAATACATCACATGGCCACTTTGGGCATGTGGGAGGAAATGGCGCGGTGGTAGATCCAACCTCGAGGAGGGGGGAGTTGCTACAACACGGCGACCGGAGGGCAGCGAAGGGCTGCCTAAGGGAGACGCGGGTCAGCTCGTAAGGTGACCGTACCGCGGAAATACACACAGGAGGAGTCCCGTAGGAGGCCTGATCTGTGGAGCACTTATTCCAGTAGGGATAGCCGGAGGTACCAGTAGTGGACTGGACCAGCACGTTCCTCCGCTGAACTGCTGCGGGTCCGAAGTGCTAGGGAGGAATCAACCAGGGACCTGGGTCCTCTGGGACAAAAAGCGCACTGTTTTGCCTCGGTAGAGGGAAACGGCGCTGGAACAAGCGGATCACCCGGTCAGATCGTCGACGTGTACCGAGTTCTACGGGCTCGGACCTGAGAGAACACGGGACGAAACTGACTCAACCCTGAGATCATAGGGGTGTTAGGTGCTGCCCAGCCCGCAGCTCTGCAAACGTCTGCTAAGGAGGTGCCCCTAGCCAGTGCCCATAAGGATGCCACGCTCCTAGTGGAGTGGGCTTGAACCCGTAAGGGGGGCATGGCCTGGGTGTGATAGGCCAACTGAATGGCATCCACCACCCAGTGAGACACCTCTGTATGGAGACAGCGTTCCCTTTCTGCTGTCCTCCAAAGCAGAAAAAGAGCTGCTCAGAGCGCCTGAAGCTCTGGGTGCGCGTTCCAGGTAGGCACGTAAGGCACGTACCGGACACGACAGTGAGAGGGGCTGGGTCTGCCTCCTCCCGGGGCAGCGCTTGTAGGTTCACTACCTGATCTCCAGGGGGCGTGGTAGAAACCATGGGCACATAGCCCAGTCGAGGTCTTAGGATCACATGAGTATCTGCCGGACCGAGCTCCAGGCAAGTGTCGTTAGTAGGGAACGCTTGCAGGTCCCTAACCCTCTTGATGGAAGTGAGCGCGATCAGCAGGGCCGTCTTTTCAGGAGAGGGCCCTGAGCCAACTGATTCTAGCGGCTCGAAAGGGGATCTCTGAAGACCGGCGAGGACCACCGAGAGATCCCAGGAGGGGAACAGGTTTGGCCGGGAGGGATTTAACCTCCGGGCACCTCTTAGGAACCTGACGATTAAGTCGTGCTTGCCCAGAGACTTGCCGTCTACTGGGTCGTGGTGAGCTGCGATAGCAGCAACATACACCTTTAAGGTGGACGGGGACAGCCTCCCCTCCAACCTCTCCTGTAGAAACAGGAGCACTGACCTAACTGCGCACCTCTGTGGGTCTTCTGCCCGAGAAGAACACCAATTGACGAACAGACGCCACTTTAGGGCGTAGAGTTGCCTGGTAGAAGGGGCTCTGGCTTGGTTGATCGTGGCTACGACTGTGGGTGGTAGACCAGCTAGATCTTCCGCATCCCGTTCAGGGTCCAGACATGGAGGTTCCAAAGGTCTGGGTGCGGATGCCAGAGCGTGCCCCGTCCCTGAGAAAGAAGGTCCTTCCTCAGGGGAATTCGCCAGGGAGGGGCTGTCGCGAGGAGTACAAGGTCCAAGAACCAGGCCTGAGTGGGCCAGTAAGGAGCCACGAGAGTGACTTGCTCCTCGTCCTCCCTGACCTTGCACAGCACCTGTGCAAGAAGGCCCACTGGGGAAATGCGTACTTGCGCAGCCCCACCGGCCAGCTGTGTGCCAGTGCATCTGCCCCGAGGGGAGCCTCTGAACGGGCGTACCAGAGCGGGCAGTGGGAGGTCTCTCGGGAGGCAGAGGGGTCTACCTGGGCCTAGCCGAACCGTTCCCAAATCAGCTGAACCGAGTGGGGGTGAAGCCTCCACTCTCCGCCAGGCAAGCGTTGTCATGACAGCGCGTCCGCTATCACATTGAGGTTGCCGGGGATGTGAGTGGCACGCAGCGACTTGAGTCGGTGCTGGCTCCAAAGGAGGAGACGACGGGCGAGTTGTGACATGTGACGGGAGCGTACGCCGCCTTGGCGATTTATGTACGCGACCGCAGTGGTGCTGTCCGACCTGACTAGGAGATGTTCGTCCCGAATTAACGGGGGAAACTTCCGCAGGACCAAAAGGACGGTCAACAACTCGAGGCAGTTGATGTGCCAACGCAGCTGGGCCCCTTTCCAACGGCCTGAGGCTGCGTGCCCGTTGCAAAAGGCGCTCCAACCCAATCTGGAGGCGTCGGTCGTGACCAGGACGCGTCTGGACACCTTCTGTAGGGGCACTCCAACCCGTAAGAAACAGGGGTCTGTCCAGGGGTTGAATGTCTGACGGCAGGCGGGGGTGATTGTTACCCGGTGCGTGCCGTGGCGCCATGCTCGTCTCGGGACTCGGGTCTAGAGCCAGTGTTGGAGCGGTCTCATATGCATCGACCCCAGCGGCGCGGCCGCCGCGGAGGATGTCATATGCCCCAGGAGCCTCTGGAAAAGTTTTAAGGGGACCGCTGTGCCTGGCCTAAAGGCGGCGAGGCAGTTCAACACTGACTGGGCACGCTCATTGGTGAGACGTGCCGACATTGAGACCGAGTCTAACTCCATCCTGAGAAAAGAGACGCTCTGAACTGGAGTGAGCTGGCTCTTTTCCCAGTTGACCTGAAGCCCCAGACGGCTGAGGTGCCTGAGCACCTGGTCTCTGTGGGTGCATAGTAACTCTCGCGAGAGGACAGAGATAAGCCGAAGGGGAGGACTTTGTACTGATACACCTGGCCCCCGAACGCAAACCGCAGGTAGAGGCGGTGTCGGGGCAGGATGGAAGTACACGTCCTTCAGGTCTACCGCTGCGAACCAATCTAGATGCCGGACGCAGGTTAAGCGTGAGCATTTTGAACGGGAGTTTGTGCAACACTCGGTTGAGAACTCGCAGGTCCAAGACTGGTCGTAAGCCGCCGCTTTTCTTGGGTACGATGAAGTAAGGGCTGTAGAGACCCTTCTTCATCTCGGTTGGAGGGACAGGCTCTATCGCGTCTTTGGCCAGAAGAGTCGCGATTTCCGCGCGCAGGGAGTGGGCGTGTTCGCCGTGTACTGCGGAAAAGCGGACGCCCATGAAGGGGGGCGGGGGCCTGGCAAACTGAATTGCGTAACCGAGTCGGATGGTCCGGGCCAGCCAGCGAGACGGGTTGGGAAGTGAAAGCCACGCGTCCAACCTCTGCGCTAGGAGCACCAAAGGGACGATTAATTTTGACGTACCCGGCGGGGCTTCGCAGCGGGGCGGAGCAGGTAGGGCAGCGTTGGGCGGCGATGGGGCGACCCGCGGCTGAGGTGCTGAGACAAGACTCAAAGCACTTACCTTGCTCCGCACACCCGGCAGGGGGCGGGTTAGCGACTGAGGAGGAGGTCCTGGGTAGGCGTCCTCTAGACTCGTCGGAACCGGCCGGCCGGGGGACAGTCGTGGGGCTGAAGACGGGTGGTCCGTGTCCAGGAAGCCAGGACTGTTGATATCTGGGGGCAAAGTGCCGTGAGAACGGCATTTGCGGGCCAGGTGACCCAGAGACAAAAGGAAATAGCTCATTACAGAGAATATGAGAATGTGAAAATTAATTCAACAAGAAAAGATTCTCCTCCCGGCCCTCCACCGGGGACGGAGCGGTCTTACCAGCCTCCGGAGCTAACATCTTGGTCCCTGGGTTGAACGTCTACGGACAGCCTGGGAGCCTTCCGGGTCCTCGAGGGGGTCCGTGAGACGGGGGCGTCCATTCCCTGCAGCGTGCTCGACGCTGGGGCTGAGAGCTGGGCCCGGGTTGAGGCGGAGCAGGGTGTTTCACAGCCGCAGGAGGACGCCCGTCGGCGAGCAGACGGGGCATGGCCCATGGCGGCAGGCTTGCGGCGGGGCAGGATGTGTAGTGGCCTCCGTCTGCCTCACCGCTGAGGACTGCTGGGCAGAGTCGTCAACGGTGGCGCCGAATGGACGGAGCTGGGAGACGGGGGTGTGGGAGAAGGTGTGCCTTGTCCGCCTCCCGCATTTCGACCAGGTCCAGTCCACAGGTGCGTTTCTGGACCACAAGGGGTGGCCATCGCCTGTTCGAGTGCCAGCGCTTCTGACCTCCGTGGCCCGGGGGCGCGGTTGGTCATCCAGCGCAGTTCCTGCAGCACATCAAGAACAGGACTACCCAAGGTGCAAGTTTTGAAGTGCCTTGGCCTGGCATTGGTTGCAGGAAGGGCCGTGGCGTGCAGAGTGGAAGCGGTCTGGGACCGTTCCACCACGAGGGTAGTGAGAGCGGAGGAGCGAAGAAGCCTTGGCTTAGCTCAACTCGTCGTGCACGTCCGGGAAGAAAGGAACGTTGGGGGGGCGTGGCTGTGAGCGGCGCACCTGCCCGCGGAACCGATCAAGTAGCCCGGGAAAGCATAGCGGATCTCCGTGCGTCAGGCTCAGGCTGGGCGGCAGACCCGAAGGTGGCGGCCCAGGCGAACGATCAGCATCCGATGCCGCTGTAACGCTCTCCGATGCAGCGGTGATGTCATCCAATTCTGAGGCAAGCAAGCGTGCCGGGGAGGCGGGCGGTTCGAGGGGGTTTACCCGGCGAACAGAGCCCGTCATATTCCCCAAATCGCCTTCATCGCCCGCGGCGCCTGCGCCGATCCCGTAGGAAGAAGGCGGAGCGCGGGGGGCGGCTGAAGTGGCTTTCTCTCATTACAAAAGAAAGCCGTGCGACCGCAATGCTATAACGGCCATGTTCTCACACTGAGAAGATGAACCATTGGAGAGAATACTCATCCCGAGCTCAGACGGAAGCAAACAAGCGTACCGGGGAGGCGGGAAGTTCGAGGGGATTTACCCGGCGAACAGAGCCCGTCATTGTCCCCAAATCGTGTTCATCGCCCGCGGCGCCTGCGTCAATCCCGTAGGAAGGAGGCGAGGCGCGGGGGGCAGCTGAAACGGCTTTCTCTCATTACAAAAGAAAGCCACACGACCGCAATGTTGCCATGGCTATGTTCTCGCACTGAGAACATAAACCATTCATAAAACATTGCTTGCGTGCGATCGCAGCCCAGGCATGCAAGACAGTGTTTTATGACCGAGAGAGGTGGGGAGAAATCACCGCATCCAGAAACTACACAGGGGCGGAAATTACATCTTTATAAAGACGCGTCCTGAAAAGGACGTTCAACGCCGCTGTGTAATGCTCTTTCAGAGAAATAAACTCTTTTATGGAGAGAATCACTCTTTCAACTCTTTTAACTCTGCGCTGTCGAAGCGCCCAGGGGCAAACTGCACGCCGGCAGTGAAGAGAAAAGCCGCTGTAGTGCGCCGTAAATCCAACAGCAAGCAGAGCGTCAGAGGATCAGAAGCAGGATCAGTTGTGTTACTCGCAGCTGACTGCATACACACGACCATCGGCACCGAAGAAAATTACTGAATGAACGAGCGTATTTCTCTCGCCTTTATATCCGTATCCGGAGGCGGAGTATGCAAATACTGTTCGCCAACTCTCATTGGCCTTTTTTCATAGATCAGAGGTATCTTTCGGCGCTCAAGAGAGACCCCTAGTGTCGCTTCTTCGACACGACGTCGAAGTGAGCGACAGACGGGGAACATAATTCATCATAAAATACAATAACAGAGGGTAACAGGTGCATGTTATGCCCATGTGTCCTGAGGGTCAATGAAGTGACGCTCATTTTTGTCCAGCTCTATTAAATTAAAAATACATAAAAAATGCAATTCACACAAACCATTTACTTGAAAACACCTCTTCTATGATGAGCATATTTCCAATTTCTGATTTTAAAATCATATTGCTATTTTTTCTGTGGCTTTACATAAAAAATGTCATGTTGTGTTCAGAGAAAAAAAGTCAAAGTCTCATTAAAAGTTAAAATTCCTGAAAAAAATGAATTTTGGCATGACTAGTGCAGTATAATCTTTTATTGTTATTATATTTAATAAAGAAAAAATACTAATATGTATCTAATACTTACAATACTTCACCCTTTACATTGTTTTTACATATTGACCACTGGGTGTATTCCAGGCTGGACTGGTAATCTGAAATACCAGGCATTTTGCCAGTGGACAAACGCACTTTGGGGCAGATCAGGGGCGGAGTGGCTATCGGGAGAACTGAGCAGGCTGGTGGGTCGGCTGCGAAACAAGCCGAATCGTCCGCGATAAGCTAAACTGAGCTGCCATGATATGCAGAACGGACCATAAAACTGTGAAGCGATACACAGAAAAGGGCGCTCAACAACTTTTGGCTCAAATTTGGGCCAGTTCATATGTATAATCCCAGGCAGATTTCTCTTCCCAGTCCAGCCATGGGTGTGCCTGGTCTGCAACGATGTTTAGGTAGTTGTATGTGTCAAATTTACATCCACATGAATGGCCAAACCCAGGGTTTCCAGCAGAACATTGCCCAGAGCTTCACACTCCCTCCACCGGCTTTTCGTCTTCCCACAGTGCATCTTTGTGCCATCACTTTCCCAGGTAAACTGCATACACGTACACGGCTGTCCATGAGATGTAAAACAATACAGGACTCATCGGATCAGTCAACCTTCTTTCACTGCTCCAAGGTCCAGTTCAGAAGCTCTTGTGCCCATTGTAGGCTCTTTCAAGACTGGGTAGGGGTCATCATGGGCGCTCTGCAGCTACGCAGCCCCATATGCTGCAGGATGTGGTAAACTGTGTGTTGTGAACATTCCTCTCGTAATCATCATTCAAATGTTCTTGACGTGTGCCACAGGAGACATTCTATTTGTTTGGACCAGATGGGATAGCTTTCGTTGCTCTTGCACATCGATTAGCCTTGGGCGCCCAACACCCTGTCACCAGTTTGAGGTTTGTCCATCCTTAGACCACTGTCGGTAGGTACTCACCACTGCTGACCGGGAGCACCCCACAAGCCCATGCCGTTTCAGAGATGCTCTGATCGAATTATCTAGCCATAACAATTTGGCCCTATGACAAATTTGCTCAGGTCTTTCCTCCTGCCCATTTTTCCTGCTCAACACGTTGACTACAATAACTAATTGTTCATTTACCATCTAATCTACCCAGACGTTGACATGTGGCTCTGTTAGGAGATGATCAACATTATTCGCTTCATCTGTGAGTGGTCATAATGTGTTGGCCAATCAGTGTGTATATGAATTCAGCAAAAAAATGCAGTTATAATCCAGTTTGCTATCCCAACTAAAGTTTGGAAATGGAATTACAAAACAAAGTACAAAGTATTACATGAGTGGTATAACCATCTACTAAGTTTTCTAATCCAGTAGGATAATTGCTTTGTCCTTGTGCTGACAGGTCTTGAATTGTGCTTTACAACAGCCGTGGGTTGACACGAGCTGGCATGCGGGTAATATCATGTGTTTCAGGCTCCATTCCTAATGGTGCTATTGGGAGAATTATGATGGATAGCAGAAGGGATGTGTCATTAACCATCAGACTCTGAGAGATTTCCGCATTTATGGGTGTCGACCCAATTGGGAGGAAGTAATGCAAATTGATCCTGCTTCATTGGTTCTCTAAGTGATGGTGGGCATTGGTGAATGTTTTAATGGGACAAACACATGAGGCTTGATGTTAAAAAAAATGCAGTGCTTAGAAGACTGGTAAAATGCTTTTTTTATTAGAATTTTCTGACATCTAAGATGCATATTTCTTAGTATTAAGATTTTCCAAGAAATAAAACAGCATTTTAGAGAGGGGCTGATGCAGTTTCTATGTGCAGTGAAATTTTCATGATGTCGAATAAACAAAAGAGACACTTGTTGCCATCAGTTAATGTTCACATCAACCATCAGAGTGGGGACAAAATGTGATCTCAGTGATTTAGACCATGGCATGACTGTTGGTACCAGACGGGCTGGTTTTTGTATTTCTGTAACTGCTGATCTCCTGGAATTTTCCCACCCAAATGTCTGTAGAGTTTACTCAGAATGGAGCCAAAAACAAAAAACATCCAGTGAGTGGCAGTTCTATGCATGGAAATGTCTTGTTGATGAGATTTGGTCAATGGAGAATGCCCAGACTGGTTCAAGCTGACAGAAAGTCTACGGTAACTCAGATAACCACTCTGTACAATTATAGTGAGCAGAATAGCATCTCAGAATGCACAACACATCGAACCTTGAGGTGGATGGGCTACAACAGCAGAAGAACTCATTGGGCACTTTGTGGTCATAGGACCATAGTGTTCCTAAGAAAGCACTCAGTGAGTGTATACTGCCCCCCTTATTTGTACAGTATTAGTGATAATTCATATTTTTTTTTATAATCAATATTGAACCAATTTGGCTAATATTGGAAGCCTATCAGGGTTTATTTCCCAATACAAACAGCATAAATGTACTCTTTATTCTGTGTCAGGCTTTACATTTTCTGTAGGAAATGTTTTGTGCTTGCCTATACAAAACTCACCACCACGATTCTAGAGTGATGTGGTTGGTTCCCAGGGCATTACTTTACTATGCAGTTGAGTGTTTTTAGCACATTTATATGTGGTAACACCCAACCTCAAAACCGCCATGACATTCTGGCTCTTTGATATGGCTTGAATGCCATCTTCAATGTATGTCTGTAGGATGTATTTATTGCAATAGCACATGTTGTGACATGCTGTTCACATCCAGTGTAGACAAGGTGTGAGAATAATAAAAGACAGTCAACAAAGACACTCAGCTGTTGTATTTCTAGAAAAACATTGTATTTAGTTGTAATATGCATGCAATATTATATATTATAATATATGCATTGAATATAAATTACGTGTTTAAAAAGCACATAATGTTGGTTTTCATTTGATTGTGGGCCATTGAAGCTTGTCCTCTTTCTATTTCCTCTCTGGCCTTTGTATTACCTCCAACCATTGGATTTCACTCATAACTTTAGTTTATGACCTGTTCTACCAAGTCAACAGAAATCAATTTTACTGTAATGTCTGTAATAATTTATGCGTAATGGAAAATTACAGATCATAATCCCCAAACAGAAGTTGTATAACTGAAGAAAATAAATAAAGAGCTGTTTGAAATGTAAATTCTGTTATTCCTCTGTATGCATTAAATTGATTCATGTCACTCTGCGGTGTCATAAAGATTTCTACAACACAAAAAGCATCGCTTTCCCCATCCAACTTAGGCTGATGCAGTTTTGTGTGTGTAAAACTGACAGAGATTATTCTTCAACAATTATCATTAAACAGACAATATTCTCTGTCAGTTGTTAGATGAAGTACCAGATAGGCTGGATGCAGGAGCTAAAAAAATGCATGATACTGGTGAATCCCAACAGAGAGACAGGATGCCTCTCTATTTGAATGGAAGTCAATGAATAAACTGTTTTTGTTGAAAAACAGCTCATTACTTCAAGGGATAGTTCACCCTAAAATTAAAAGTCTGTCATTATTTACGCAACCTCCTCATGTCCCTCAAAATACTGTATGACTTTTGTTCTTCTGTGTAACACAAAATTGTATATTTTAATTTAAAAAGTTATCACCAATTTCAATACAATAACTGTTGATTATGACTCAAACACCAAATGAGCCAAAACATTATGACCACCTGCCTAATATGCTGTTGGTCCTCCGCGTGCCACCAAATTAGCACCGACCCAAGGCATGCCAAGGCATGGACTCTACAAGACCCCTGAAGGTGCCCTGTGGTATCTGGCACCAAGATATTAGCAGTATATCCTTTAAGTTCTGTAAGTTGCGAGGTGGGGCCACCATGGATCGGACTTGTTGGTCCAGCACATCCCACAGGTGCTCATTTGGATTGAGATCTGGGAAATTTGGAGTCCAGGGCATCACCTTGAACTCTTCATTATGTTCCTCAAAACATTCCCGAACAATGTGTGCAGTATGGCAGAGCGCATTATCCTGCTGAAAGAGGCCACTGCCATCAGGGTATACCATTGCCATGAAGGGGTGTACCTGGTCTGCAAAGATGTTTAGGTAGTTGGCACATGTGGACGTCATATTGACGTCCACATGAATGGCCGGATACAGGTTTTCTCAGCAGAACATTTCCCAGAGCATCACACTCTTTCCACTTGCTTGTCATCCTCCCAAGGGCATCCCAAGGTATACAGAGCACACTTACACAGCCATCCGTTATGTAAAAGAATATGGGACTAATCAGATCAAGCAACCTTCTTCCACAGCTCCAAGGTTCAGTGCCGATGCTTGCAAGCCTATTGTAGGCACTTTCAATGGTGGACAGGGGTTATCATGGGCACTCTGACTGGTCTGCGGCTACGCAGCCCCATATGCAGCATGGTGCGATGCACTGAGTGTCATGTGACTTAAAAGTAGTTGGCCTTCAGTCAGTTCGGACCAGATGGGATAGCCTTCATTGCACACATGCCTTGGGTGCCGAAAACCCTGTCGCCGGTTTTTCCCTCCTCGGACCACTGTCGGTAGGGACTCACCACTGCTGACCAGGAGCACCCCACAAGCCTAGCCATTTCAGAAATGCTCTGATCTAGTCATCTTGCCATAACAATTTGGCCCTTGTCAAAGTCGCACGTATCTTTACTCCTTCCCGTTTCTCGTACATTCAACTGATTCTTCGCTTACCATCTATTCTATCCAGACCTTGAAATGTGGCCTTGTAAGGAGAAGATCAACATTATTTGCTTCTCCATTGAGTGGTCATAATGTTTTGGCTCATCATTGTAGATAAAAAAAAAACACACACAAACGTGTCATTAAAGTTGTCTACGCAACTCATGCATCGTATTTATGTATTTGCATCATTTTGATTTCATCACTCAAACTCTAGAAACAACCAAAGTTTAAGCAAACAGGCAAAAGTGGACTTGGCATCTCTTGATGGGACTACTTCAATGGAGGCTGATAAATGAACGCAAAGAACTCAGGCAAAGCTGAACTTTGTCATTGATCACTATGGTGACATGTTGTCATCATGAAATATCTCATGAAACCCCTCTGACCTGAAGGTATCATTGCCTTAAGCATCTTGATTGAAACATTTATGATTGGGTTATTGTTTTTTAGATTCATTCTTTGTTAAACATTTTCTAGTTTTTGTTTCACAAACAAGAGTGTACCTGGCAAAAGAAGTCAGGCCATGTTTTCACCTCATGGTACTATTGTCTACATTAGTATGAGATATAATTTTGGGACATAAACCATTCAATTGACCCAATAGTTCAACCAAAAATTATAATTTTGTCATCATTTACTCAACCCCCATATTGTTCTATACACATATGACTATTTTTTTTTTTTTTACACTGCTGTTTTTTTGACTTGTTGCACTCCAAAAATAACAAAAACGTTCTACCTGTATAAAAGTATAGTAATTAATCTATGCCTATGTACTTTATGGGTATAGAGCTGTAATTTAGGCAACAAAGAGTGTAACCAAACAGGAATTGGAGGATTTATACCACAATTGAAATTGAAGTTTGGCTCACTTTCAGAATCCAGTGCTATAAGTCCAGTGCTACAAGTCCAGAATTAGTGCTATAATAACCAATATTGGAGTATATATATATACACTACCGTTCAAAAGTTTGGGGTCACATTGAAATGTCCTTATTTTTGAAGGAAAAGCACTGTACTTTTCAATGAAGACAACTTTAAACTAGTCTTAACTTTGAAGAAATACACTCTATACATTGCTAATGTGGTAAATGACTATTCTAGCTGCAAATGTCTGGTTTTTGGTGCAATATGTACATAGGTGTATAGAGGCCCATTTCCAGCAACTATCACTCCAGTGTTCTAATGGTACAATGTGTTTGCTCATTGGCTCAGAAGGCTAATTGATGATTAGAAAACCCTTGTGCAATCATGTTCACACATCTGAAAACAGTTTAGGTCGTTACAGAAGCTACAAAACTGACCTTCCTTTGAGCAGATTGAGTTTCTGGAGCATCACATTTGTGGGGTCAATTAAACGCTCAAAATGGCCAGAAAAAGAGAACTTTCATCTGAAACTCGACAGTCTATTCTTGTCCTTAGAAATGAAGGCTATTCCATGCGAGACATTGCTAAGAAATTGAAGATTTCCTACAACGGTGTGTACTACTCCCTTCAGAGGACAGCACAAACAGGCTCTAACCAGAGTAGAAAAAGAAGTGGGAGGCCGCGTTGCACAACTGAGCAAGAAGATAAGTACATTAGAGTCTCTAGTTTGAGAAACAGACGCCTCACAGGTCCCCAACTGGCATCTTCATTAAATAGTACCCGCAAAACACCAGTGTCAACATGTACAGTGAAGAGGCGGCTGCGGGATTCTGGGCTTCAGGGCAGAGTGGCAAATTAAAAGCCATATCTGAGACTGGCCAATAAAAGATTAAGATGGGCAAAAGAACACAGACATTGGACAGAGGAAGACTGGAAAAAAGTGTTGTGGACAGATGAATCCAAGTTTGAGGTGTTTGGATCACAAAGAAGAACGTTTGTGAGACGCAGAACAAATGAAAAGATGCTGGAAGAATGCCTGACGCCATCTGTTAAGCATGGTGGAGGTAATATAATGGTCTGGGGTTGCTTTGGTGCTGGTAAGGTGGGAGATTTGTACAGGGTAAAAGGGATTCTGAATAAGGAAGGCTATCACTCCATTTTGCAACGCCATGCCATACCCAGTGGACAGCGCTTGATTGGAGCCAATTTCATCCTACAACAGGACAATGACCCTAAACACACCTCCAAATTGTGCAAGAACTATTTAGAGCAGAAGCAGGCAGCTGGTATTCTATCAGTAATGGAGTGGCCAGCGCAGTCACCAGATCTGAACCCCATTGAGCTGTTGTGGGAGCAGCTTGACCGTATGGTACGCAAGAAGTGCCCATCCAACCAATCCAACTTGTGGGAGCTGCTTCTGGAAGCGTGGGGTGCAATTTCTCCAGATTACCTCAACAAATTAACAGCTAGAATGCCAAAGGTCTGCAATGCTGTAATTGCTGCAAATGGAGGATTCTTTGACGAAAGCAAAGTTTGATGTAAAAAAAATCTTATTTCAAATACAAATAATTATTTCTAACCTTGTCAATGTCTTGACTCTATTTTCTATTCATTTCACAACGTATGGTGGTGAATAAGTGTGACTTTTCAGGAAAACACAAAATTGTTTGGGTGACCCCAAACTTTTGAACGGTAGTGTGTATATATATATATTGAACTAGTTCACAATCACAATCACAATCTACACATTTGCTCTTTTTTTTTTTTTTAGGTTTTATTAAAAGTGAGGGTTATACTATCTCCACACAATGGGGGCTGTTTGATTAATGCAAAGAACATACAGTAGATAAAGCTGAACTTTTAAGCTTTTATTGATCACTACGGTGCCAAGTTGTGCTGTCGTGTCATCATGAATGATCTCAGTATGAGACCCCTCTGGCCTGAAGGCATCATTGCCTGTAGGCATATTAGAAAACTTGAACAAATGAAACATAAGGGATCGGGTGCTGCCTCAGATAACCCTTTTTGTTTTCTTTTATTTTTAGACAGGGGAATTCAACAAACAAGATTAAAACAATACATTTTCGAAACCTGAAAATGTTGTACATAGACCCAACATAAGGGAGCATTATGAAGCCTTAAACGGTTAGCTCACGCAAAAATGTTAATTCTGTAAACCGTTAATTTACCCTCATGTGAGGCTGTCAAGCTCCAAAAATGACAAAATAAAAATAAACATTTCATAAAAGTAGTGCATGCTACTTCCATCATCTAAAGCTATATGATAGCTTTGTGTTAGGAGCAGACCAAAAGACCATGAAAATCTTTCTCCCTCATGTAAACCTCAAATCTTATTGATTTCCAATAAGGCACATCAAGATGTGTTGCTCTAGGTTTGACAGCATTATACAGCAAATAATGATTTATATTTCAGTCTGTTCCTCACACAACGCTAAGTCTTGTAAAGAACAGAGGTAAAGCTGAACTTAACCCAGCTGTAGTAACTGTCATCATTGATCGTTGTAGTAACACGTTGTTCTTCCCTCTTGTCTCATTATGAAAGATCTCGGTATGAGATTCCTCTGGCCTGAAGGCATCATTGCCAGGAGGCATCTTAGCACATCTTAATTAAAAAAAGATCAAGGATTGGGATTTGCCTCAGACAACCTTTAAACTTTGTTCTTTTAACAAGAGCAAAACTTATCAAGCGAGGTTTTCACCTGTTGTCTACAATTATATGAGGGGCAACTTTGAAGACTTTTGAATCTGTTTTCTTTAATTGACCTAAGAAAAAGAGCCTTGAGTAGCCCTAAATCACCCCTGACCAATAAATACTTGTTCATGTAATCCTTAAGAGTGCTAAAGTCAAACAGATTTGGCTTGTTGTCCGCCAAGGAGGAGTTAAGTACAAGATTTAACTCAAAAACTAAGATAAAAGCCTCCAGACATTTTATTTTACGGTAAACAAATGATTATTTAATTATTTAAGTAATCTGGAAATTGTCTCTTCCTCCAATGATCCCTTGGATTACTACTACAATATAGCTGAGAAACAGAGTTAAACTAACAGCTTCATCATTTCTGCTGATCGCAGATGAGATTTGCAACGGATGGAGTAATCAAACATACTCAGGGTTGAAGAGCGTGTCAAGTTGGGAGAAGACTTAAACTTTCCACATGGCAGAGGAGAGAATGCTTTCTCTGTTGGTGTCATAATAAGAGTTCCCCAAGAAATATTCTAGAATGAAACTGGTGTCCTCCATGTTTTCTCTCTGACAACAAAATACTTGAATGTGAGTGAAATACTCGTAGGATAATTCAGATAGCACTTACGGTAGCATCACTCCACGATATGAGCAAATAACTATCACACTACAGCTCAGGAATACAGTTAAAATAACAGATGCAGGTAATCACATACTCAGTCACTCACTCTCTCTCTCATACACACACATGTCCTTTTTCTCGATTTACTTGCTAGAAACAACTCAAGATATTGGTACTATTCTAAAGTGTGGTTTTCAAATAATTTTTGGAAGCTTGGTTCAAACTAGCTACGGCAGATCCTGAATCTGTTACTTAAGGAAATACTTTCACACACGAGAGCATTTTCTGGGACAGTCCTTAATTTTTCCCTAATTATTTATTTACTTGTTGAATGAACTGTTGTATAAAAACAATATTAGACTCGCAATCGTGCTGTATTGTCCATCTATCTGCACGGCTGTGATTACCTGTGGCCTCATGCCAATGGCTAAATCACAGCCATGCTCAGAGCTGGATTTACAGTACTGCTTGTGAGATATTGCCTTAATAATTACTTTTCAGACAAACTTGACCAGTCAGTTCATACATTTCTTGTCCACCATCAAAACTAATTCCAAAGAAGCCAAAATATCAAGCTTTGGTGTTTAATTTGAAAACTAATCAGAGATTTTGTCGTGTTTAATCTGTTGGTTCATGTTTTTCATGTCTTTATTTTGATAATGTAGTTCCTGTTGTCATGTCATGTGATTTCCTTTTCCCTCGTGTGATCTTGTCATGTGTTTTCCTTGTTCATGTGTCTTGTTTTCATTGGTTCATCATTTGATTACTTTGTTATTAGTTTTGTCTTTTCATTGGTTTAAGTTCATTTAGTCTTGTTATCTTGTTTATAGTTTAGTCTTGTCATTGGTCATCTTTGTCATGTGTTCTCCCATGTCAAGCATTTAAGCCCTCGTGTTTTCCATTGTCTGTCGTGAAGTATTGTGTATGTAACTGTGTTGCCTTTAGCCTTTAGCCTTTAGCCTTTAGCCTTTAGCCTTTAGCCTTTAGCCTTTAGCCTTTAGCCTTTAGCCAAGCCTCATTCATTTGAAAGCCACAAAATCTTAGAAGCAGAGTGATGCAAATATCGAAGCATACTTGTGCTGTTGAACTTGCACTTTTGCAGCGCCTCTCGTCCAATCAGATTTGAGGACCAGAACTAACTATTGTATAATAGATCCTTAACATAGTTTGTCTTGATTATGATTGGTTGATAGAGGTTCCAAAGCACAGAAGTTGTTCCATTTTGCTTTCAAGACCACATAACAGTTACATATCACTTTGCCATGCTCTTTAAACTAAGAATGACAGCTTGGTCTAAGGTTCGATATACTGAGGACATAAATGAGTAGTTCTAAACTTAATGTTATAGGGATTAAAATCATTTAGACATAAACACATTGTAGGCCTATAGCCATGTAAAGAGGTAACCATGGTATTAAGGATAGCTAACATGAAATATTTATGGAAAGTTGTCATATTCTGCAGTATGACATGCTATACTCAATATAAACTATTTTAATCAGCATTTTCCTATAGAAATTATATTATATTGCATGCAGCTTTTTCTTATCTTAAATTGAGAGACAACTTGGAATATTTGTACTTTTAATAAATAATTTGTCACAGTGCAGGACCATTTAAAATGAATTAGCTAAGACAAAAATTTTTTTTTCATTTAATTGTGAAAAACGTGATGACCAAGAACATACACTCTCTTTTATACATTATTATTCTACCTTTTTTTTTCTATTCATAATCTTTTGTTTTATTGCTTTTTATTCTCTCTCCATATTAATCCTCCCCAAGACTAAAGTTCAGAGTCTGTTACATCTCACACAGTCAATAATGGAAAATGAGATTCATGCCACCCAGGAAGTTGAACAGGAGAAGACCTGCTGAGGAAATCAATGAGTCAGAGGATTAAACAGTTGAATCAAGTTTACCTGCCTTAAGGGGTGGAAGAACTAATGACTAGTGGGGAATAAAATTTGTGATGCACAGCATTCGGGTTGGACCTAAGGATGTCTATTAAACCTGGAGAGAGTTATCAGTTAGCATTCCTTTTAGCAGGAAGTGTTTATTTTTGCTGGAACCAAGCAGACATTTATATTGTCATGAAACTGAACAACACATTCATCCAAAGTTTTGGCTTGATTGAAGATGTGCCTGCCTCTCCAAGCTGTAGAAACGACACTGATGAGCCAAAACATCATGACCAGTTGCCTAATATGCTGTTGGTCACCCACGTGTCAGCAAAACAGAGCCGACTCGCCGAGGCATGGACTCTACAAAACCCCTGAAGGTGTCCTGTGGTATCTAGCACCTAGATATAAGCAGCAGATCCTTCAAGTTGAGAGATGGAGCCACCGTGTATCAGACTTGTTGGTCCAGCACATCCCACAGTTGCTCATTTGGATTGAGTTCTGGGGAATATGGAGGCCAGGGCATTTCCGAACAATGTGTGCAGTATGTCAGGGTACATTATCCTGCTGAAAGAGGCCACTGCCATCAGGGAATACCATTGCCATGAAGGGGTGTACCTGGTCTGCTGCAATGTTTAGGTAGGTGGCACATGTCATATTGACATCCATATGAATGGCTGGAATCAGGGTTTCCCAGCAGAACATTGACCAGAGCATCGCAATCCCCCACCGGCTTGTCATCTTCCCACAATGCATTCTGGTGCCATCACTTCCCCAGGTAAACAGCACTCACACACGGCTGTCCATGTTATCTAAATGAAAACGGGACTAATCAGACCAAACAACCTTCTTCCACTGCTCCAAGTTTCAGTTCCGACACTTGTAGGCTTTCAGTAGGCACTTTCGATGGTGGACAGGGGTTATCGTGGGCACTCTGACTGGTTTGTGGCTACAAAGCCCCATATGCAGCAGGGTGCGATGCACTGTGTGTTGTGAAACATTCCTCCCATACCTTCATTAAAATTTTCGGTGACTTCTGCCACACTAGACCTTCTGTTAGTTCATACCACATGGAATAGCCTTCGTTGCCCTCACCCATCGGTGAGCCTTGGGCACCAACACCCTGTCACCAGTTTGTGATTAATCCCTGCTCGGACCACTGTCGGTAGGTACTCACCAATGCTGACCGGGAACACCCCACAAGTCTAGTAGGTTTAGAGATGCTCTGACCAAGTCATCTGGCCATAACAAACTGGCCCTTGTCAAAGTTGCTCAGGTCTTTACTCCTGCATTCAATAGTTGACTACAAGTTCAGTTATCACAGTCAACTTGTTGAATGAAGAAAAATGTTCACTTACCATCTAATCTACCCAGACCTTGACATGTGGCCTTGTTAGGAGATGATCAACGTAATTCACTTCACCTGTGAGTGGTCATAATCTTTTGGCTCATTTGTGTAAGTAAAGCTTACAAAGGTTTATGAGAGGTTATAGGATGAGAGATTATAGTGGTGATGATGGTTTTACCCTCTATCATCCTTAATCCATCATAAATCATTCTTTGTACGGCCATTACATGGGCATAGAATTTGTTGGCTGGATGATGTATTTTACATTTAAGAAGGTTAGAGAGCAGTAATGATTCTATATATATATATATTGTTTTTCTTTGGCCATCATTAATCTGCTAAATTATTAACAATTCAATTCAAATGTATGCCACATTTGTATGAAACTTCCTAACAAGCGACTATCTATTTCTTTCTTTTATTTGATTTTTTTTTTCTCAAATGGTCATATTTCTTTGTTTTCATTGAAGCACACAAGATGCTCTTTGGAACATTCTCATCATGCTGGATAACACCATTGCACTGTATTTAACATTTAAAAAATACCAAATAAAAGCACATCTATAGTTTCATTGACCCCAGTATTTCAAAGTATCAATGGATATGAAATGTGTAGATTTATTTCTGTGTCAGAAATTCGCATTTCAAAATTCATATCAAATCTTTTATTTATTTATTTTATTTTTGAGCCCTTATTAAATTCTAATCCTGATATATTTGTTGATACAATCTGTCCAGAAGGGGGCAGTATATGAAAAGGGATGTACTTAAAGCACATTTGAGTCTATAGTGTAATCAGTTCACCAATGTCTGTTACATTTTAATTATTATTTTTTTTTTTTTTTACTGTCAAATAATGTATAAATCTATCTTAGCTTCATGTAGTTTGAATGATCTTACATTGTATAATGTTTTATTAAATTCAGTATTAAATCCACTGCTTAAAAATTCTTTAAAAAATTATGCTTTTGTGAAGGTAAAAACATATTGAAAGAATTTTCATTTGGTGTGAACTATTCCTTTAAATAAATGTTGTTTTGTTCTTTGAAAAGTAGTAATTGTAATGTGTTCGTTAATCAAAATATCTTAACTGTAGCACTGATTTAAAATCTAATTGACAGATTGCAACAGATGCTGGCAGATTCCTTAATTTATCAGTAAATTATAAAGGCCAGTGCAGACTCTACCGCCTTTTTTGACCATCTGTCAATGAAGATTGTAATTGCCAATTGCCTCTAAACCCCCGAGCCTCTGAAAGGCTAGTGTACTAGTTCTTTAGCTGGGGTAAGAGAAAGAAATCACCTGGGAAATTCATACTGGACAGAACGACATGGTCAAATTAATCTTCAATCTGAGGATTGGAATTCTTACCAAATTATAAGAAATTTTCAGAGGTTTAAAAACCAGTTGTTTCCAGTACTATATAAACATCAGACATTTTTGAAAAAACGCTGCCGCTGTGACGGCCCAATGTTGCCCGGAGCAAGACTCAATTAATGACCTTTGGAACTGGAGTTGAACATGCTGGCCAGCGAGCTAAAGGCCAAGCCTAGAGCTCTGTAGTTGGACTGCGGTTTGATCCTCAAAGGACTCAAATTTGCTGTGACAGCCCAGACAGCATTACTGATGAACCAGCCTCAGTCCATTACCACTGCATTGTGAAATGAAAATGTCTTCTACACTATAGACAGAGAAACACCTTGTAAGGTAACACAACTCTAATGTAACCTGATTCTGTGTTTAAGTGGATTTGTAGATGAAGCATGCTGTTTAGGGCACTGCATTGGTTACTGACTTGCAAACAATACGGTTAATAAATTGTGCATTCTTGTTGACTGTATTACAGAATTTACATAACTAAAAATCTCACTTTTGTCACCGCTCTTTGTACGTTTCACCTGGAAACTGAAGCTCACTTATGCCAATATGCACAACAACACTTTCATCTTTGGCCACTGGAGACAGTGGGTCGAAATTCAGTAAACACGGAACGATTTAAAGAGATAGTTCACCCAGAAAATGAAAATTCTCTAATCATTTACTCATCCTCAATCCATTCCAGACGTGTATGGCACTGTTGGTCCATACAATGCAAGTGAATGAGTACCAACATTTTGAAGGTCCAAAAAGCATATAAAATAATCCATAAAACTTCAATGGTTCATCCATATCTTTAAAAGCAATTTGAGAAGTGTGGTGAGAAACAGATCAATAATTAAGTCCTTTTTTTACAATCAATCCCCACTTTCAATTTTACATTCTTTTTCTTTTCTTTTTTTGACAATTTGTAATCTTCGTGCATATCACCACTCACTGGGTTTTAATGGTAAAACAATCCCAATAAACTGAAGAACCTTTGACTAACTGTTGCCAAATTCACAGTGCCATTAGTCTGAATCATCTTCCAAATAATCAGTACAAGATCTCCCAACATACAGCGATATTCTACACATTTAGGAAAATTGATTAATGTCAACATGATATCAAAATAGATTGACAGTTGGAGTTTGAAATGCATGTTGAAACATTCCGTCCATGTAAGTCTATGGGATTTTGTTGATGATTTGTTACAGGAAAACTGTAAGTTGGATAAGTTAGAAAAGTCATAGCAACTGAGTCAGAACAGTCGGAAGGTCTGTATCAATATGGAAGTTTCTTGAAAGCTCTAAAGGCATGGTCACATTTGCCTTAGGCAATATACAGCCATCTCAGTGGGAATCCGCACATTCGTGAATTTCACACAATGGACTTCCGTTGCCAAAAAATGTCCCCTCTGTTTTTTGTTTAACAATAAGTTGCTTAATAAAAAGTGCATATTTTGCCTGTGGAATTTCATCATACAAAGGATAATGTGACATCTTGGCTGGATGACCACTTCTAGGGAGAGTACCCACAGTATTAAATCATCTCCATTTATAGACAATTTGTCTAACTGTGGACAGATAAATAGCTAAGCTTTTTGAGATAACTTTGTAACCATTTTCAGCTTTATAAAAAGCAACAATTCTTCATCGTAGGCATTCTGAGATCTCTATTTTTTCAAGGTATGGTTCACGTCAGAAGATGCTTCTTGTAAATAGCAAACTCAAACTGTTTGAGTACTTTTTATAAGTCAAAGTAGCTCTAACCCACCCCTCCAATCTAATTTCATTAAATGAATGCTAGGTTTGCCAACTCCAGACTCGATTTAGCTTTTGTTGACATCATTAGCCTAGGGGTTCACATACTTGATGTATTCAGTATTTACAAGAACAATATAATAATTCATGTGCTATTAGTTAAAACTGATTGCACTTGTTCATTATTGTAACTTAGATGAAGATCAAACCAAATTTTAAGATACATGTATACATAAATGTAGGTAATGTAATGCCACTGTAATTCATTAGTAATAACTGTAATCTGTTTACACTTGTCAATAAACTAATATTAATGTAGAAAGAAATGAATATAGACAGAGTATGTGGCTGTCTCAGAATCCACTGATATGTGGCCACATGTGTGCATATATAGGATATTGTATGGCTCATCCAATCCAGTTTTGGAGCAGTGACTATCCATTGTATGAAATTTAAGAGAAGCTTTAGAGTTCAATGGAAAAGCAATAATCTCCACATTTAGGTTGTCATGAAACTATTTACTGGCTTCTTTATATTAAAACACATTGCATGTCCCTGTAAAAAGCTTTAAGTTCAAAGATGTTATATGCCTGAGCGCGACTTTGAGAACAGTTTTACTTTGGGCTATCTTTGAGTTTAGATTAGAAGGACCTGAGGCCAAGCTCTTTAAAGGCTTTTTGATGACTGACTCGCATTTATCATTGATATCAGCTTTGATTATGTCATTCTAAACCTATTACCTGATCTGTATTTTACTGTTAATTAGCATCAAGTTTTTCTCATGAAGCCTCCGGGTATTTTCAACACTGCTTCCCATTCAGTTAAAATGTTCTCTAAAGAATGAAAAAAGTAATGGAATAGCTCACCCAATGAGAATTCTGTCATAAATGACTTATCCATATGTCGTTCAAACCCATATGACTTTTGAATGAGTAAATTATGAAATAATATGAAATTCTGTGTAATCTATTAGTTTAATGCCAAATATGATAATGAAACTCTTTCTGCAGTAGTCCTAGTTGAAGCTTTTTGATAGTCTCGAGATATGGTATTTATTTTTCTGCAATTATTATTATAATTGTTCTTCATTTTCAGCCGTGATATCTGAGAAAGCACATATTTAAGCTAATACCTCATTAATGTGTCACTCAGAGGTCAGACATGCCCACGCAAGGGCTGGAATCGCAGAGATGGAGAGATTTCTGCAGGGAACAGATGTTTCTTAAACACGAATCCATTGAAATAAACAAATCCTTTTTAGAATTAATGAGCTCTGCTGGGAAACGTAAAAATATTTCAATATTTGCCATGTAATCTGCGTTTATCCGCATACCTTCTTCAAAAAGTTGTCAGAACATGATGAGTCTGAAAAGACAAATAGTTAAAGTAAGACGCATATCTTCATTTACACAGTATTTAAAATGCCCTTCACACCGAATGTAATTTAAAAAAAAAAGTCCTATATGTACATGCCGAAGTGTCCATGGGCAAGACACTAGCACCTTGCATGGCAGCTCTGCCGACATTGGTGTGTGAATGGGTGAATGAGACACTGTGTAAAGCGCTTTGAATACCGCTAAGGTTAAAAAGGTGCTATATTAGTGCAGACCATTTACCATTTCCATGCGCTAGATGGATGTCCTTTCAGCATTTAGCTCAGGAGCGCCATGTTTTTAAGATTCCATATCAAATAAAAATAACTTAACCTGTTAAAACCATCTTCAGACACTTGCATTTTGTTACACTTGTGGCACTGTGGCAAGGTTTTTTTTTAACGCAATAAGCGTTCTGTGTGAACAGCCCCTAAGATGTCCCACTGGCTGCCGCAGTGGCTATAGCATGTTAAAGCGGCTTAAGTAAGACAGATGATCCTGGTGTGCAGGTATCTATCGAGTTGATTGTTTCTTTTATTATTAAATTCGTTTTTTCTCCCTGAAGTAGTTTGCTCACTCAGCAGTCTTTCAGCAGTCTGTCTCAGAGCTCAGGAGAGAGACACTTCTCCTAGTGTGACCACTGTGTCTTTAGAAGTATTCCTATCGAGTGTCCTTGTGGTCACTGTCTATAAATCCTGTTCTGTTAAAAAAGGCTTTTTTATAATATATATATATATATATATATATATATATATATATATATATATATATATATATATATATATATATATATTAAAGCATTTTTTTTGCCAACAGGTTTAATACACAAGGACACTCAAAACCTTTAACCTTTAAATACTTTCAACGAGACAAAAATACCATGAAATCAAGAAAGTCACATACTAAGATTACCCTTAACACTGTTCAATGTCTCTTTTTATTATGAGCATCATTTCTTAACCCGTACCATCATTTCATCATGATCACAAGGGAAGTTGTGTTCCAGTACACTGACATCAAACCCATTATGCTAAGTTATTGACAAGCACAATCTCACATCACACATTTTTGCAATGGTTTAAGTGTACTTACCTTCTCTTGTGGTGCGACTGGAGGCATGTTGCACCAGCAGCCTGGGAAACCAGGGTTCATGTCTCAGATTAAAACCAGGAAGTAATCGTGTTTACATAATTAGTAACTAGAGTGATTTGGAGGTTCAATTTTCCCCTCTAAGAATATTTTTTACTCCACTGATGGTTAGGTTTAGGGTTGGGGTTTGGGGTTAGAGTTGATAAAATATTCATTCCTCTTCACTGTGTCACATCCTTCACAGCTTAAAACAACCTGCATTGCAACTCGTTTTTGGCGCCCCTCTGTGGACATTACACCCAATACATGCATAACAAATGTTCCCTTTAAAAACATGTCCCACTTCGGCCACAGGGGGCAGTGTTTAAAATTCGGTAACTGATTTTACTTCAAGAAAAGTCTCCGGTTTCACTGTGAGAGCATCAAATAACTCAACCACAAAAATTTTACAATCATCATGTCAATCAGTCACAAAATAGATATGGAATAAATGTAATTATGTCACATTTCTCTGCTTTAAATTACGCTTTTAAAGGGTTAGTTCACCCAAAGATGAAAATTATCTCATCATTTTCTCGCCCTCATGTGAAGGTGTGTGTATGTCTAAGATGTGTATGATTTTCTTTCTTCTGCAGAAAACAAACGAAGATTTTTGGAAGAATATTTCAGCTCTGTAGGTCCATACAATGCAAGTGTGAATGGTGATCAGGCATTTCAACCTCCAAAAAGTGGATAAAGTCAGCATAAACATAATCCATAAGACTCTAGTGGTCTTAGTGGTCTAGTGGCTTAATCAATGTCTTCTGAAGCGATCCCATTGGTTTTGGATGAGAACAGACCAAAATGGAACTCCTTTTTCAATGTATATCTTGACATCAGTCTCGTTGGCTATTATGATTTCCAGTTTGATTACACTTCCTATACTGCCATTTAGTGCTCTGTGCATGCATCAAACACTAGGAAGTGTAATCAAGCTTGGAATCCTGACCATGCCTAGAGACTGCAATGGCAAGGTGTACAATGAAAAAGATGTTTGGTTTGTTCTCACCCAAAACTTCATAAGACTATGTTATTGCTGGCTTTATCTACTTTTTGGAGGTTCAAATGCCTGATAACCATTCACTTGCATTATATGGACCAACAGAGCTGAAATATTCTTCTAGCGGGAAGACTAGCAGCTGTACATCATCGCATCATTAGCTGGGTAATTCCTAACCAATCACATGTAAGCCATTGCTTTATAAGTCTGTTCACAATCTCTCACATTGCTGTTTCAGCATGCTAACATGGCAACTTCCACCACTACAAGTTGAGTCCCATCCTGCATGGGGGTAGGCTCCTCGCCCCTGCCTCCTATCTCCGGTAGTATATGACGGTTCTAAGTACAACTTCTTCGGACCGCCAGACGAGGCCTACACCAAAGCGTGACATTACTTTTCTGTTTTATATTCATCAAATAAATGTCACCATAAATTTCACTCAAGTCTGCAAGTCTTCCTGATAGATCTTCTATATCAAGAAAACAACCTCTGCATTTTTACTATAATACAAGTAAATCGGGAGAGCCGTAAACTGACACCTGTCGCAAAATTGCCTATGTCTTCTCTTGTAAAACCAACAGGTGACAGGTGGTCAATTCATTAATTGATGTGCTGTTTCCGCATAAAAGTTTATTCAGCACACTGAAGCATCTCCTCCATTAACATCCATTTAAAAAATGGCCTTTTGTCTCCTCGCCAGTGTACCGCCAAAAAATGTCAATGGGATTGAAATATTGTGTATTGCTATGCTAACCTCGTAAGCTCCCCTTGATAACTGGCTCTGACTTCCCCATCATTTTAGCATCATGCATCACCTACAGGACATACTCGTAAAACACAATACACTTTATTGAATATAACACTGGAACACTTACAAAGACTCACAGATATGAGAAGTCTTTTAGTCAACATTACTGTTTTATTATATTTTTACTATATTACCAATTTTCAGTCATTTTCACACAGACAAGGGCGGTAAGTAATCCTTTCCAGTGATTAGCCAAAGAAATCTTTGCAGAGGTAAACATCAAGGTTTATAGTTTATTTATAGATTCTTTAAGTCGGCTTTGGGGAACTCAAACAGGAAGTGAATGAATATATGCCATACCATCATTCAGCATGAAGAGTTTGAGTAGCAAATTGGTCATGGAAGAAACTCTGAGAGATGTCTGAGAGTTTTTGTCTCCAAAGCTTGGTTTCCATAGACACTTTCATGCACTCATAGTGCTGATGCTGACATCCACATGTCGCATTTTGATGTGACAGTTTGAGGCTGACTGTAAAAGTCAAGTTTATGCCAACAAATCAAATAACATGGTTTCAGTCATATATTAATGTTACATATGTGGAATATTTCGGATTTGTCAGATTTCACAGAAAATTGCACAGAATATGATGGCCACAGATTCTGATTTCTTACAACAATTATGTCTAGTTGGGGGAGGATATCATACATATTAGATATTTTTGAAATGAATATCAATGACTATCTTAGCATATGATGCTCCATGATTTAAATCTAAAGTGATACAGTGAGCAACTAATGGAAATCAACTGTGCAATGTCACAAAGTTTAAGAAATTAAGATGGTGAACAAGTGCTCAAAGTGGATCTTAACTTTTAATGGCACTAACCACCAACTTACGTTTCAGTCTCTACCTGTAGATGCCATATTGGCTTAGTCTTCCCTCCCAAGACCACACCAAAATGCACTTCGCCCATGTTGTTTGTAACTTGGAACACAGATTAGCCATGACAGCACTGACCACAAATCAGGGTTAAAGTCAGTGTTAAAGTCATAGTACTGTAGTGTAATCTAGCCTTAAGAGACCAAGTGAGCCAGGACTGCCACTGGTACTGTACCATCTCCAAGTGGCCCTGGTAGACCAAAAAAAAAGGTTGATTTTTATATTTATTTTCTTTTATAAAGAAGAACGCGTTCAAAAGGAGTATTATTTTCTTCTCCAAAGTCTAAAATGGCAAGAAGATTGAGCACCTGAATAAGCTGGATGTAAAATTGCACCATCTTTCAGAATGAGGGGTCACACTGTGACCAGGCAGTTGAGGTGTACACTGTATTCTCTCTTCTGATTGAAATGACAGTAAAACAGCATTATCATTAAGCACTTTGGAATGTGTTTTTATTTGTGTTTTTGTGTTGTTTTCTTTTTCTATTGTTCCTCTGTCAACTCGACTGACACGTCAGCCAGTCCATTGTTACATTGATCATTCCAGTGGAAGGAAAACAAAATGTAATTTCGTTTCAGAAGCATGGCCATCAGAGTCTCCTATTCTCCAGAGAGCAAATTCTCTAGAGGAATGAACAGCCTGCTAACCACAGAATAAAGGTCATTCCTTTTTACATTTAGAAGTTGAGTACAACTTGTACAGGAGTTAAATGGAAAAACCGTGTTTCTGACCTCCAAAACTGATGTATGCTGTTGGAGCACCGGTACGGATGAGGGAACAGCATTGCAATGCCAACTACATATTGGCTGGGGAATATCGAGGAAAATATAGGCTGTGCTCTAATAACATTTCACAAAGAACTTTGGAGCATCTGAGATTTAGGGGCTACATAGAGTCTTCTATGACTACAGTGTATATACACAATTCAAAACATTGGAATGTATGAATATGAATTGAATGTGTGTGTGTGTGTGTGTGTGTGTCAAGAAAAAGTATGTGAACCGTCTTAAAATCTGGTTTGATCTTCATCTAATTTACAATAAAGAACAAACACAATCTGTTTAACTAATAACACAAAAAATATTCTATTGTTCTCGTACACATGGAATACATAGTTTAACATCTATGTGTAGGTTGGGAAAAGTATATGAACCCCTTGGCTAATGATGTCAATAAAAGGTAATTTGAGTCAGGAGTTGGAAAACCTGCCTTCCAATTAATGAAACGAGATTGGAGGTGTGGGTTAGAGCTACTTTGACTTATAAAAAGCACTCAAACATCTTGAGTTTGCTATTCACAAGAAACATCCGCTGACGTGGATCATGACTCACAAAAAATGGATCTCAGGAGATCTACAATAAAGAATTATTTTGAAAAAGTATTTGCTTAAAGCTAGAAATGGTTACAAAGTTATCTAGAAGAGATTTATATTTAAATTGAGAAAAAAAATAACCCTATAGTGACAGCTAAAGACTTTAAAGGAATCATTGAAACTGGTTCAAATCTCTGTTCATTAATCTAGTATACGGTAAACATGTCATCATCGAAGGAGAAAATAAAGTTTATCAAGATATCCTACAGGATAATATGAGGGTGGCTGTGGACCAGCTGAAGCTCAGTAGAAGTTGGGTGATACAGAAGGCAATGACCCTAAACATCTAAGTTATTCCACTACAGAATGGCTTCAAAGAAAGAAAATCCAACATTAGGAGTGCCCCAGTCAGAGCTCAAACCTTAACCCAACAGATATGCTGTGGAATAACCTCAAGAGAGCCGCTCACACCAGACATCCTGAGACTATGGCTGAGCTGAAGCAGTTCTGTAAGGAAAAATTGATAAAATTCCTACTGAACGCTGTGCAGGTTTAATCCACAGCTACTGGAAACACTTGTTTGAGGTTATTGCTGACAAAGGAGGATCGACAAGTTAATAAATTCAAGGATTCACTGACTTTTTCCACAGCACTGTGAATGTTTAATGGGATGTGTTCAATAAAGACATGAAAGATTGTTTGTGTGTTGTTAGCTTTAGCACATTGTGTTTGTCTACACTTCTGCCTTTGATGAAGATGAAATTCTACTATTTTATGTCCAGAAAACCAGCTAATTCCACATTTCACATAATTTTTCTTGCCATATATATATATATATATATATATACAGTACTGTGCAAAAGTTTTAGGAACTCCTCGACACATCTGGATACAGTTTTTCTTGGTTGTTGGCAGATAGGATGTTCCAAGCTTCTTGAAGAATTCACCACAGTTCTTCTATCTATTTCTGCTGTCTCAACTGCTTCTGTCTCTTCATGTAATGTCAAACTGACTTGATGTTCAGTGGGGGGGCTCTGTAGGGGACCATGACATCTGTTGCAGGGCTCCCTGTTCTTCTATTCTATTCATGAGACTTTTGCACAGTACTGTGTATATATATATTTCTTAAATATTTATATATAAAGTGGTATACATTGATATTAGTTTAACATTAATAATAAAACAACATCAGCTAAAATGTTGAACAAAATAAGTGTTCATTGTTAATTTATAATACCTAATACATGAAATAATGTTAACAAATAGAGCATTATTGTAAGCATTATATATACTGTGTATATATATATATATATATATATATATATATATATATATATATATATATATATATATATATATATATACAGTATATATATATATCATTCATATGAGAGGTAGCCGAAAACTGTTATTATGCACAATTAAAAATTCTTAAGATGCAGCTGACCTCAGAGGTGTTTTGTACAAGGTTAACTACTGTCAAGTTTCCATGTTCATTAGCAAATTATTCCTGTCATCATTAGATTAAAAGAGAAAGGGTTTGAGTCTTGAAAACAACAGGAAAAAGGAAAGACTTTCACAAGTCTAGTTCTGCTGTGCACGAGCACATCCCCAGTGTATTTACAGAACTTTGCCATCAGCTACAACAAACACGGTGCTGGGCCAATAGAAGCATTCCTTGCACTACTGTACAGTCCTCAGAGACTGTCTGACAAGTTCACAGACACATCCATCTGTTTGTAATGCCCCTGCAGTTGTGTACGTGTCAGAAAGGCTCTGTGTGCTGACAGGAATTATGATCCAGTCCACCTGGAACTGTGTTCAGCAGTAACCACATGAAAAGCTTCCAGGAATCGTAATTTCACACAGCTGCATGGCTCGTCAGTAACTTTTAGCACTTCTTTTGGTTTGTATCATCACAAAATGGGCACCACACTGCATTTGCTGAAGAAAATATGACCAAATCAAGTGATGAGAGAGGAATAAGAAAACACCCATGCTTGTTTTATTATAAATGCATAATTCATATGCATTTGTGGCCACTTGGAGGTCATGTGGTTCACAACTGAAATTAGGTATTTATGTCACTTTTGTGGTTACCTGGTTTTCCAAAGCCCAACAGCAATGGATCTAACATGTTACAATACTAATGAGAGTCCCTTCACAATCACATTCTTCAAGCCTCTTGTTTCATCAGTTTCAAAGCAACCAACAACCGAAAAAAATGATTAATCAAAACCATGCTGACTTTGTTATTATCATTGTTTGAGAATTAAACTTTAAGTCTTCTGTATTAACACACTAATTGATAATAATTTCACATTTAATTTTATCTTTTTTAAGAGAGTGCAGATTGGATATCTTAAAATGTTCTTTTTATGCTGGTCAGTAATAACAAAGATCTGACAAAAGCTCTTGTATCAGCATTTTTTGAAGTGGACATACATTTCTACAGTTTCTCTTGGAAGGATATTTATTTGTATTTTATTCATAAATGCTTTACATACCAGCTTTTTGGTGAATTTCAATTGATTTGCCACTTGAGTAATCACACTTCCTAGATGTGGGAAACTGTTTTCCATTTAGAGAATAAAAACAGAGATCAGATCATTTAAGGGTACTCCAAAAAGAGGCAACAAAAACAGTCATCATAAATATTGAAATATTCAATATCTAAAAATTCTTGAAATATTACTGTAATCCCTACTGAAAAATATAAAATAAGATAAAAAATAAATCGAATGCTTAATTGCACACAAAAGTAAAAGATACCGGCAATTCTTCTAAACCGTAAACCAGAGCTGCCATGCAAGGCGCTAGCCTGCCATTGGAGCAACTTGGGTTTCAGTGTCTTGCCCAAGAACACTTCGGCATTTGACTCGTGTGGGCCTGGAATAAAACCCTGCGATTAGTGGCTGACCCGCTCTACCTCCTGAGCCACAGCCGCCCACAATCTGCCCATTATAAGATATTGATACTACTAAAGGAACCATATGCATTTGTGTAATTGGACTTTTGACTAAAAACCCATTGGTTTCTAAGATATAACCCTTCTGCAAACGTCCCTATGTGATAACGAGCCCCAGTCTTCCCTATATACATCTGTAATAGTGCTACAATTATTTTTGCATGGTAAACCAATAAATACCAGACCTGTTTGTTCTGTTCTTTTCTTCTGCATTACAGAAAGTAAGAAAAAAGTTCCATAGTAAGAGCTTGATACATTTTCAATGAAATATGCAAGAAAGTTCAATTGGGTACTTTTCATTGTTTAATAGATTTACTTGTGCACTGACTATATCTCTTTCACTTTACTCAAATTTAATATAGAGCATCAGAATACAGTCTGAATGATTCAATCTAGAATTGCATAAAATGTAGTGAATACAACCATGGAACACTAATGTTACAGTATTTGATTTCATTTTAATGGTATAGAACTTTCCCAGCTGGAGCATAATACCCTGCTCAATTATAGGATGGATGTGCAAAGAAACAAAGAAAAGCAAAAAATCATACACAATTGAAAGTGCATCTCCAATGCAATAACACTTCGCTAGGATTACAGAGTAAAAAAGTGAAAATGAAGATTCACTCATTTATTCTCCCAACTTTCTTTCATCTATATCTTCTAAAGGTATTTAATGTTGTATGGTGTGTTCAATGTTTAGGCTAAAGGAGGGCTGACAGACCATTTGCATGACAAATGAGAAAGTCTACCAGCCGTTTGTTACACCTCTGGTGTCACTTATTTAATTACACATTTCCTAAATTGATTCAGGAACGGTGGCTAGGAAGACAGATGAATAGACTCAGTGATAATTTTTTAAAAGTTAATCTGATTGTTGACCATTATTTTACCAAGTAGGACGTATTCCTGGATCAGCAGGTTTGTTTTGGAGTCTTAAACTTGTGGTCTTGGGCTTGACATCTCTCGAGATCACATGAATATGGTCCAAAGGCTCACACAAAATCTGTGATGTTTTTGCGAGATGAGCATCTGATGGAAGGTCTATTCACACAGACCCTGTAAAACAATTAAACGATAACCTGTTTCACCCCTGAGTAGGTTGCGCTCGGTGCTGGTCCTACCCCATTTAGCCCTAGCCTAGTCGGTCACCACTCAACCCAACAAAATTATTAGAGAGTTATGTATATATTTTTACACAAAAATAAAAGTACAAATGAACACATAATTAAATAAATCACCAATGGGTATAAACTCAAACTAGCTAAACATTAATAATAACAATGTTGGGAAATATGCAAGTGCATGTTATGGCCTCTTAAGTAGGCATCATAAATGGGTATCACCATATATAGAAATAAACAAAGTAAATTTCACATTAACCAAACCAAGTGGTTTAAGATGTTATTGATGTTATTATGTGCTTTGATTTATTTATTTGCAAAACAGCACCAACACATTAATATCTGGCGATGTTAGTAGCATCATTTTAACAATTTCTTTAGTTGCCAACATATATTGTGTAACATTAATGAAACTATGGACTAAAAAATATATTGACACCTTTTCACGTTACACAGCACAGGTTTATCAAAGTTACCTTTCTCAAAAGCCTGCAGTGGCAGTATCATGGTACAGTGATGGTACAATATGGAAAAACCTTTTGTATTTTTATAATATATCATGGTATTTATATCATAGGCTGCTCCAAGGAATCTGTCAAATAAACATGGTATTGGCTTTGTAATTTTTTGTATTTTTAAGTGCTTTCATATTAGTATTTTGACACACATTTATTTAAAGGTACAGTATGTAAGATTCAGAAACCCTTATTAATGACACCTGTGGCCGTTAAGTGAACTGCAGCCAGCTGCCTGTAGCTTGTTCTCGCACTCGTACACACACTCCATAGTGACGCGAGCATCGGCCAAAACAATGTCGTAATGTACAAAAAGACTGAATGTGATTCACCGGCATCATGCTGACAGATTAGGTAGCATAATTAAAATGTTATGACTGCTTTACTAAAACCTTTGAGACAGCATATTATATTTGACTCTCCATTGCTGGAACAGGGCTAAAACAAAGTGTGGATATCGGTCTGACTATGTGAGACTGTAATTTGAAGTAATCACTTTTCTTTGCATGATACATTGACTGCATTTATACGATAGCTTATGTCGGCATTAGCTAGCTAGCCAGTTTTATCATTAGCTGTTAGCTAAATTTGGTGGATGATGAGAGTAGCTGTTTATAAAATAGACTGTACATTATAAATATGTTGACACAATTCAGTATTGATGTTATTCATCACATCTGTCATTTTGATATATCGATGCGCTATTGTTTTTTAATAATAGATTGTATATATTTTTTGTATAATCAAGTTGCGTTACACTAATGAATGGAGCTTATTGCATCATCTAGAACATTGTCAAGCATTCATTTAATGTGTTATTGTAGTTTAGCTAAAATGACAGATCAATCCTTATGGCACTATATTTCACATGCTTTGCATTTATGTAAGCTTACCTGTCCAATAAGTAGAATGACATTTCGGGGTGAGTTTTGATCCCCAAAAGGTCCCTCCAGGAATCAAATGCCCTGCCGATGTTCACTCTAGTTTTCGCTCTACCACGATCACATTCCCGCTTAGCCAGATGGGATTCAGTAGATAAATATATATTTTTTAAGTTACTCTGACTTTGTGTAGTTTTTGGTGTTTGAGTCGTTGTGCTGGGAGCCGGACATTTGCTGGATTCCATCTCTAAGACAGCATTAGAGTTGCACTTTGTTTTCGCTGTTGAATAGCGGAAGAGGAACTATTACTCTCTGAATCAAGGATCTCGGAAGTGCGCATAAATGTCACATAATTTGGATTTTCCTGGCAAAAGTGACCCACTCCCTTCACAGAAAAATCAGTCTACAAGCTTTAATAGGCAGCCTAGGAAGTCCGGGAAGGGCACATTTTTTAAGTTGCGTTACAAGCCGTTCACACATTGGCAAAAAAGGGGCGAATATTACATGAAAATTGTTACATACTGCACCTTTTACATTTTTAAAGACAACCACTCACAGGCTGCACACGCACTCACACATGATCTTCTTCATCACTGTGAAATGACTGAATGCAGTTACAGGTTTTGTTTCAATTAATTGCATGTAAATATCTACTTACAGGAGCAAGTTTACGATTTCTGAGGCCCCAAGCAGCCGACCAACCCGGGGCCCCATTTTTAAATATTTGCTAAAGAAATTACATAAAATGTATTTTATATCATAATTTTAAATTCATCCTATCAGTTTTGTAGCCAAGTACATTCAAAATGTTTAATGGAATTAAAATCTAGATAAAGATAATGAATGCATGTTTTCCAGTTTTTCCATAATACAGTGATAAAAACAATATTTACCAACATATATTTATAAAAACGTGTTTTTTTTTTACATGGTGTGCAAAACCTACAAATTCACCCATAAGCAACATTCGTAACAGTATTTGTAACAGTAAACCCTCAGCAAACTAGAGCAGAAGGAAGAAAATAAAAAACTTTGCCATTTATCAAGCGCTGGAACTTTGATCGGTGTAGCACTATCTGGAATGATGTTAACATCAAGGATGGACTTCAAAGACACTGGTCACTAATCTTGCAGTTCAAACACAATCACTGTCTAAATACTGACCCTTAACACTTAATAAGTTTAATAATTTTTTAAATCATGTTTTTTAACTATAAATAATTCTTATTTACATTATTCATGATGTTAGCCAGAGGGGAACTGGCCCCCACAGTGAGTCTGGTTTCTCCCAAGGTTATTTTTCTCCATTAACCATCATCTTTTGGAGTTTTGTGTTCCTTGCCACAGTCGCCTTCGGCTTGCTCACTGGGGTTATTAATACAATTATTATTTAATTATTTTTAAACACGATAAAGAATCATATCTTATCTAATTCCACAACAAGGCTCCAAACAAAAAATCAATTAAGGAGCCATTGGCTCCTATAGGGGGAAAAACAGGCGCCAAATATTTTCGTCCCGCAGCTCGCATGCAAGAAAAACTGCATGTGCTAACAGTGTAGTGTGTGGAGCATTCTTCGCAATTATGTGATCACGTGCATTTTTTATGCTTGTTACTGTCACCGTGTTTTCTCACAGTCTCTTTTTTGAAATGGTTAGTTCCTGCAATGAACTCTGTGAACAATGTTCCAGGGAGGGTGCCACAACACATTATTGAAAAGCACATTTTGATAGACATACACAAATTGGCTCTGTAGAGCGCCCCCGAAGCCATGGTGCCCTAGGCACTTGCCTATGTCGACTACTGGGTTCACCAGCCTTGGCTGCACTGGTGCTGCTCTAAACATTTATACCAGTCTGCTGCCAGCACCTTCAGCTGTTAGAGATTCATTTGTGTGCCGCAAGCCCACAGATGCATTACAAAGATGTGAAGACTGTGAGCTGCTCTCTGATGGGGATTTATTTGGAGACAAGTAGGTATGAGAAATGCATCATGCAATAATAATTACGATCGGGAGTGTGCAAAGACACAAATTATATGTCATCACATAGGTTCACTTCTGATATCTGATACGATTGCATTTACATACTGGAGTTCACATGAACCGTAACCCAGACCACCTTTTCAAGCGGACTCAGAAAATAGCGTTCACATCATCCAAAAGAAACAAACATTTCCATCATTCGAATCAAGGTATGCACCAAGAGTTCTATTGTGAAAGCACCCTTAAAATTGTGGGTCTCAATCTGTGTCTTGATTTATGGTCTCAGACTTCCAGCATACTAAAGGTGATAATTGCCCCAACCTCTAGTTGTTGCTGTATTTTCACAACAACAGAGAGACAAAGTGTGAGGTAAAATGTAAAAAGTGGCTCATTATTTCAAAAAATTGCTGCACTAAAAACACCATATTCTCTATTTTAGTTCCTTAAAATTGTCTTGTTTTGGGTCTTGTGGTATCTGGTATTGATCTGGCTTTAAGGGGGTCTGGTTTTGGTCTGGGTCTTGAGGGTATGGTCTGGGTCTTGGGAATTTTGTATTGGTGTCAGTATTAAGGAGTCTAGTATTGTCTGGGTCTAGGTCTCAAGTGGTCTTGTATTGGTCTGGGTCTTAGGGGGTCTGGAATTTGGTCTAAGTCTTAAAGGATTTTGTACCGGTGTTAGTCTTATGGTGTCTGGTATTGGTCTAGGTCTCAGAGGGTTTGGTATTGGGCTGGGCTCCATTGCAAGAAACCCCTTAAGAAAACCCTTGTAATGTAGAAACACTGTAATGTAAGATTATCATGACAAACATTTTTCTTAACTCAGGGGGTTTCTTGCAACTGGGCCCTGGGTCTTTGGGGGTCTAGTTTTGATCTGGGTCTAGGTCTCAGTTGTTCCGGAGCTGATCTGGGTCTTAGGAGGTCTACCACTGGTCTGGGCATTGACTCCAACACTTCTATCAACCAATCAGATTGTAGGGTTAGGGTTAAGATTAAGGTAAGTGCTGGGGTTGGCAGTTCAACAACATTCTTATCAACCTATCATTTCCCTGTGATATAAGAGATAGTTAATGATTAGGATTTTGGCTGGTTAGGATTATTCTTTGACATGAATGTTGCTCCAGGGCCAACAAAAGATGTTGAATCAGATTATCAAATTAATCAAATATATCCTTTGTTCCAAGCACGTTCAGTATGTGTAAGGCAAACCACTCCCACAAGGCACCAAAATCATTCCTTGCTCAGTGTGGCAACAAAAATGTGTTTCTTGAAAATAGAGACCAGAGTAAATCATATGATTTATATTATATAAACTGAATTTTTAGACCTTGTTTTTTTTATTATTATATTTATTCACAGTCCAATAAAGCACTAATAGTCTGTAAAATTTTCAAGGCACATTGTAATTGTGAAAAACATTTGTGGCACTGGGCTGTTTCGATGAACTCTATGAAAAATGTTAAGGTCAATTATTGATCTGTTGCATGTTTGTCCTCCATATCTGCAAACAATCGATCAAATTCACAGAAGTATACCGCAAACCAATTTGCAGAGAAATTGGTATCATCTACACAATTGTGAAGTTTGTATTCTGTTCAGATTTCAATCTCACGTTCCATCTGCGACCACGACACTTGACGGAGTTAAGAGGTAATGATCATTCATTTCACTTGAAGCTTTCTCTCTGAGATTCCCTGCTGGAGAGTCAGGCACATCTCCGTGGCAAATCTGTCAGATTGCATGTTGACAAACATCGACATGGGGAATAGATTTCAATCTGAATGGTCGAGACCTGAAATCTATCATGGGAGAAACACGCACACCCAAGTGGAATGGCTGTCTTTGCTCTATAAGCGTGAAGTGGTCTCAATTGGCCTGGCAGTATTCTGCAGGCATTGGTTTCACTTGACTTAATTGGATGTGGCTTCATGGGTGCAATTAGATCTTCTTTGTTTCTGATCTGAGCATTTTTTCGTAGTCTTTATTTGTGATAAGGACAATTTTAGTTGATTAATTAATGGTGCTTGCTTTCAACAAACACGTGACCCTAAGTAAACTTTGGTGCATAATTCATCCAGTACTGTCTGAGCTACAGACCTAAATGTTGCCTTAAATCATGTGGCTTGTTGAGGAGTGGCATGTTGTTTTTCAGAATTGCATTGTCTTACATTGGAGGAGGTACCCAAACCCTATCTAAGCATCAGAATATCAGAGATAGAAGGGTGGACTCTTTTGACTTGGGCCAGAAAGCAAACACCTAGCAACAACACATAACACCATAGCAACCATATAGCAATGCTGTGGAAACCACATACAACATCCATTTGTGATGGCAATTTTTGCATAGACAAGAACCAACATGATCTGAAACTGTATGTACCCTAAAATCAACCCCATTAGAAATGTTCACATACTGTAAATTCAAGTCTGCTCACCTTTCCCTGTGGTGTTTCTGATCTCTGAAACAAGGGTACCATTGGAATCAGGAAGTAATTGCGTTCGTGTAGTCAATAATAAATGTGATTCAACGGTTGCATTTTCTTTCTTAAAGTAAATTTTTACTCCACTGAGGGTTAGGTACATGGTTGATGTTTGAGTTTGGGAGATGAGTTAATAAAATATGCTTTACTGTATTACATAATTTACAACTTAAAATACAACTTGCTTTTGGCACCACCCTGTTGATATTTCACCCATAAACTGGAGCCCTATACATTTAACAACACACCCAGCATTGACCACTGTGGGGCAGTGATATGATTTTCAGTAAGCACAAAAGTTTGACGTCAATGTTGGCAAACATAATTGTTTTTTGAATGTCTCAAATCAACATTGATGTCAAACCTATCGAGTCAAGATACATCACGTGAGGTTTTACATCAATCATGATAACATTATTGGTTTTTGCTTGTCTTGCGACTGTTCACCAGTAATGCCAAACCAGGCATGTCAAGACATTGTGGCTAGTTTTTCAATGACAATCATAGTTTCAAAACAGGCTGACACACCAAAACATTGTTCTTAAAATTCACTCCCTTTAACATCTCAGATTGTTTAACCAGGTATTTTTCTTCAAAAAATGCCTCCAGAAATGTTCAAACTGAAAGCAAGCATAAATGAAATTTGTGAGCTTTTGCAAATGGGAAGATTTTTCGTGCATATCAAGTTATTTGCCACACAAAGCTCTCACGTAGCTTAGGAAGACTTCTGCTGCTTTCCATTCAAAATCTGATGTGGGATATTCCTACTTGAAATCTCAGATATGAAAATCAAGAGTTCATGGCAAATTTGCCACATATTTTCCATAAATTCACCACTGATAATTTTCACATGCAAATGAGCTTTGCGGCAAACTTGCGGCAAATTTCCATTGTTGCCGAAGGTTTGCCGGATATTCACCACTAACGGCGAAGAGCTGCAAACTTCTGGCAAACATTTGTGGTGAATCAAAAGCTCATTTACATCTGTAAATAACAAGCAGCAAGTTTGCGGCTAGTTTAGATTCTTGTAAGGCTACGAAGATGATGTGCAAGAAAACAAAACTGCAAGACTTACGTTAGCTTAGCAGCGGTTTGACTGCTAGTATTTGTGCTACAGGTCAACGATTCTCTAAAGAGAGTTTAATTTATAATGTTTTGTAGACCTGTCTCTGCAAGTATTTGTTAAACAAATTTTATTATCATGTAATGTAGGAACTTGTTTTAGAAGGAAGTTGGAAATGCTGCCTTTCAGAACTGAATGGAATGCATCATTAGTCCATGAGTTTTCAGTGTTTTTTATTTATTATTATTTATTTTTTATTTTACATTCCGCTGTAATTAAGATGCTGGATTTTGAGGTTTAGAATCCATATCATAAATGTATTAAACAATATGCCACGTACCAGTACAAAATCCAAAAGTTGTCCTTTGTCATTAAAGACTGTAATGTACACATTTGTATGAAATCTTCATTTTTTTTTTTTTTTTTTTTGCAATTTCAAGCATTGTATAGACTTCATTCCTCAAAACAATGACTGACTGATGAGTTTCTAGAGAAAACTGTTTCTTTTTTTGCCATTTTTGACCTAATATTGACATTAAGACATGCTAGTTTATTGCATACTGTGGCAACTCAAAAACAAACACAAAGACAATGTTAAGCTCAATTTAACAAAACAAATATCTTTCAGCAGTGTTCAATATAATGGCAAGTGATTTTCTAGTTCCAAATTATAAATTTAGCATGATTACTCAAGGATAAGTTGTTGGAGTGATGGCTGCTGGAAATGGGGCCTGTCTAGATTTGATCAAAAATGACTTTTTTCAAATAGTGATGTACTGTTTTTTACATCAGTAATGTCCTGACACTACTTTGTGTTCAGTTGAATGACACTTTGGTGAATTTATTTACCAATTTCCATCCAAAACAGCAAAATCTGAACATTATTCCAAACTTTTGTCCGCCAGTGTATATTTGTGTATATTGATTATGTAGATATTGTTCATACTGTAGATGCATCTATTTTGTATTTTGTGGTCTGATATTTTTCCACACTGCATAGTTAGTGATTTTCACACCTGTACACTCGTGAATATGGTGTGGCAATAAAGGGATTTGTTTTTTGTTTTATTGGTTCTCTTTTCATGCCGTATGTTTACTGTATTATGTAAATGTGACATTATTATTTCATGTTAGAAATGTAAATATGAGAGTGATTTTAATGCACTGCACAGGCCTGGTCCTGGAGCTCTTTGAATTTTTTTGTTTTGATCTGAATGTAAATGCAGAATTTTACTTTTATGTGGCAAGATCTTCACAGGTCTTTAATTCTCCCAGCATCCCAGATGTCCCACAGTCTTACACGAAGCAATATTTTTACAGTGCAGTGATAAAAAGGGATGTGTCATTGGAATTCTTGTGCTGGGCTTGGATCCGGCCACACTGCGGTATCCCTTCCTGTTCTCTCATTCTCTTGGAGCACACATCATCCCTTTCCCCCTGGCAAGCCATACATCACTGTTCCAGGAGAGCGATCAGCTCTTTAAGTTGCAAAAACACTGTGTCGGTGAGTCACCCACACCTACAAGTGATGAATGGTTGCTCCTACAAGACAATGGGATAAGACACTTCATATTGACTGCTTCTGTACAAATGTAAGCCTTGTATATATAGACCTATCAATCAATCAATTATCCATCCTTCCATCCATCCATCTGTCTGTCTAGTACCTAGGCATTCGGATACATTTTTACATCAAGACTTTGCCTTGGAGGTTTTTGGAGTCAAATCTGTGGTCATACACCACTGGAATGTTTATAACACATTCCTCAGTTTGATAGTGACTAAAGGATTCTCATATTCATAAATACATAAAGGTCATAAATAGCTAAACTTTACCACCGCTCTCTTCCATCTGCCAAATATGCTTATCAGAAAAACAGCAGTTTCCATGACAACTAAACCAGAATAAATAGGTGCAATTCTGGCTGCTTTTATTACAAAGAAGGTGAATCCAGCAATTCGTTTTTTTTTCTTTTGTTCATTTATTTTAATCTAAAATGAAATTCAAATAATAATAAAAAAATGTTGTTATTTGCACACATTTTGCCTCATTCATGAAACATGAACAGAACAAATTTACGTGTAATTTGTATTCAAAATCAATGATACACTAAATATTCCTTTGAATTTAAGGCATAATTTCCACATTTCCATTTTAAATGTTCTTAAAACCTTTTTATTTTATTTTTGCATTTAATTAAATGGGATATTTTACATAAGAACTAAACATGTTTTACATAATAAAAATGAAACACATAAAACAAGAGTAAAGTTAATATCTGTAAAATGTTAATAAAGCCAATCTTACATAGGATAGCATAGTGTTTCTTACACCCACACTCCCTCCAACAAGTCCGCCAAACACACTACACTTTCCTGTTCATTTATACTCATGTTACAAATTCTGCATATTGTAAAATTACGAGGCCTAATACCAAAATCGCCTTAAAGTAATGCATACTTACTGTAGGCATGTTTAAATACAAGAAAATTATGTAGGATCAGAAATGATGTATTAACCTTATCTGAGCTAGAGGTCTACAACCCGACCCTGGCCCAACTGGTCCCATGAACCCACTGGGTTTCAGGCCAGGTTCGGGTCCAGTTTTTCAAGTGGGACTTAAATAAACAGGCCTACCGAACTTGTTTCGCGCACAAGCTCTCACTCACGTGCGAAGGTACGAGTTCACCAAGCGTGTTTTTGCACATCTGTTCTGTTTTCCCATTGTTTTCCACATGCTGGACGAAAGTATTTGATTGTTGCGCCATGTCTAGCTGTTTCTTCAGCGTCTCTCGCAGGACCAGCAACCTGCCAAGTTAAAAATATTTTCAGATATTATATTAATAATAAAACTCTGTTTTATTTTTTAGACTGCATCTAGATTGTTTTTAGCGCAGTTGTCACAGGGATTCAACATCCTGAATAAGTTCAGGCTGCATAGAGGGGACTGTTACATCATTTCATATTATTCCAGATTGTTCTGCCCCAAGTGAAGTTTCAGCAAATACATGGCAAGTCAATTTTTTTTCTCCCGTCTGCTCTAGTGTATTGAAGGGCTGACATGCCTTGTTAAAACTGTATGTTTACCGTTTCAATACTGTTACGAATGACATAAAATATATCCTATTGCAACAGTACTTGCTAGGAGAAGAAATTATAAAGAAAGTGAGCGATGTTGGGTTCGGGTCAGGTTCGAGTTTATAATCTGACAGTATCGTTCAGCCCGGGTAGGGTCAGGTTCGGTTTTCATTTCAAGGCCCATGCAGACCTCTAGTCTGAGCACATCACCCTATCAGTGTGTACTTGCACCCATGGAATTACTTCTGTAACATGCTAGAATTCATCTGCTTAGAAAAGTAGTCCCACCTCTTAAAGGACAATGTTGATGACTTAAGCTCAAATAATACACATTTTTGTGTGGAGGAATACATATTAACACTTTTACAGAAATAAAAGCTTTGCATTTTTGCCTTCAAACCCTTAGAATGTTTTGCCCCACAGACTTCCATTGTAAAATCAATACTGTACTCACCTTTCCCATTAGTTGAAATGTGCACTCAGTAACTTTTGTCTTTGTGTCATCTTAGACTTGACACCTAGCGTCTTGGAAGCAGTATCATTTAAAAATCAGAAGATATCAGTTTCTGATGCCATTGTAGAAATTCACTATTCACAGTCAGCCATGATTACTTTAATCACTCAGTGAAAGTGCCGGTAACATTACTTTGATTTGTCCCAAGTAGATATTTAACTGATAATAAGTGACTATTTAACTGGCTATAAGTGACTTATCATCTGGCTTGCTATAGCTAGTAAACAGTGTTTCAACAAACATTCAGTAGACTATCAATAGCCTGTATAACAGCTTATCAATTGACTTTCTATAGCTCGCAAACAGTGTTTCAAAAAACATTCTTAATGACCTTTTATGAACTGATGTTCTCAACAATAATGTAAGTAGGTCATTAATAGAGATCTATTTACAGGCTACTGAAAGTCTACTGGATAGTATTACTAATATTATAATACTATAGTATTAATAGAAATACTGAGTAGTAATTCAAGTATTAATTCATGATATTTCATGTAGCTTTATTGTAAAGTGTTACCAATTATGTCTGTTTTCCACATAAAAATCATCATTTAGGAGTCTGCAAGACATTACTAAATGAATTCTCAGGATATCTTTTATGCAAGTGCTGAAATTATGAGCATATACACTGTCAAGTGCAGCACTAAAGGTGCGATATTAGTGGAAACTGTGTTTTGGTAGTCAGAATTTCCCTCCTATTATTTCAGATAATTTCGGGAAACACATCAGAATAAACAGGTGTAGTCAAGAATTTGCAGGCAAAAATTAGACATTTGCTGTTCTTAAAAACATTTTAATAGAGGCACAATGCCATGAACATTGCACACTTTAGCAAATTAACTTTTCTTCTTTTTTTAAGAACACTAATTTTAACAGCCTACTAACCACTAAACAAAACATAAAAACACTCTGTAATCCAATGATATATGCTGAGTTCAGAATGACATACTACCCCTTCTACTCTTACTACTTCTGCAATATCTGTCTATGGCAAAAATAGTACGAGTAGTATGGTAGTGGGGCCTGGGTAGATCAGCGAGTATTGATGCTGACTTCCACCCCTGGAGTCTTGAGTTCTAATTCAGGGTGTGCTGAGTGACTCCAGCCAGGTCTCCTAAGCAACCAAATTGGCCCGGTTGTTAGTGAGGGTAGAGTCACATGGGGTAACCTCCTTGTGGTCGCAATTAGTGGTTCTCGCTCTCAATGGGGCGCATGGTAAATTGTACATGGATCATGGAGAGTAGCGTGAGCCTCAACATTCTGTGAGTCTCCGCAGTGTCACCACGTGACAAGCAGGGATGGATTACTGACCGGGCCAATGGGGCTAATGCCAAGGGGCCCTTGACTACCAGGGGGCCCTTGACTGCCTGGGGTGCCCTGGGTAGTTCCTTAAAAGGCTGTGCAATCTAGTTTGGTGATGAATCTACTTTTGGGCATGAACAACGAATTAATAGATTAACAACCTTGGAGCTCACGGTAGGTCTGTCTTTAAGGGTTTATAGGTTATTGTTTAACATCAATTCCTCTATGAAAAAAGGGATTTTTACTTTCAGAACTTGACTGTTGCTCTATGGCAGGCGAGGTCTGTTTGGCTCTTTAACTTTAAAGCGGGACATTCTTTTCTACACCCGCAATATTGGGTGTTCCAATTTCTCACATTTATTTTAATACAAGTGGTCAGCGTCAAGCTAAATAGTCTCTGGTTAGTGGACCCTTTTATGCAGATACATTTTAAAAAACATTTTTAAAAAAAAATTGTATAATATAATTGTGCGTGTAGGATGGTAAAATACACTAACTTAGCACTTTATTAGGAACATTATGGTACTAATAAAGTGCCCAATGTTGTCTTCTACTGTTGTGGCCCATCTGCCTTCATGTTTGATGTGTTGTGCATTCTGAGATGCTATTGTACAGAGTGGTTATCTGAGTTACTGTAGCCTTTCTGTCAGCATGAACCAGCCATTCTCTGTTGACCTCTCTCATCAACAATTTGTTTCTGCAGAACTGAAGCTCACTGGATGTTTTTTGTTTTTGGCACCGTTCTGAGTAAAAAATGAAAGCGTGAAAATCCCAGGAGATCAGCAATCATAGAAATACTCAAACACCCCATCTGGCACCAACAATCATACCACTGTCTAAATCACTGAGATCCCATTTTTTTCCCCATTCTGATGGTTGGTGTGAACATTAACTGAAGCTCCTGCCCTGTATTTGCATGATTTTATGCATTTCACTTCTGTCACACAATTGGCAGGTTGGATTATTACATGAATATGAAGGTGTACATGTGTTCGTAATAAAGTGCTAAGTGAGTGTATACTGTATAGTCTTCTCAATGTTTAAAAAGGAAGACAATTCCCATATTTTAGTTGTTGATATCAAAGGCTGTGTGTAAAATCAAATTCTACAGTATCTTGGTGCAAATGAATGTGTCAATTTGTAGAAGCTAGCTAAAATAGGAAGATGCCAACATGGCGAGTTGTGCGACAAAACTTAAATGAAACTAAGCAAGATTAAAGAAAATACGACCGAGGCTACATTGCATATGGGTTACAGGTTTGGTATTGTGTTGAGTACCATTAAATCTGAGCCCTAAAGCAAAACCAGTTGATATTCATATATTTTCTCAAATATGACCCCATACCCATCCACGGATGTTTAAGTAAGTTCCAAATATCCACTGAACCCAAAACCTCCCCTGCACACTTCACAAGTTGTCATGACTTATGCTTGTCAAACCACACCCACTCCAACATAACCCTTGTTGTCAGTTTGTGTTTACTGCATTATTTAACTAATGAATTGCAGAATGAGGAGAATAGAGAGCAAAAATGAGAGGCAAACAGATCACAGACAAAATGTCAGACGTCAACACGCCTGACATGACTGAGTGCATTTTGGGAAACTGATTTGAGATTGATTCTGACAGAAATTAAATGACTCTGAGCTCCGGTGACTTGAGCAACAAATCAGAAGCCTCGAGTTTTGCTGTTATCTTACAATCTCAGTCCGCAGGGATCTCAGCACATATGGCTGTCAATCCAGGGAATCTATGGTGCTCAGACAAGATATTGGACTAGGGATACATGTGACAAAACTTTCAATCAACAGACGACAAGGGATGAAACATTTTCACCAATCTGCCGCCAATGTGAAGGTGTGGAATTGATGGTTCTCCTTTAAATTTTTAAAGGCCTTATTGCCCACAAACAGTAAACCCATTAGATCACTGGAAAATGTGCTTTTGGGCTTGTTGATTCCATTTTGAGCCAAAGAAAAGTGGATGCGGCTGTAGGTTCTGAATAAACATTTGGAGCTTTAGAATTTTAGTTTTTGGGAATTTAAGTTTTAGATATAACTAAAAGCATCTTCAAAAATGTAAGATTAATTAAAGGAATAGTTCACACCAAAAATATGAATTCTGACAATATTTACTTGCAAACCCATATGCATTTTTAAGAGTATTCTGAATGAGGACAGGGACTGTCAAGCTCCAAAATGGCAAAAAGGCTAAATGTAATGGTTGAAGTGCAGGGTGTCAATAGAAAGACATAACCAGAAATAGGAACCACTACAATAAGCCTTTATTCTACAAATACTGATCCTACAATAAATATCTCTTATTAAATATTGCATCAGAAATTAGTAAAAGAGGCTTACTTTAACAGGATTAATTCAAAGGAACACTAATCTCCTCAAGGGCAACTTAAAGCAACACATTGCCATTTAAAATAAAGCTACTGCAATATTAATTGTGTGAGGAACAGACCAAAATACAGACCGAATGTTCACTTTTGGGTAAATAATGTATTTAAGGTTTCTCGTTACCTTTTACCTGGTGAACAATAGAAGCAAAATACCCCATGCAATTTTTGTGTCCTTTTGTTTTCACATATGAAGTTACCTTTGATCTGTGGAAGGTCATGTCTCAACCGTTGAATCACTAGGGAACAGTCATTTTAAACAACATTCAGTTTCAAATTCTCCAGGTAATGTAACTTCTGGTTGATTCCTAATGATCCCCTCATTCATAAGTACCTAAACATGGCTTATTAGCCTTTAAAATGTAATCATGCATGATTCCATCCCCATTGTAACACCTCTGAATTTTTAAGGCATTTAAATGTTAAAGACTTCATGGGATGCAATGATGTTCAATTCTGTTCACTATAACAGCTATAGTATTTGTTCAGCACCATTGAGTCATTGGACTGCCTGTTCTGTGATACATGCTTGTGATTTCTAAAAGTGTAGTTATTGTGTAGGTATATCTATCGATTTCAAATAAATTTTAACCAGTGACAATTTATAACAATGGCAAAAAATTCTAAAATGGCTACAATAACAATTCAATGTAATCTCAAAAGCATTACAATATATGTGTCACGGTATACAAATTCATTGCTTCCTTCTCGTCTCGTGTTATTGTTGTTGCACGAATGCACGTGTGTTGTGGGCGTGAGTGAGTGTCATTCTTTGATTCGCTCCAGCTGATCATCATATCATCACCAGCTGCAGCCGATCTCATTCCACTATAAATGCTCACAGTTTTCTCATCTCCATTGTCAGATCGTTGTTGGATGTGTCGCAGTTTCCAGTCTTGTGTTCCTGAGTCTCTCGTCGTGTGTTCCTGTTTTATTCGTCGGTTGTGGATTATCACCGCTTGTGGATTTACTTCGTCTGTCTTCACTGCACCTTGGGATTCACCTCGCGGACCATCTACGTTCTTGTGTCACCATTCCACGCCCGTGTCTTTCTGTTTGGACTTTCTATTAATAAATATTGTTTACCTGCTATTGCTTCCCGAGTATTCGTTGAGACATGACAGAACGATCTGACGCCAGCATGGAAGCAGCGGGTATTTCATCATCTAGCTTGGAGGATTTCGTTCAACACAGCATGAGAAGAATGGACTCACAAGAAAGGAATTTGAATGACACGGGTCGTGCGGTACAAGCCTTGGTGACACAGGTGTCCGAGCTGACCCAGCAGATATTACTACTTCGAGCTCCCACAGCGCCGCCCACACCAGTCGTTCCCCTCGGTCCACCGGAGAATGCGACTCACGTCGAACCACGCCTACCGGTTCCAGAAAGCTACGCGGGTGAGTCTGCATATTGTAGAGCATTTCTGACCAGATGTGCTATGCATTTTGCTCTACAACCCAGAACTTTTCAAAATGAGCAGACTAAAGTAGCGTTTGTACTAACTTTGCTAACAGGTAAAGCAGCGCTTTGGGGGACGGCGGTGTGGGAGAATCAAGATCCCTGCTGTGCCTCATTCCCGACACTCTCCGCGGAGATGAGAAGGGTGTTTGATCGTGCCGTCGCGGGGAGAGAAGCCGCTAGGGTGCTGGCCAACCTCCGTCAAGGTGAGAGGTCAGTCTCGGATTTTTCGATCGAATTCCGAACCCTGGCGGCCGAATGTCAGTGGAACGAGGAAGCGCAGTGGGACATGTTCCTGCATGGGTTGGCTGACCGTGTCCAGAGGGAGATCTACGCCCTGGACCTTCCAACGACTCTCAATGGCCTTATCGACCTGGCTCTACGGGTGGACGCTCGGCTGGCTAGGGTCGGGAGTAGAGTTTTGTCCACCCGTTCTACAGGAGGAGTGGAGGAACAACGGTCCAGCGGCAGGGACGCGGCCAGCCCAGTCTTCGATCACGAACCCATGCAGGTGGGTCGAGCTCGGCTTTCCCGGGAGGAGAAGGAGAGGCGGAGGTCCCAGGGTCTTTGCCTATACTGTGGAGGCACGGGACACTACGCTTACAACTGCCCGGTAAAAGGCCAAGCCCGATAGTAAGCATGAGGCTACTATCGGGTGAAATCTCCACCAAAAAGACCTCATCCACATCTACTCTCCTTCCGGTAAGACTGAGATGGTCCGCGCACCAGCACGACTGTCGAGCACTTTTGGATTCTGGGGCTGAAGGTAACTTTATGGACAGCACTTTTGCACACAGATATCAGATTCCCCTCAGACCCCTCACACAAAGGATTGCTGTGCACGCACTTAACGGCCAAGAACTCCCCACTATTTCATTTACCACTGAGGACATCACCCTCATCACTTCAGGCAATCACTCCGAGACTATTTGTTTTTACATTCTGGATTCACCCCTGGCCCCCATTGTTCTTGGACATCCCTGGCTTATCCGTCACAACCCCCGAGTGGACTGGCAACATAAAGCTATTCTGGAGTGGAGCAAGGAATGTCATAAGTCTTGTCTTGTGTCTGCTTGTCCGTCTGTGCCTGTTTGTGTGTTTCAGGAGGAGGTAGGGGATTTGTCTAATGTGCCCGAGGAGTACCACGATCTGAAGGAAGTGTTCAGTAAGTCTCGTGCTGCTTCTCTTCCTCCTCATCGTCCCTATGACTGTGCCATAGATTTAATGCCAGGTAAGTCTCCACCTAAAGGCAAGTTATACTCACTTTCTGTTCCTGAAAGGGAGGCTATGGAGAAATATATTTCTGATTCTCTGGCAACCAAGTTCATCCGCCCTTCCTCTTCTCCAGCGGGGGCAGGGTTTTTTTTCGTGGGGAAGAAGGACGGGTCTCTGCAACCTTGTATTGATTACCGGGGGTTGAATAACATCACGGTAAAGAATACTTATCCTTTACCGTTGATGTCTTCAGCTTTCGAGAGGTTGCAGGGAGCGTCCATCTTCACAAAATTGGACTTGCGTAACGCGTATCATTTGGTTCGCATCAGGGAGGGGGTTGAATGGAAGACTGCTTTTAACACCTCCAGGGGGCACTTTGAATATTTGGTCATGCCCTTCGGGCTGTCCAACTCCCCAGCAGTTTTCCAGGCACTGGTCAATGACGTGTTGCGAGACATGATAGACCAGTTCATATATGTTTACCTGGATGACATATTGATATTTTCCTCGTCTCTCCAGGAACATGTGCAACACGTCCGACGAGTGCTTCAGAGGTTGTTAGAGAATGGGCTTTTTGTCAAGGCGGAGAAATGCGATTTTCATGCACAGTCTGTTCCTTTCTTAGGATACATCATCTCGTCTGAGGGAATGCGTGTGGACCCTGAGAAGGTTAAGGCTGTGGTAGAATGGCCAAGTCCAGATTCCCGTAAGGCCCTACAGAGGTTTCTGGGGTTCGCCAATTTCTATCGACGTTTTATTCGTAATTTCAGCCAACTAGCCGCACCTCTGACTGCCTTGACCTCCCCCAGTACTCCGTTCAGGTGGTCAGATACAGCCGAGGCTGTATTTACCAAACTCAAGAGCCGCTTTGTTTCAGCTCCCATCCTCGTTGCCCCTGATTATTCACGGCAGTTCGTGGTGGAGGTCGATGCGTCAGAGGTGGGGGTAGGAGCAGTCCTGTCCCAGCGTTCTCCCACAGACGACAGGATGCACCCTTGCGCATTTTTTTCTCATCGATTATCCTCAGCCGAACGCAATTACGACATTGGTAACAGGGAGTTGTTGGCAGTCAAGTTAGCGTTGGAGGAGTGGCGTCATTGGTTAGAGGGCTCGGGGGTACCCTTTATAGTCTGGACTGATCACAAGAATTTAGAGTACATCAGAACTGCCAAAAGACTGAACTCCAGGCAGGCTCGGTGGGCACTTTTTTTCGGTCGTTTTGATTTTACTCTCTCGTACCGCCCGGGGTCCAGAAACATCAAACCCGACTCTTTATCTCGCATTTTTGATCCTTCCGAACGCCCGTCTACTCCCGAGTGCATTTTACCGGAGAGTCTAGTTGTCTCCACACTCGTATGGGAGGTCGAATCGAAGGTCAAAACGGCCTTAGAAGGGGTAACGCCTCCGCCCGGTTGCCCACCGAATCGCTTATTTGTGCCGGAGGGTTTAAGGTCTGACGTCATTCAGTGGGGTCATTGCTCCAACGTGGCTTGTCATCCAGGAGTTTATCGTACTAAATTTCTAGTCAAGCAACAATTCTGGTGGCCACTCATGGCTCGTGACATTCACAGTTTTGTTTTGGCTTGCTCGGTCTGTGCCACTGGTAAGACTTCCAATCGACCCCCAGATGGGCTCCTTCAGCCGCTGCCAGTCCCTTCGAGGCCCTGGTCCCATATCGCTCTCGATTTTATTACCGCCCTCCCACCCTCTCAGGGGAACACAGTCGTTTTGACCGTGGTGGACCGGTTCTCGAAGGCGGCTCATTTCATTCCCTTACCCAAATTACCCTCAGCTAAGGAGACAGCGTTGACAGTCATTAACCACGTCTTTCATTTACATGGCCTCCCGATGGACGTGGTCTCTGACAGAGGACCCCAGTTTGTGTCCAAATTTTGGCAAGAATTTTGTAGATTACTGGGAGCGACGGTTAGTTTATCCTCAGGGTTTCATCCCCAGAGCAATGGCCAAACCGAGAGAGCCAACCAAGATCTGGAAAGGGTGTTGCGATGTTTAGTTTCCAAGAATCCTTCCTCATGGAACCAACAACTTTCCATGGTGGAGTACGCCCACAACACGTTACCAGTGTCGGCCACGGGCCTATCTCCGTTTGAGTGTAGTTTAGGTTACCAGCCACCTATTTTTCCCAGTCTGGAATCCGAGGTCACGGTTCCCTCCGCCCACGCCTTAATCCAGAGGTGTCACCGCACTTGGACTAGAGCCCGCGAGACTTTACTCCGAGTGGGGGCGCACACTAAGGCTAGGGCCGATCGCCACCGGTCAAAGCCTCCCATATACGTCGTCGGTCAAAAGGTGTGGCTTTCTACTAAGAACATTCCTCTCCATTCCGTCTCTAATAAGCTTGCTCCCAAATTTATTGGCCCGTTCTCTGTCACCAAGATCATTAGTCCGGTGGCAGTCCGCCTTAGTTTACCTCCAGCGTACAGGAAGATACACCCCGTTTTTCACGTTTCCAAAATTAAGCCTGTGTTTCATGCTCACATTAATCCGCCAGTCCCGGTTCCCCCCCCCGCCGCGTCTCGTTAATGGGGATACCACCTATTCGGTTAATCGTATTCTGGATTCGAGGCGGAGGGGACGTGGATTTCAGTACTTGGTGGACTGGGAGGGTTACGGTCCGGAGGAGAGAAGTTGGGTACCTGCTAGAGACATTCTGGATCACTCTCTGATCGATGATTACAATCGACAGGTAAGGGGGTCTGAGAACGCCAGGAGGCGTTCTTAGGAGAAGGGGTACTGTCACGGTATACAAATTCATTGCTTCCTTCTCGTCTCGTGTTATTGTTGTTGCACGAATGCACGTGTGTTGTGGGCGTGAGTGAGTGTCATTCTTTGATTCGCTCCAGCTGATCATCATATCATCACCAGCTGCAGCCGATCTCATTCCACTATAAATGCTCACAGTTTTCTCATCTCCATTGTCAGATCGTTGTTGGATGTGTCGGAGTTTCCAGTCTTGTGTTCCTGAGTCTCTCGTCGTGTGTTCCTGTTTTATTCGTCGGTTGTGGATTATCACCGCTTGTGGATTTACTTCGTCTGTCTTCACTGCACCTTGGGATTCACCTCGCGGACCATCTACGTTCTTGTGTCACCATTCCACGCCCGTGTCTTTCTGTTTGGACTTTCTATTAATAAATATTGTTTACCTGCTATTGCTTCCCGAGTATTTGTTGAGTCATGACAATATGTTGCATTCAATCATCTTCTCCATGTTATATTAAGTACTTTTTAAGAATATGTATTGCATTTTCACTCTTACTATACATCTTTATTTACAGACCTGCACAGACTGTTTTGTGTAAATGTGAGAAAATGTACTTTAGCAATAGTCAGGAAATGTAATGTTATATTTTAATGTGACTACTGTAGATTTAGGACTAAGTCATGCTCTTATTTTTATCGTATTAGCTTTCACCCCCTATAAATATATATATAATTGAAAACATTCCCTGTCTTAGGTCATTTTGGATCACTGCTTTATTTTAAGAATGTGAAATGTCACAGTAATAGAAGAGAGAATTATTTGTTTCAACTTTTATTTCTTTCATCACATTCCCAGTGGTTTAAATGTTTTCATACACTTTGTTAGTATTTGGTAGCATTTCCTATAAATTGTTTAAATTGGGTCAAACATTTAGGTAGCCTTCCAAAGCTTCTTACAATAAGTTGCTGGAATTTTGGCCCATTCCTCCAAACACAACTGTTATAAAAGATTCAGGTTTGTAGGCATCCTTGCTTTTTCAGTTCTCCCTTCGGACTGAGGCCAGGGCTTTGTGATGGCAAGTCCAATACCTTGACTTTGTTGTCCTTTGTTACAAATTTAGAGGTATGCTTTGGTCATTGTCCATTTGGAAGACCCATTTGCTACCGGGCTTTAATTTCCTGGCTGATGCCTTGAGATGTTGCTTCAATATATCCACATAATTTTTCTTCCTCATGATGCCATATATTTTGTGAAGTGCGCCAGTCTCTCTTGCAGCAAAGCAACCCCACAACATGATGGTGCCTCCCCCATGCTTGACGGGTTGGGATGGTGTTCTTTGGCTTGCAATCCTCACCCTTTTCCTCCAAACATAACGATGGTCATTATTGCCAAAGAGTTATATTTTAGTTTCCTTAGGCCAGAGGACATGTCTCCAAAAAGTACAATCTTTATCCCCATGTGCACTTGCAAACTGTAGTCTGGCTTTTTTATGTCATTTTTGGAGCAGTGGCTTCTTCCTTGCTGAGCAGCCTTTCAGGTTATGTCAATATAGGACTCGTTTTACTGTGGATATAGATACTTGTCTACCTGTTTCCTCCAGCATCTTCACAAGGTCCTTTTCTGTTGTTCTGGGGATTGAGTTACATTTTTTGCACCAAAATACATTAAACTCTATGAAACAGAATATGTCTCCTTCCTGAGTGGTATGATGGCTGCGGGGCCCATGGTGTTTACACTTGTGTACTATTGTTTGTACAGATGAACTTGGTACGTTCAGGCATTTGGAAATTTCTCCCAAGCATGAACCAGACATGTGGAGGTCACAATTGTTTTCTGAGGTCTTAGCTGAATCCTTTGGATTTTCCCATGATGTAAAGCAAATAGGCACTGAGTTTGAAGGTAGGCCTTAAATACATCCACAGATGCATCTCCAATTCAGTGCACCTCCTATCAGAAGCTAATTGGCTAATTGTCTAAAGGCTTGACATGATTTTCTGGAATTTTCCAAGCTGCTTAAAGGCACAGTAAACTTAGTGTATATAAACTTCTGACCCACTGGAATTGTGATATAGTCAATTAAAAGTGAAACATTCCGTCTGTAAACAATTTTTGGAAAAATTATTTGTCTCCCATGTCTTGGAGGAAACATGATTACTTCTTGGATTCCATGAGACCTGAACCTGTGTCTCTGAGTTAATGTGATTACTTCTTGAATTCAATGAGAACTGAACCCGTGTCAAGGAGTTAACCTGATTACTTCCAGGTTTCCATTGGACCGGAAACCGTATTTTGGAATAAACCCTATAATTTCCTCATTTCCACAGGACTAGAACCCACATTTCTGACTGAACATAATTATTTCCTCATTTATATGGGACCAGAACCTGTATTCCGGAATAAATGCTATTACTTGCTCAATATCATGGACCAGAACCCATGGTTCGGAGTGACACAATTACTCTCTGATTTCCATGGGACCAAACCCTGTGTCTTGGAGTATACTTGATTACTACCTTGTTTCTATGGGATCAGAACCTGTGTTTCAGGATGAGTATGATTACTTTGTTTTCATGGGACCAGAATCCATGTTTCGGAAATAACGCGTTTTCTTCCTCGTTTACATGGCAGCAAAACCTGTGTTTCAGAATGAGCGCAATTACTTTATTTATTCCACGAGACAAGAACCTGTGTTTTGGAATAAACAAGATTTCTTCCTTGTTTACATGATAACATACCCAGTGTTTCGAGAATGAATGTGATTACTTTCTCGTTGGGGACCGGGACCCGTATTTCACAATGAACAAGATTGCTTCCTCATTTCAATGGGACCATTACCTGTGTTTTGGGGGAAAAAATTATTTGCTCGTTTCCACATGACCAGAACCCATGTTTTGGAATAAACACAATTACTTCCTTGTTTTCGTGGGACCAGGACCCATGTCTCAGAGTGAATTTGATTGCTTCCTGGTTTACATGTGAAACCTTGTCTCTAGGTGAATAATCATAATGGCTAGTCAGCACCCTCTACAGTACCCTACAGAGCAAAATAGGCATTCAGAACCATGGAGAGCACCCTAAAGACCAAAATGGCAAGACAGAACCATGGACAGCATCACTGCACTAACAAGATCATGGCTCTTTTACATGCACCATTACAATACAATTGGCAATAAAAACCTGCATTATTAGTATAGGCTTTTCAGATGTCACCAGCTTGGCAAGAACCGCGCACAAATGCACCACAGTTCTCAACAGAGCCAATACAACTTTATGCCCAGCTCAAGCCAGCTCCAGTGAACATTCAGCTGTGTGATGTGGCGTGTAAAATCCTGGCCTTTTCCAAGACAGTGCTGCTCTTTGAGTCTGCTGTTGTCTAGGAAAGTGAAGTGGGCAGTTTTAATAAGCCAGGACATTGATTCCTCACGGTCTTCTCTCCCCTGCTCAATGAGAAAGCAAACAATTCAGCTATTTCCCCTTCACAAAACCTTTCCATACCATTAGTTCCCCATGACTCAATACCCATTCCCCTCCTCTCGCCACCTGGAGTGTCAAAGACACAAATAATATGATCAAGCCAGGACTTTGAGCCGGTACGTCAAGCTTTTTTGTACTACAAATCAGTAAAAATACAATAGGGTTCAAGCATCTGTGGTGCTTCAACACAGGTTCTTGAAGCTTCTTGTTTCTGTGCTGATTTTAAGGGGTCCAGTCACCAAAGTCAAAGTACTTAAACATCAAAACATTTGAGCATGTATTTAAATTGTCATCCAATACCTCTGCTAATTTTGCTAATTCACATTTTCAAGACTAACTCCAAAACCGAAAGGACTAGATCAATTCTTAGCAAAACATTACAATCGGTTTGAAATACACCGGAACAAGAAGAGGATTGGTTGTGTTTATGGCCTAGGCAACCAGAACTCCAAACACATCATATTCTTAAAGTCAGAAATCCATTTTTTTTTAGGAGTTGACATTAGGTATGCATGTAAAGCTTGAAGGTGAGTTTGTACATTTATTTCAGGTCAGGCTTTGATGTGGTCTCTGCCCATGACCTAAATGTAAAATCAGACGCCTTCAGAAATTTCCCGTCGGCTCGCAAGCAAAACAAGGGGAAAGAACAAACAAACAAAAAACAACAACCGCTAGCACAACAAAACAGAAACATGTTTGCTGACGTCCTGCTTTTGTTATGCTTACTGAATGTTAAGTATAGTCTGTTTGCATTTGCACTTGGCGTATCCATGTATTTCCACTGTGTATTTTGGTAAAGCGAAAGAGGCCCAGGATCTATCTATCTATCTATCTGTCTGTCTGTCTGTCTGTCTGTCTGTCTGTCTTTTGTTATTTTACCATCCGAAATGACCTCTTCACATCCTTTATGCACAGCTCAAATCGCTATGTATATCTATGGCTTGTGCCCCAGGTTAGTGTTTCCATAAATTTTAGCGATATACAGAGTTCACTACTGCAATAAGCACTACTTTATTCTATTGGTTCTCTCTGTCAGACTATTGTACAGTAAAAGTTCAATTATGAGAAATTCCAGACGGTTTTGGGCCTTATCTTGAGCCCTTGAGTCAGTGTAGATAGACACACACCTCTCTAGGATAAATCCTTTGCACATTCCACTGTGGATAATACCAAGATAAGATTTCCATGAGAAGGTAATCCATCACTTCAGATTTGTACACTTAAACTCAAAAGAGAGTATAAGAAAATGGCAAGAAAAATACAAAACTGGATGTAAAGAGAGACAAACTGCACAGTTACAATAAAACGTGTTTATTAATCAATTATTTAATCAAAATCAAACCACACAGCACTTTAAAACTAACAGATGGCCTTGAAAATTGGATCTGAAATTCTAAACGGAATAGTTTACCCCAAAAGCAAATTCTGGCATTATTTACTCACCCTTATGTTATTCTAAATCTGTATGACTTTTTTTCTTCTATGGAACAGAAATAGGAGATGTTAGGCAGTATGTTGATTTTCAACCTCAAGAGGTAAATAAAATATTTTAAGACCTGTTTTATTTTCTATTCATTTGGTATGAGATTTGAAAAATAGGAACTGATTTCTGTGATGTTGTTTCTTCGCATTGTACATGAAAAAAAAAACTTTAGACAGATGGACAAAAGGGATCAAATTAAATACGTGGTTGCAAGCCTAAATTAAGCTCAGTAGGGGCTGGCTAGATGGAACCAAATGTTGCTTTGCATTTATTAATAAACTTACCATGAATTAAAGAACAACTTTGGCAGCATGCATACTGAGCATGATGAATGCAGTCAGTACAAAATGTGTGTAAAAAAACAAAAATAGTAAATAGAGACTATTTACATGTCGTCTGTGTTGAAATAACGCATCTGAAAGATGTTACATCTTGGGTGTCACAATTTTAAGAAATAATTATTTTATTTTCTAATGTTAACTTTTTTGTAATGGGGACAATCATGCAGTAATTGCATGCACAATGTGGGACACAGCTAAATATTATGTATTTGTTTTTAAAATTAATAAAAATATAAAATGTTTAAATTAAAATACAATTATTTGTACTATAAACAGATTATATATATATATATATATATATATATATATATATATATATATATAATATTTCATAATTATTGCAGATACTGTTCTTGATTTGTTTAAAACTTGGTATTTTTCCTGCTATTTTATGTTAGAAAATAGGGTAACACTTCACATTAATATTCCATTGGTTTAGGGTTCATAAAGAGGTGCATTACTGACCAATAAGTTGTTTACAAATGCATTATATACAGGGTTGGGAGGATTACTTTTGAAATATATTGCACAACAGATTACAGAATACATGCTGTAAAATGTCATTTGTAACGTATTCCATTAGATTACTCAAGGTCAGTAATGTAATCTAAATACTTTGGATTACTTCTTCAGCACTGGTAGATTTGTTCACTTGTTTTGACTATAAAAACTCTGTCCGTACAGTAAGACAAAATACACTAAAAATACATTCACAACCGAAATATCTTATGCAGTGTTGTTTCTAAAACAAGATATATCAAATTGATCTTGTTTTAAGGATTTTTAGATATTTTTACAGGAAAACAATAAAACATTATTATCAAGAATATGATTTTTGCCCTAATATCAAAGATCTTACTAGAAAAGATATTATATTCCAATGTGAATTTTCATGATCATGTCTGGTAACATGTGCATGTAAAATGGCTAGAAATAGCATTTTAGCTTAGATAAATAAAACCTTAAAGATAAATAAAAAATAAACCTTTATAGGTTTTAAAATTGTCAGCTTTACGCTATTTATTGTGCTCAAAATGTACTTTTCTGTCTGCTCGTATGAATGTAACACATCATAAGAAAGTGTTTCGCCGCTGTTCAAATGCTCTTTGGATTGCATCGTTTATATGTATAAATGTTTCCATCTGAAAGGAATAAATATAAAATGAAACAAATGACAAAAAAATGCAAGTAATCTAAATACTTTTTGAATGTAACTCTATTCGAATTACCAATTATTTAAATTGTAACTGTAGTGGAATATTTACTCATATTTTGTATTTTAAAATACGTAATCCCATTACATGTATTCCGTTATTCCCCAAATCTGATTATATATTATGTATATACAGTTATAGCATCATGCATAAAAGTCTTAACTGTTTTTTCCCCTTTCTTTGCTTGCAAGCTGACAGGAAATGTCTAAATGTGTCTGGTGCAAATAAACAAACAAATGGACACGACACTTTGATTTGCATTGAAATTGTGTAATTATGTGAGAGGAAAGAAATCGAGTTTCTGTTGGTGTTTAGTTTGTGATAATGGCCGTCTGCCTCATCATTATCCAGGCTATTACAAGACTACTTGCTAACTAAACAAATAAACGGACATTAAACATTGATTTGAGTTGAAAATATGTTATTACCTTACTTGAAGATATCGCACAGTGATAAAAAAAGCAGGGGACAAGGCTCGCGAGGACTCGGATGAGCGGTCTGATACGTGGAGCTGCAGTGGTTACAGAGCAATAACAGACCGCTGGATGCCGCCAATGACCAATCAGACATTTTTTATTATTAGTAATTAATGAACCCCTTTATAATCCCTAAACATTCATGTATAGTGTTACTGATAAAAGGTCATGAAACATATCTTCTATTTCAACTTTTTACGTGGGATTGTCGACTAATGTAGTAAAAATATTGGGACACCAAAGTGTACTGTATTCATGAAATGTGTCAAACACATTTTTCCCTGTTCAGTATGTCTTGTGTAAGACCAAAACAGGTAATTCTCTTTAGATGTAGACGAACACTGTGCTGAAACAGTGAAAAGCTGACAGATGGATTATGTTGTCTGTGTTTATCGTGTTTAGATGTTTTCTGTCTCATAATGGCCAAGTATACCGTGCTGCTATCAGCTCCCCATGCATTAAGATCCTTTGCAATGTTATCAGCGTGTGCACCCCAGTCTCCATTCATTTCAGTGTGAGAGTCAATGCACCACGCCTATTGCAACCACTATTTTTGGTCTCTGCATGATCATTAAGTCTTTAAATGTGTCTCATGGTGCATTTAGCCCGCCCACACGTGTAGAAACCTGGCTGGTGACTGGTTGTGTATGTCAGATTGTCAACCCCCGCACATCTCCTCAGCTGGCGGTATCAGCAGGTTGCAGGCTCACACCATATCTTTAGATTACAACAATGCAAGACTTTCAAGGTTAAGACAAATGGCATAAGAGACTATATATGCTAGACACTTGTAATCATTATACTATTTATGGTTTGAGTGCAATTCAGAACAATTTGGTGGATGTACTCAGGTTGGTTGTACTACTCAAGGGCAGTTGTGTTACCTTAATGTCATGTCAGGCAGCCAACTTCAAAGCAGACATGTTTCACAGACAAGAATACATACAGTATACAATATATATATATATATATTGGCTATGTTTCTTGTCTTATACCCCATCCATCTTTCCATCATAGAGCTTCCAATGGCAGGTGTCAAATCAATTATATTTTTAAAGTCAAGGAAAGATAATTGCATATTCCAGCATTTGGCTAATCAAAATATACTATTAAAAATGCAAAGGTATTACGAAAAAGGTCAGAGTCTCATTTTGCATTTACAATAGTTACCTAATTAATTTTTCTACTTAATTTGCTCACTTGCAGTGTTTGAATGCAAATAGCTTTAAACATTATTATTATCATAGTTGTTGCTTATTATACAGTTTTATTGACTTCTTAAAGCATTGCATGAAAGGTTCCCCATTGTTTTCAATATCCAAATATGTATTTTCTCTTCAAATCAAACAATGTGCAAGCCACCACCAATCGTGATAGATTGTTGAGAACTTCAAAAGGCAGATGAAGTCAGCATTTAAACATCCAGAGCTTTCCTTACCAATGCAAAGCATCCCTTTGCCACCTGAAAAGCAGTTTATTGTGTTTCAGGTCAGTGCTGAAAATCCTGCAACAATACGTCTCTTAATATTTTAGCGCCTTGTAGATATTAGAAACCTTTCAGCTGTATCTCTGTCACCGTTTCATGGTATGAAATGTATTTATACAACAATGTGCAATATGCAATCTGCAGCCCGACGGCGTACATGAAACAAATTGACAACACCATCAACAAGGCCTATAACGGTTGCTATTGTGTCTTTGTACATCTGCAGGGAAAAATGTTTCATTTTTTAAATTGCTAATGCATTCTGAAAGCTTTCAGACTATAAATGTCTTCAGTGACCTATGGATATGTCCTTCTGTTCATGTAAAGAGCTGAATTCACAAAAATTTAAGCAAGGTTTCGATATATTGTGCATATATTCTGTTACTTTGCATTTATATCTCTTTTTTTATATATTCAGGGTCACTCAGATCACATTAAGGGATAGTTCACCCCAAAATGGAAATTATATTTGTCATTTATTTATTTTAAAGAATGTTTGCACTGCTCTTATCCATAGAATGAAAGTGGACGGGGACTAGAGCTTCATAAAAAAGGCATCATAAAAGAAGTACATTTCACTCCCACATTATATGATAAGTATTCTACGGCCATATGATAGTTTTGTGTGAGGAACAGACTAAAACGTAACCCCCTTTAAGCTCTGAAGGTGTTTTTAAAGATTTTCTGTTTCAGTGGTATTCCAAAAAATAAAGGCTTATAACTCTACAAAAAAACAAAGAGGGTAATTTTTTTTGCTGTAATTTGAAAGAAAACCTTTCTTTTTTCTTATATAGATTATAATAAATTATGAGACTCTCAGCCTAAGGAATTGCTAAAAAATCACATAAAACTTCAGGAAAATTTTTTTTCTTCCTGATTTAACTATATATCTCTGTATGTAAATAAGGTAGCTCCGAAAAACTGCCCAATCATGTCAGCTGTAACTGTGTAAAATTTGTGTTGATATGACAAAGCAAAAAAAAGTTATAGAATTCTAAAAATAATTAATCCTAGTGTCGGAAAATATCTCCTATTGTCCAACAGCATCTCCAAACAAATACATCATAATATATAAGTTCATACATAAGAACTAACCATACATGCAAATACAACAATAACAAATAGTACGCTCTCTTCTCAAAGCATGCAAGCATTAGTAACACAATCTCATTCAGTTCCATTCTGTGTCATCTGAGCCATCATTGAGTCCTTGTCAGGTTCTTGGCGCCATCTCCTGGCTGCCATTTGTAATTAGCGTAAACGATCTTCTCTGCCCATATTTGGATGACTTTCACCTTTGGTTGTAGCAATCTGAATCCTAATGAGATAGGTTTAGTGTTCCATGATGCTGTACAATGTACTATATCATTTTTGAAGAAGTCATCTGATCCAGGAAAGCTAGCGTGTTTTTATCCAGATCGCACATTGTGTGCTGTGTGTGCATTGTGCTTTGTGTTGATTATCTAATTATCTATACATCTGATTGCATTGTGTGGGGGCTCATTAGAAATATAGTCACATCCTCTAAGTAACAGTATGTGATACTTTATGTTTTATTAATGTTTTGTGAAGTTATAAGCAAAAATTGGATTATAAGCTACACCTGTTTACATGTACCATGTATGTCAAAGACATATTCTTATCTATTGCTCATTATATTTTTTTATCTGTGAGTAAAACAAAAAGGATGATTGTATTCTACTCTTTGAGATCTTTCCAACAACAATTGACACATGGATAATTAATCAAGCTGATGTTTTAACTGTATACGTAAAATAATACGTACAGTGTAAACTTATTAATAAATATTAAAAATGGAACACTTCTGATTTGTTTGAAAATTTCAAATTGCTTGAATCGCAGCTTCCATGCTTTAAAATGATACCTATTTTGTGTTGGTCAATAGTGAAGTTATTTATATTTTGATAATATAATTTTTTTTCTATGCATGTCAGAGCCAAGCTTAAAGGGTTAATATTCATCTGTTTAACATCAACACCTAACATATCCATTTTGAATACAGGTACATGGATTTAACCACTGTAGTTATATACAGTAGATTACTTGCATGCTGCATATATATGCTTTTTGATTTTCAAAACAGACCTACAGAGCTGAGATATTCTGCATCTGGGATGGCAGGTGGGTGCGTAAAAAATTTGATGATTTTTATTTGTGGGTGAACTATTCCTTTAAGTTGTTTTTTACTGAAAAGCTTGCCTTGAAAGTCACTTCCATTGAATTCTGCAATAAATAACAATAAATTATGTGTTCCACAAAATAAAGTAATATGGGTTTATGATGACATGAATGTGTATAAATGATGCACAGAATTTCCATATTTGGGTGAACTATCCCTTTAAATCCTTACAATCTTGAATCCCAATCAAAGCAATTTCAGTCTCAATGGTCTTTATGCAGGAGGAACCTTTAAGGAAACTTTAACCCCGAGACCTTTACCCATCAGACTTTGAGTGGTTAGATGCCCTCTTACACCCTTAAACAACCCGAGACAGAGATAAGTGGGGTCAGTGTAAAAAATTATTAAACTAGAGGCTTATGTACGCCTGTGATTTAAAGAGCGTGCAGCAAACAATTCATCTTTACAACCCACACACATAGTCAGCTAGTTTTTCTGGAACAAAACTGGGCAGAGAGACAGAGAGAGAGAGAGAGAGAGGATGTGCCGTGGGGTAGGTGGAACACACCAGCCCAGATGAAGCTTGTCTCTATGGGAATATTTTTAACAGGTAAACATAAAAATTAATATGAGAAAATGCCATGAATTTGAGGCTGCAGAGAAATAGTGTTTTTTTTTTTTTTAGGTTTGTTGTGCATTGTAAACATGGTTTCCTGAGATTAATTTAGTGCAGATGTTGGGGCATAAGGGCGGATTTTGGGATCATTTATTATGTAGTATTTGTAATAACGAATGCAAAGTTTCTGAAAAAAAAAAAAAAAAAAAACACATAAAAATGAATACAATTCAAGTATAGCTGTTTGTCATGCCACACGTTGTGCGGTGGCGCCATATGTTGGTGACCAAGTTAGAATCCAGCCCAAATAAAGTAAATGTTGTCTGCAGCTCTCAGTCCATTTCCACATATCAGAATAGACGCAAGCGTTTGGCTTCAGTGACTATACTTGAATATGTAGAGGCATAAATGAGATTCCAGAACTATGGCAAAGGGGAAGATTTTCTATAAATAATGGGATAGATTTTTGTCTGTTCCTTACACAAAGCTATCATACAGCTTAAGAAGTCTTGGAATATCAGGGGACACCTAGTCACATGGTTCTTTTTTTTCATGCTAATTCACTATCATTGAAAAAAGCATTGAAAGTTTAATTTACCTTTCCATTAACATCAAGTCATTAAGCAGGTTGTGTTTCATGAAATAAATAATTTATATTATATAATTTTCATTTATGGATGCAATAACCATTAAAAGTCGGTTTGGTAGGTTTAATGAAGTCCCAATCAATGGTGGTTCTTGGCTCAGTAGATATTCATGGCTTAGACCAGACCTCTCTGGATAAAATTGGGGCCATGCTTTGATCAAATATTGAAATAAACACTCACTGAGCACTTTATTAGGAACACTGCTAATACTAGGTAGAGCCTCCCTTTGCTCTCAAAACAGCCTAAATTCTTTGTGCCATGGATTCCACAAGATTTTGGAAACATTCCTTTTGAGATTCTGGTCCATGTCGACATGATGGCATGACACAATTTCTGGAGAATTGTCAGCTGCACATTCACGCTGCTAATCTTCTGTTCTTCAACACATTCCAAAGGTGTTCTTTTGGATTCAGATCTGGTGACTGGGAAGGCCACTGAACAACATGTTCATGAAACCAGTTTGAGACAAATTTTGCTTTGTGACATGGTGCATTATAATGCTGTAAAAAGCCTTTAGAGGATGGGTAAATTGCGACCATGAAGGGATGCACGTTGTCAGCAACAATACTCAGATAGGCTGTGGCATTCAAGCAATGATTGATTGGTATTAACGTGTCCAAAGTGTGCCAAGAACACATTCCCCACACCATTTCACCACAACCACCAGCCTGGACTGTTAACACAAGAGAGAATGGGTCCTTGAAATCATGCTGTTGGCACCAAATTCTGACCCTGCCATTCTTGTGCCTAAGCAGAAATCGAGATTCAACAGACCAGACCATGTTTTTCCAGTCTTTAACTGTCCAGTTTTGGTGAGCATGTGCCTACTGCAACCTCAGCTTTCAGTTCTTGGCTGACAGAAGTGGAACCCAACATGGTCTTCTGATGTTGTAACCCATTCGCCTCAAGGTTTGACGTGTTGTGCATTCTGAGATGTTATTCTGCTCACTACAATTGTACAGAGTGGTTATCTGAGTTAGCGTAGACTTTCTGTCCGCTCAAACCAGTCTGGCCATTCTCTATTGACCTCTCTCTTTAACAAGGCAGAACTGCTGCTCACTGGATGTTTATTTGTTTTTAGCACCATTCTGAATAAACTCTGACTGTTGTGTATGAAAATCCCACGAGATCAGCAGTTAATAAAATACTCAAAACAGCCCATCTGGCACAAAAAAATCATGCCACGGTCGAAATAACTGAGATCAAATTTTTCTCCCATTCTGATATGGACCATAACTGAAGCTCCTGATCCCTATCTGCATGATTTTATGCATTGCACTGCTGCCACTTGATTGGGTGATTAGATAATCGCATGAATAAGTAGGTGTTCAGGTGTCCCTAATAACATAAGGAACACCTGTAATACAGAAGTGTAACACAATTTAAATACACATCAGGAAATGCATGCGTTTATAACTAAAACATGATTTAAAAAAACACTATATTGTCCCTTTGACTTTCCGTAGTTTGACACACACTGTGTACAAATTAAGCACTGCTCTTTGTTTTCAGGGTTATATATCTAAATATTTGGTACTAACTGCATCTGGATGGACCAACTCACACAGTTTACAATACCTCACAAAGTCAGAAATCATGACCAGACACACAGCCGGAATCACATGTCGTGAGAGCTCTTATTGCATGAGTGCTGGAAAGCAGCTGCCAACATGACAGCACGTGTGTACTGAATTGATTCTGCAAAGATGTTTGGCTAAACTTGATTCAATTGTGTATAGTGGTTCCATGTGTTTAAAGTGAGTTCCCCGTCTGTCCCTCACTTCGACGTTGTGTCGAAGAAGCGACACTAGTGGTCTCTCTTGAGTGCCAAATATTCCTCTGATCTATGAAAAAAGGCCAATGAGAAGTTGGCAGACAGTATTTGCTACCCCGCCCCCGGACATACGGTTATAAAAGCGGGGAAATATGTCGAGTTCATTCATAATTTTCTTCGGAGTCGATGGTCGTGTATACAGACAGCTGTGAGTCACACAACTGTTCCTGCTTCTGTTCCTCTGACGCTCTGCCTGCTGTTGGATCTACGGCACACTTCAGCGGCTTTTCTCCTTCTCTGCACGGCAGTGCAGCTTGCCTCTGGGCGCTTTGACAGCGCAGAAAGCTTAAAAGGGTTTATTTAAAAGAGCTTTTACACCGCAGCGTTGAACATCCTTTTCAGGACGCATATTTATAAATATGCCATTCCGCCCCTGTGTAGTTCCTGGATGCGGTAGAGTGCTCTCCGCTTCAGGCCACAGGCATTGTCTCGTGTGTCTGGGTAGCGATCACACCGAGGCAGCATTTGTGAATGGTTCATGCTCTCACTGCGAGGACATGACCATGGCAACGTTGCGGTCGCGGCTTACTTTCAACAGAACTCCTTGAGGCAACTCCTTGAGGCTGGATCTACCACTGCGCCACGTTCCACATGTTGCCTAAAAACCCATGTGATGTATTCACAACCTTTACCTCCCCTTTCAGGCAGGTGTGGCCTTGGCAGGGTCTTTTCCCTCTGAAAGAATAGGAAACTGGGTAAGACCCCCTTCCCTCGATGCGGCCCCGGCCGTTCTTGCTCTATGCGGAGAAACATGGAGAGAAAAGAGGCCCAGCCAGGCTTGGCATGTTCCCAGGTTGGCAAGCGTCACCTTATTCACCTGTCTAGGGTAACCAGAAGGATTCCGACGACTCTTTTGGGGCATTGGGGAAGGGTACGCGCAGTCTGACACAGCTGGTTGCCTTTGCACGTAAAATACCTGCCGCTCCTGTGGTAGCAGTACACGTACACGACTCAGCACATGGCGTGATTTAAATTGGACCCCTAGTGTCGCTTCTTCGACACAACGTTGACATATGTAACCTCCGTTCCCTGATGTAGGGAATGAGATGTTGTGTCCTCGCGGCCACGTCGCTGAGCCGAGCCACTGTTGTGGCCGGACCATTTCCGGCTCCTCAGAAAAATCCTGAATGTACTAAACATATTTCCCCGCTTTTATACCCGTATGACCTGGGGCGGGGTGTGCAAATACTGTCTGCCAACTTCTCATTGTCCTTTTTTCATAGATCAGAGGCATATTCGGCACATCATCTTCGACACAACGTCTTGTTCCCTCAATCAGGGAACGGAGCTTACATACGTAACCTAGACGTTTTTGGTCACAAAAAGACAATACATTTTCAATATAAAATTGTATTATTTTTATCAAATGAATTGATTTTATACAGAACCTCAAAGCACAATCCTAAACACAACATTGGATTTATTTTTGTCATATAAAGTGCTGCACAATAGAGCATCTCATAATATGGTTATGAATGATTTATTATTATTAGTAGTAGTAGTAGTAGTAGTAGTAGTATAACAATAAATATTACATAACTACATATACGTATAGTAGTGATCTATTTCTGTCATACTTTTTTCATTTAAATTGAGCTTTTATTTTGGCAGAGCTTTTATTTTTAAGTGTTTCTGTGTCGTTAGACCAAAGAGCTCTGATGAAATGACGGCATTCCCAATCCGGAAAAGCAGGTCACTACATGAATCACAGTAATAGTAGCCCAAAAAAGGCTACTATATATATAAATACGTTTTCTGTGTATGACTTGTGATAAAAAGTGAATTAGCACTCTGCCAGCTGTCATCTGCTACAAACAGAACATGCAATACTCATAATAGTGTTTTCTGTGTATGAGCCAAGTATCTCTAAATGTATAAGCAGTTTGTCTCTCTATGCCTGCACAACACCGTCTCCACAAGCACTCTATCAATTTATTTAATTAAATCACAGCTTTTGCTGTTAAATAATCTCACTAGGACATGACATGATTTTAAATTGAGAACTGAATGTTTACGTAATGACATTCATTTGTCAGATGGTATTGGTTTGTCGTATCTGAGCATTTTCACGAGTATGAGTACAAGTACATGAACACGGTATTGGACCCGATACCAGTATTGTATTCATACCTAGTACTTAATATGGGTTAGGCTTAGATTTAGGGTTAGTTCCAAGTAATTAATATAGTAACTAGTGAATGTGAACGTTAGCATGTTAAATGCATGCTGGTTGGACAAACAACAGAGTGTAGTTTAATAACTATGCTATGGTTTGCACTAAATGTATTAATGTAGTCCCAAACTAAATGGATTAATTAAACTTCCATTTTACAAATCTAAATGGATAGAATGCAGTGGAAACAAGTGGCTTAAATAGTGCTGCATCTTAAGTGTTTAAATCATCGACATTCCTTTCCACACAAACATGCCTCCTTTCCATGTTAATTAGGCTTGTTATACTGTAAATTGCACTATATTCACAAAACTCTGCTTTTTTTCATCCACTGCAATAAACATCCCTATTACCGCCCGAGGAAAGCAGGCTGTAAATTGAATTTTATTTAAAAGAGATGCTTGTGTACATTTTTTATTGATCATGGCAGCAGTAATTCATTAAATTATGATCAAATAATGGAAAAGAGCATTATAAACGGGCATATATCCAGATTCGCATGTAGTCAAACGCACTTTCGGCATGTTAAAGAGATGATTCAGGTGTCTGAAATACAGTAGTGGAATGATGCTACACAGTCCCGGCGGAGCGTGCCATGAAATCAGTGGTCTGCTGCATCCTCCGCTGTATAGCGCTGAGTTTCTGCACACAAGATTGGAATTTTGGAACTATTACAAATAGTCTGAAGGCATGCAAACAAGGCTTAAATTCTTCACTTCTCTCATCGGAAAATTGCATTCAACTGTATGCTTATTATGCAAAGGGATACTGTTTAAATGACTTTTAAAATGGCTCCTTTAGTAAAACGTTAATAAGTAATTTCATACATGCATCAGCGTTACACAACATGACACACAGAGACAGAGACGATGAGGCAAGGGAAGTCTAGAGAGGGTTTCTACTGAGCATAGAGGGTAAGTACATTCAAGAGCTTGTCGAGGGAAGTTGGTCTGTACCATGATGAAAGCCATTCCCTGAAACAAACTACATCCATCACTGCATCCCCAGAGCCCACAACACAGGCACTGTTCACATCCTTTTCTCTTCTGCTGCTGTAGCTGTAGATGCACTTCTCTTTCTCATCTAGACGTTAAAAGAAAGGCACTCTGTCTTAAATGCTAGTCAGTGGCGATATAATGGCAGTACTGTCCTAGTTTGTGGCGTGTGGCTTCTGACTACTCAATTTTGGGGTAAATAAAAAGCCAGCAAAATAGAACTGTGGATTTGAGGAATTAACATTGGATTGGTTTAAAAGAATTAAAGATGGATTTCTTTGTTCAGATGTTCTATGCATGTAGCTATTTCTATGTAAATTGTGGTTCAAGCAAATATGCATTTTTAATGTATTATATGTATCTGTATCAGTGTTTATATATATATATATATATATATATATATATATATATATATATATAGTAGGGAAATTTGGTTGTATAAATGCACATAGTATGGGTTAAAGTGCCTGTCTAAATCCATCATTATGTAAGGAATTTATACCGGAATTAGTCATGTTTGACCATTATAAATGATAAATTACAAATAAGTAGATTATTTGTCTGAATAAAATTCTCCACCATCAAAATCATAACACAATGGCTCGTTGTATCAGCTCACAATTTCTATTGTTAGGAATTATCTTTACTAAGGGAATTATGATTAATTCACTTATTGGAGTGATTTTATTATCATGGCTTATTGAAAATAATATCAAACTGTTTTTGATATGGTTCTGAGCTTTGAAGCAAGATCTTTAAAAATCAAGTGAAAAGGTTAATATCAAAGGTTAAAAGGTTATTTATCAAAATGTTCCACAGTCAATTATCTTTGAAAACAAACAAGACTTTATTGCTAATCTAAACATAAAATCTAATCTAACACAGACAAACATGGAACAGGTTAGTGAGAAAGTGAACAGAGTAGCTTGAATGGAAATTAGAGAAGCGATCTATCTACAGGAGTCTGCAGTTTTATGTAAGTGTGTTTATTTCATTGTTTTAATGTTGTTACAGAGCGGTATTCAATGCTAGATCGGTGCTGTTTGTTTACTGACTTGAACTCGCGTCACTTAAATGTGTGTTGTGGTGTGTGTGTGCTATATTGTTTTGACTTGTCCCAGAGTACTCGCTGCTAGATTTAGAGTTGGTTATCCAGTGGGTATAAAACTATCGTTGTTTTAGTGTCTGTAAACAGTGCTTCACTTGTTTTAGAGTATTATTTATTGCTTAAGTACAGCATCATTTATTTGCGGTGTACGGAAGTCGTGTTTATGGAGTCTGTAGACAATGCCTTAAGAACCATTGTTACTTAATTCAGTCTAATTTGGAACCGGGTAACTCAAATGAAATTAAAGAGACCACCAGCACTTTCATCAAAGTCTGGAGATGTACTTGAGTGTCATTGTTTTTCCTGCTTTATTGGTTCTTTGGCTCTTTGGAGAAAGTTCTGGTCGATGTTTTGGACCTCTGTTAAGATTGCGGATGTCTGTTGTCTGTTGCGTTGATGGATGATGAGGCGGGCTTTGAAGCAAGGCCTTCCGTGTGGAAGACTCAAGGCTCCCGTCACGTGTGTGGCTACCTCGGAACTTGGCACCTGAGCCTTCTTGGACTTCTACGTGGTATGGAACTTGAGGGGCGTCAGGGCGAGGCTGCAAGCACGAGGGCGAGAGCACAGAGGATGCAGAGCTGCAGAGGAAGTGAAGAAGCAAGAGAAGAGAGAATATGCTAGAGAGCTTCTCCTTGTAGGAACGTTTTTAGATTACTGGCCACATCCAAAGGTGTCCTGAGCCAATCTTCTGATTCTGTGTCTGCATATTCATGCATAATAAATGTGTAAATATTCAAATGTGTATACAAATAAATAAATGAATGCATCTATGAATTAAAAAATAATACAGTATAAAACAAATAAATACTTGGGGAAATGCTAAATTGAAAGTTGATTTTTAATTCTACATTTCTATATTTCTTTAATCATTCTTTTATTTCTGTATGCAGTTCCTTATTTATTTTTTTCATTGTGAAATATACTAATGAGAGGAAGTCAACAGCTGTTCAGGCATCAAAGTCAGGGCTGGACTGGTAATCTGGCATACTGGGCATTTTTTCAGTGGGCCGATGCACTTTGAGGCCGATCAGGGGTGGACTGGCCATTGGAAGAACTGAGCGAGCCGGTAGGTCTGATACAAAACGTGCCGAATAGGCCGCGATAAGCTCAAATGATCTGCCATGTTATGCAGAACGGACCACAAAATGGCGCCGCGTTATGCAGGAAAGGACAGCAAACAACACCCCCCAACAACTTTCGGATCACCATCACAAACCCCGCCCTCCCCCTACCATGTAAAATCCCGGGCGATTTCTCTTCCCAGTCCAGCCCTGATCACAGTCAAACAATTGAGTGACTACCAGCCAGTGGTGCGTTTCCAAAAACATCGTTACCCAACTATGGTCACAAGTTCCATTGTTACCAATATTGTTCAACGATTTGGTGTTTCACAGAACTGTGGTTCCAATAAAAGTTTGCAAACAGCATAGAAAAGTTGTGTGTTTGGAACTGCATCTCTTTACCTGTGGTTAGAAGCATTGTATTTTGCTGTTTGGACATAATTTAACTTCGCTGAGGCTTCTGTATCTTTTATTACATATATATCTTTCATTCTAACAAGTCCTACCCCATTTACATGCACTTTAGAATACTGCTTATTCCGGGGTTCCGGGAATTCTGAAAGGTCACATAGACGTAAATGCAGCCATTTAAAGAATTAAAGGCTGTTAAGAGAAAACGCTTTAAAACACACAACTTTTGTCAGAGAACACGGCTTCTGTGTCAGTGTTAACGCATTAGTTGAAGAGTGCACATGTGCATATGTGCTCAAGTGTGTCGGAGGAATCCCCAAGTTTGATGTAATGGGAAACCCAACTATTGCAGCACAGTAATCTTTTGCATTACACAGCGCATGCAGTATTCATGTCTTCAGCAACTTTTGCATATTAAACTTTTCCCACTATTCTTTAGTACTATGAATATTATATAATATAATGAGCTATTATAATTTGATTTCGACAGAAGTTATTACTCCACCCTCTGTGTAACCTCATTGACGATAGCTCTATATTTTTGAACCAACATGGTTTGAATGCTGGATGTGTGACTTAGTTACTACAGTTTCAGGATACCGTCATGACAAGCTAGTTAATTTTGCAAAAGATGCATCATACTATAGTAGTTCGGCGAGAGTTTGCAGTTTCACCAAAGGCAAGAGAAGGTCAATAGCAGAATTAGTCAGCGTGGCAGAGAATAGTTTAGAGAATTGTAAAAGCAAGATCAACACTAAATTTTTATTAATTCAATGGTTGTGAAAGTTTTGTAATTTTATTCAAAATGTCATAGTCATGAAGCACTTTTACAATGGTGTCATAAACTCCACCTACTGATATTTGATTGATATCCTCTCATTAGTATGTTGCACGACGGAAATGAAAACAGAATTATATACATAAATAAATGAATTATTAAAGAAATATAGAACTAAAAATCAACTTTCAATTTAGCATTTCCTTAAACATTTTAGCATTTTCCCAATCGTTGTATATATTTTATTATTTTTGCATTAATGGGTGCATTTATTTATTTAACAATTTAATTATATGAATTATCTCCTTGCACATTTAATCTTTTATATATTTATTTATGCACAAATATATGGATTTATTTATTAATCTTGAAGGTTTTTTTCCTCCATACGTTGGTGTACATTTTAACTAAAAAAAACAAGATGTTCCAAGGACATCAGCTTCATTTATCTGAGTAGGGTTTAATCGATATTATGAAGAAGGCAGTATGTTGCAGCAAAACATTTCAAGGTTACACAGGTCAAAATAAATTACTTCTGAAGATGAATGTTCAGTGCCGCCAAAGCTACTGGTCCCTCAAAGCTATAAATACATAAAAGAAATTGAATTTAACATGTTGGTTGTTAAAATTGCATTTAGGCTGATTTAGGCTTGTGTAATTTCACTTTTACACAAATGATCTAAATGGCTGAACTACCAAGAAGTCTTTAGGGAGCCAAAGAAAAAAGTTAGGGAGTCATATTTTTAGCCAATCAAAAACATTTTCTGCCTTTAAATCATTTGAAATATTAAGATTTACTGACATTTGGTTGGCTGAGATGTCTTTGGAAAGCAGAGTTTTGCAGAAAGGGCATATGGTTAAAGGGATTGAGGCTAATTCAAGCCTGTGTTTGGCAAAATACCAGCAAAATATTGCACATGAATAGTAGTCATTATACAGTATAGCCAATATACTGCGCAGTAGTCAGTAAACAGTAAGCTAGAATTGCATTCTGCACATGGTGAATCTTTAGAGGAAGTTAGTGAAACAACTGAAATCGCTTAAAGCAACTTTAATGGCTCAGTGGGCAATGAAAAAAAAAACTGCTGGCACTTTTCTAAATAGTGTTGGTAATTATAGCCCAAAGTCAACGCCAGAAAAGACAAAAAGGTGAATGACTGCCCTCCATCCAAAGACAGATTAATACCGTTTTCTCCAGAATGAGCAGGACACAAAAAACCCCTCTGTCCTCTAAAATTCGGCAAGCAGAGATCCTCGTTTTAAGTGGTAACCCTCTCTGACATGTGCCTTTAATGGAATTTTCAAGCACAGGGGCATTTTGACCCCCTCATTCTATTTGTTAAAGCCAGCCCTATAACTCACACAGGTTGTGCTCCGTCAAGCAAAAACGATTTCTAATCTTTGAACAAGGAAAGTTAAAAAGCTGAGGTAAAGTGATATATACCTACAGTATAGATTAATTCTGCTTCTTTCCCCTATTGGCACTGAACTCCACCAGAAGCTAGAAAAGTTTTTCTTTTGGCACTTTTGATCTTTAAACCTTTAATAAACGTAACTTCTTCAAACTATGTTTTATACATTTATTTATACATGTCCTGGAATAAAGATCTGGTCACAGATTTATGATATTGTATGTGACAGAAATGACATTTTTCACTTTTGGCGGGAAAAACAAAACCTAGTTAGCTATCAGACAATTAAGTTTGAACTGATAACAAAGAAAAATAATTGGATTGCTTTTTAATTAAAATGATAAAATACTGACTAGTTTGGCAAAGAAACCTAATTAAATACTAATTAATGTACTTCATTTCGGATCTTTAAACTGTCTCTTTGTTCCTTGCATGGCAGATATGTGCTTTTCCAGCCTAACCAAATATAAACCTTTTTGGAAAACTCCAGTTTATTCTCTAAAATGCTTAGTGTTGTGGTAATGGCAGCAGTAGTGGTGACAATATAAAAATGTATTTTTCAAAAGGGGTAGAGGGCGAGCCCAAAATGTGAACTTAAAAGAGACACCATAAAAAGGAAAAAGTATGTAGCATTTATAGCCTAAAATGTTTTTTCTTTAAAACCATCATAGAGGAAAGAAAACATCCCCTGATCACTTATTATGAGTACTTATTTGAGGTATCATTAATACTTAGGAATTTGTTCAAATTCCTAGATTCTCTTTATGGAGAGTTTATGGTTATTTAACCAGCACTTTACATTAACTTTCCCTTTCTATAAGAGTTTATAAAGGGGTTAATTAATGACTTATAAGTTATTTAAAAATACATTTTAAAAATACATTATAAAACATTATATATGCAGTTATAACAACATGAATAAAAATAACTTTCATGCAATAACTGCCAAAAAGTGAGCCATTGTGCCTCACATTGTTATAAATGTTTAATAATGCTTAATGGTCATCAGGGTTTATTATATGTTATATGTGTGAATGAGCATGAAGACCTGAAAAGTGTTTTAGCAGAGGACTTCAGGTAACTAAGTTGGGACACCACCCTGAGCAGCACCCTTCTATTGACATCAGCATGACGAGGAAAGTGACAACACAAGTGAGTCATGGCATTACAGTAATTAATAAAACACAAAGCAGACTGTAGCAAAATCATAATCCCTTCTTTTAATCTCATTATAATAGTCTGTTTCTGCTGCATTGGGACATAAATCGTGAATTTTGGAATTGTATGTTTTTGATTATTGTAAGTACATAAGTGCAGCAGATTAAGCATTAGTAAAAATGTAAATGCTCAATATTTGGCAAAAAGGTCACCCTTTTTATTCAGTTTGTTATAACTGCATATTAATGTTTTATAGTGCATTTTTAAATTACTTATTAGTCATTAATGAAGACCTTTATAAACCCTTAATAAATGGAAAATGAATGTAAAGTTTTACCAAAAATAAAAAAAGTTAAAAATTCTCACTGGGGGACAGAAAAGTTCCCTCAATTTACCTCTGTGACGGCTGCATGCTTTTTCCATTCACCTCTTTGATTTGTAACTAGCAGGCCCTAAGAAACATGCAAAAAAATAAATAAAAAAAGACCAAATAGTTTTCCTAAAACAATTATGTCCACATATGTGGACAGCGTGACTAAGTTGTGAAATTTATGTTTGATGACACGATTCCATTCTTCGAAAGTTTAACTCTTTACTGACACCCCAGAGTCTCCTGAACTGAGATCAGTTGGTTTAAATTAAATTATGCGTTGCATATATTGAAGCCAAAACGTAATGTCTACGCATGTGGACGCGGGTCTCAGGAGGTTAAAGAAACACTATTTTAAGGTATCATTCAAGCCTGTAGCACCAACAGTGCGGCACAAGTTATACTTCTTAGTTTAAAATTTAGGGTTAGGGCTTGTATTCAAATGCAAGGTAATTTGGAGCATATTCACAGTAGTGGAATTTCTAACCAGGATGAAAACGTGGCTGTGAGGGGTAGACTTAATTATTGCGCTTTGGATTTCAAGAACGATTTCGGCATTGTACGAACACCATGTGTTTTACAAATGCCATGTGTGGTAAGAGATCAGACCAGTCATATTTTAGAATCAGCGTCATAAAAACAGCCTCAAAGTGCAATAATTTACATTTTTGAAGCCATGTACAAATCAATTCACGAAACTAAGACTGTATTTACGGCACTTTTGAAGTTGGATTACATTGTGAATATTAAATTATTTGTATATGGGCATTTTGATGGACAAAACACTTCCGAACACATAGAATGACGAGTATCAAGTATCAAACTCTCCCTCTCTTCCGAAAGCACTAGAAGACTTATTGCACGTACATCATAGTTAGGCTGATTTAGAATGAGCAATGTAAAAGATTTAAAAAAGGGAAAAATTACAGTGATCAATAATTATATGAACTTTTACTGCCGTTGCCTAATTAACATGTAATCATGTAATCCTTAAAAAGTAACTGTAGTCTGATTATGAGTATTTTAAAATGTAATTTAATCCCATTACAAGTACTTAATTTTCATAATCTGTTTACATACTCCAGATTGCATGTAATCTGTTACTACCCAGCACTGATTATTGGTTAGGTTCAAGTTTTAGGAAAAGGAGGTGCGCTTTACTCATTAAAACATCTAATTCTCACCTTGAAACCCTCGTCTGATTACGACACCATTTCACTCGCTTTTGGCGCCCCCCGCTGGACAGTTCACTGGAAAATTGCAGCAAAACATGTAATGAAGCATGTCAATTTGGTTTGCAAGATCAGGCTGGAATCAACTGTTATAGTGTAACAGTCAAATGACCAGAACTTCTGTAGAACATCAAATTTTGGTGACACTTGTGCTAAAAAAGCTTGAATGAAACAGAACGCAAGTGTCTTGAGATGCATTTAAAAAGCTTGACATGGTGTCTAAAAATGCAGTGGTCGTATAAAGTGCATGTTTAAATAGAAAACCAATTGAAAAACAATGCAGGTGCACATAAAACTTCAATAGGTTATACAGTGCTTAAAGCGTATTGGATTGTTCCCCTGGCAAAACACAAAAAAATATAGTCACAAAAAGATTCAGAAAACACGAGTTGTGTCTAGAAGCTTTATACAGCTTTATACAGGACATGCCATTGAAGAGACTGTAAGTCTATCCCTCACAGCCTCATTTTCATTCACGTCTCAAACCAAATATGGTGCTACTTTAAGTTTAATTAACTAAAAGGTTTACACCTTTATTTTAAAGCAACTGAGTACATATTTTAAAAAAAGCACATGTAGCTATATTGATCCAATATCTATACCTGCAGTAATCCGATGCTACCTGTTTGATTCAATCAGGAATGTTATTTGCATGAGAGATTTCATGTGAATTAATATCGGAACCTGCCCTTTGCTGGGGATTCAAATGAGCGTAATGACCCATGCAATCACCATCTGATGCATGGCATGTAAATTAGGATGTGACACCTTTTATAAGTGGTGAAATTTGCATTTTCCCATAGTTCAAACATCACAGAATAGCTTTACTGCTTTCAGCTTATAGCAATGTTTCTCAAACTGGGGTATGCATACCCCCGGGTGTACGTGAGTTGACAATGGGGGGTACGCAAATAACATTCTGAGATTTATGAGACTGCCTATGTGGCTTATGCCAAGATCCACCACTGACTGGCAACAATGCTAACCAGCCAAACCTTGACCCCTTGGTACCACATAACACCACTCAATCACTGACCACAGACTTCTGGAGGGAACCAAGGATATGTACCAGAGGCATCAAGGTTTTTTAATACCACATTTGGGCAACTTTTATTTGTTTACAGAGGGAAGTGTAATACTAAGCAATGCACTCCCAAATGTAAGATGCATGCAATTATTGCATATCAAGTTGCTTTGGAAGTGTTCACTTTGGATTGCAAGAGCTAAATAATAAATAAGTACTGTACAAATATGACCTTTCCAGGAAGCTCAATTGTTTAACAAACACAGCTAATGTAATACCACTGAACATTATACATTCTCCTGCTGTTTGCTCTTGTATGTTTAAAAAATGGTTCAGAACTTAATTGTGAGCTATCACATCAGCACTGTGACACGATATATGCACTGTGCGCTATCATCATTCGTAGTGAGCCAAGATTGTCTGTGAATGGTTAATATGCAGCATATTCAGTATTACAGTAATAATTACAGTAATAAAGACCATAAAAATTGTGTTTAGATTTCGAAATGTGTGAATAATTGAGAATATCATGTAACTGACAAAAAGTGTAGCTCTCAAACAAGAACTGCAGTGCTCATATAAAATATGGCTACATTAGATGCACCACGTTAGGTGTGACATTTATGGAGTAATGAAGTTTTTGGGTGAACCATCCCTTTATAGATAACTAGTAAATATTAAACAGTAATCTACAAGAGACTCTCATTAAATTTCCTCTTAGGTATTTTAATGCTCTCATTAAAGATGATAAAATGCGATTTCAGATGCGACAATAATCTGGCTTCCATTAGCAACAGTAGTAAAAAGCCACCCCGAGGGGCTTCCATGACATTTCTTACCGGTTTCTGGATTGCTCGTAAAAAAATGCAGAATCCAGGCTGGAAGGAGTTAAATGTATTGTCTGGCACCCAGAAATCCTGGAGTTGAAATGTCAAATACTTACTTAAAATGCAGCTGAAAGAGATCAATGTGTCTTTGAGTGGTCTCTCAATATCCTGAGTCCTCCCCTCCCCCCTTCCCCTACCAAATGGAATGGCTAACACGCAAATACACATTCCCCAGCAAGAAGGTTAATAACTTGCATTTCTGCGGATCGTACAAACTGGGTTTTATTGACACCAGCTATTTCTTGAATGATAGAGGGAAGGACCTCATCAGATTGGAGATGTATCAATCTGTGGCCAACACTGTCTTTTTGGGGCTCAGTTTTGCTTAGTGTAAGCACCCATGCAAGGTAGAAATTAAGGTATATATTGGTTTTACTTTCATTTCTTTTCATTTCTATACTTAAATTCCAACAGTCAACAGAAACAATGTTGTGTTGTAGAAGCCATTTTGAAACTGTAGCTTAAAGTAGCTAAACGACAGCCAAGTTAGCCGTTAAAAATGTAGTTAGCAACACAACGATCTACTAACAAAAAAATAGCACCTGACACATAGCTAGATCAACTTTTTGGAAAAAGTAGCGTGTTACTGGTCAATGTCAAAGGCAGAGTTTAGCTGAGTTAGGTCATAGGGTCAGAGTTAGGTCATAGGGTCAGCAGCAAGATATGAAACAAAGATGTAATTAAGTAGGTTGTCACTGAACATAACAAGTTGTGTATCCAGTGTACAATGGTATAGGTTTAGAAATAAAAATTGAGGGCATAGTACAAAGAACTTTCCATGGTCTCAGATATGGACGGTATGCTGGGACATCATTCCACTGTTGGTGGAGAGACCAATTGGGACACCATGGCAGATACAGTCAGCAACTTTACAATATTAACATATCTTGCTATCCAGCTAATGTTTGCAACCGATATAAACTCGATATTCTAGATAACTAGATAAAATGAAACCTCAGCATGAGCTTACTTCTTGCTTGTGAAATGGGTTTGTGACATTAGTGCCTTAATTAGTGACATTAAGGGTGGGTTTTAGCAAAACGCTGCAGGGCTATTGGCCCGATGGTGGGAATGAATATTGATTTTGGTTTCATGGCTCGAGGTCTGAGGCTATTGGCACTGGCAGACCATTTGATGCCCCTGGCTCGCACTGGCCCAATGGTGGAAAGTGGCTTATAATCTGCAATATAGACCAAACTTAATGCACATAGTCAAAAGTTAATTAATTTAGATGCACATTTCAACTACAACACAAGCAAGCTGCCACAGGCAACTTCAAGAATGTGTAATGACCTCAAGTTCAACGTACTCAACACACATTTTCTGTGAGTCATAACAAAGTCAAAGAACCGTTGCTAAAGAGTTGAGCTGAGCAAAGAGCTGTGACAGTGGTTAGGCAAATGTGTTTTGCAAACCGCACAGATTTCCATCCACCACAAAACTTCTGAATTAAAGCCCTCTCTATCCAGCTTTGATTGAACGACATTTTTCTGTCACCCTCTGACAGGCCTGAGCTTCAGCACACAACACTTCTGCTGACAGTGCAAGCTTGTCAAACTTGTACACGCCTGTGTGCTAATGCACCGCCAATCAAACCCAGCTTCTATCTCATTTTATCATTTAGAAGATGGCTTATGGCAAACTCCAACACAAGAACTTCAATAAAAGCATTTCCTTCAATTGTCACAATGTGGCCAAGGGTTATGCAAGTCATACTGAATCTAAATTTATGAATGTTTTTTGGCTTTGTCATTTTCCGAAGACATATTTGGTAAGGACCATGCTGAAAAGACCAACATACCTTGCCACCAGCATATGTTCTGTTTTGATTGTTGGTGTCTTCACCAGGCTTCTTAAAGTCAAGAAGAAAAGATGTTTAGCAACCCTTTTTATTTCTGTAATCCAAGTAAAACAGGATATTTAATAAAGGGGGATGGTGAATGGATGGTGAGAGGTGGGTGTTCCATACCTGAATGGAGCAAGGTAAAGTACGAGGGATTTGTCTCAAAGTAGACACGTAAGCCCATAATGCCATAGAAGCGCCAAAATTGCATTTTTCATCTCACATTATCTTAGTCTGACACTATCGGTTAGGTTTAGGTTTAAGGTATAGTGTAGGGAGGTCGGTTTTCTTAATACTGTAAAAAACTCAATAATGCATTAACCTTAAAAACTTGATGTAACTCTCCTTTAGCGCCACACAGTGGCCATTTCCACTCGGAATTGCCATGATACTTGTTATGAACTATGCAATGTAATTTTGATTTTTTTTTGCCACAGTTGCAAAATATTCATGAGATCAGGCTCAGGATATTTATTGAAACATCTCCTTTTATGTTCAACAGAGGAAAGAATTTCATATATGTTTGAAAACAGATCACGCTGGAATCAGATGTCTCTTTGCAGATTTTAGAAGGGCATGGATCAAGCTGGGTGTTTAGATTTTTTAACAACGTCAAGACAGATTCCTACCCAGAATGCAGTTTACCTGAGGCTGTCCAACTGTTTTTGTCCATTCGAGGGACAAAAAAAAACATGAGAATTATTATTATTATTATTTTTTTACAGACATTTAAAACTCACATTAAGGCACAGAAATTTGCATTGATTAGTGGTTACCTTCAGCAGAGTGTGACTGTACACTGTGAAAGATGTAATTTTATCAGTAAAAGACATAAAAATGTATTATGAACTAACATGAACTTACATTCAACAATTGTATTTTAATTAACTAATATTAACAAAGATTAATAAATGCTGTAAAAACATTATATTGTTAATTGTTTGTTCATGATACCTATTGCATTAGCATATGTTAAAAAATAGAACCTTATTGTAAAGGGTTATCAAAAAGACAATTCCAAAAGTGGCTTTAGTATGCAATATTTTCCATTTTTCCATATTATTGAATTTATTTAATCTGCCTATCGTTGGCCTACAGTTCACAGCAATCTATTTTGCAATTGAATCAGCCCGAGCTAGATTTATTATAAGGGCTTGTCTAAGGACACGTCAATGTACACCTGCGTCAGACGCTTTTGGAGTGTCTTGTTTGCGTTGCATCATAAACATACCGTTTTTAGTTCGCTGTGTCAAGTTAAAAATAGTTTGAAGCTTAGAAAAACACGTCTTGAGATCCCCGCGTTCGTATTTGCACTCCATCAAGCTTTGATTGAATGCAAGAACGTGTTCTCATCTTGTTTAGTCTGCTGTCAGTGTAGTTTATTCTCTGTATAAGCGCGTTGCCCAAACAGCTGAAGTGCCGCTTATTGCCCCCTGGAGAACAAAGGTGGTACTACAAGCTTGAATTGCTCAGATGGAAGGAATATTCCTTATTTCTTTCCACAGATCAGGAACATGATTACTTGCATTATTTTTTTATATAATTAATCTCACTGAATTAACTCATTAAATCGACAGCCCTAATATATATATATATATATATATATATATATATATATATATATATATATATATATATATATATATATATATATATATATATATATAAATGAATTATGCTGCCTTTGTGAAAGGTTTGTTTGAAATTTAAGCCAAGACTAATTAGAATGATGATAATAAAAGTAATAAAAAATAACCAAATGGTTTTATTTAATGTTGGTACATTCTTGGACAACACCACAGTATAGTTGCATGAGTGGCCAAACATAAAAGTCTTCCACAATATCAGCACATAAGCAGCAAGGGCAACATGAATATACTTAGTACAAACAGTATAAAACATACATGCTTTTTATTTTTTTTCTTATATATATTTTTAAATATATATTCATATCTTTTGCACAATTTCTCCATAAGATCCGGGGCAGTTAAAAATTCCAAGACAAATTAAAGCCATATTCTGCCTTGAGTGAGTGAATATCTTTGAATTCAATGAGATACTAATTAAGAAAAGATAAATCAATAAAAGTTAAAAAAAATTATCTGTAAACAGGCCAGCGTGAGAGAATTGCTGTGAAATATTCTTTTACTTCAACATCAAACATATCAAGCATGCATTGACAACTGCTACGTGAACACTTTCTTTAAAAAAGATTTCTGAAACACCATTACTCACCGGAGTTTAGATACTGAAAAACCAATGCAACATCTCTCGAAATCACTAAGAACACAGTCGATGGTCTACAAACCCATACAAACATGGTGAAGATGTATAAAAATGAGGCATACCGTCACATTTATTATCAAAAGGTTGAGAAAAAAAAATGGAATTCCCTCAAAATAAACGTTGGACAACAAAGAGTATTCCAGGAATGAGTTCTCAGAGAGAAGAATATGGCTTTAATACAATGTGCATTCAAAAAGGCAAGAATAAAGAGAGGACATTTTAAAGGAATCGTCAACAAAAAAAAAAAAAAGAAAAAAAAGAAAAGAAAAACGTCAAAGGTAACAGAAATGCTGAGAGAATCACACAAATTTGCATGGTAATACCAAAAACTTGCAGTTTGGAAGTGCGTGTAAAGTCGAGGAGCCGCCATTGGCCGGCATACTGAAGCCATGTCATTCCATCATCGGGACAATCTGAATGAAATCTGTGACAGATCATTTAAAAGAAAAAGAAAGAAGAAGCCTTATCAAAGGTCTGTAACGCCAAGTGCAGCCTTATTCAGTGACTGATGGTCGTGTTGTGCCAACCTTTTGCCCTATCATCAGTTAAGATTTCTCCCTCCAAAAAAAATAAAAAATAAAACAGCTAAAATGTATTTTCTCCAGTTGTATCATCCATGTTACTGTTCTTTTTCTTTTTTGATTTCATTTTCTGTTTCAGTATTTATGGGTAGTTTTTTTTTTTTTTTTTTTTTTTTTTTCCATATTTCCAGGTGTTAAAGGTGTTGAAAACCAACTGATATCCTCTGCCAGTGGTTTAGCTTGGGGCCCAATCGCTGACCGGGCCCTCAGACAAAAGAGGAAATGAAACGGTGGGACACAAAAAAGCATTTTTCCTGCTTTGCTTTGTGCCAAAGAGTCGAGAGAAACCAAGAACTGTCATCGATCAACTTCCCCGTCTGATGGAGGTCCTCAGATCACAAGGTCATTGTAGCTCACGTATTTCTTCTTAGCGGCTGGACCTGAAAAGATAGAGAGATGAAAGATAGCTTTTCATTTGACATTTCTTTCCGTTTTCACACTTAAAAATTTTGAGGGATTCATCGATTCTTGTCAGAAGGCTAGACAGGAACACTTTTTACAGTACAGTTACAGTATTTCAGAAGAAAATAATAAGTAATATATGGATTCAAATACAGTGGTGTCCAAAAATCGTAGACCACTAGAGAAAATGCTTCTACTTTGCATTCTTTCATCATTTAATGAAGATGTTTTTATTTAAAAAATGACAGTACTAGCATAACAATTTGAGTAAAACATTGATTATTTCTTTCTTTCTGTTCTTCTCCAAAGAGGTTCTTGTGTGCTTCCATGAAAGCAAGTAAATCTTTGTACCTTTTGAGTAAAAATAATCATTGTCATAAAATTGTTAATTGACCAAGAAAAAGGGCAAAATCCTAAAACATTTTTAAATACTTCAAGGTTAATTTGAAGAAATCTAATGAAAATATGTCTAGTGCTTGCCATCATGATGCCAGGACATTCTGTGTGGTTTCCATGGCATTGATATATGGTTGATAAGGTACCTGGAGTGGTTGTTAATGCTTTTCATGCGGTTGCTATGGTGTTCTGGGTGGTGCTTGTAGTCCCCAATGTGGTTGCTTGGGCATTACTAATTTCTATGATGCTCTAGGTGGTTGCTAGGACATTTCTAGATGTTTTGAGTGGTTGTTAATGCCTTGCTACAGTATGCAGTTGCTAAGGTGTTAAGGGTTGTTAAGGCATTGCTATGTGGCTGTTAAGGTGCACTGAGTGTTTGCTAATATGTTTCTATGCGGTTGCTAGGGTGTCCTAGGTGGTTGCTAAGGTGTTCTGTTTGGTTGTTATAGCATAACTATTTGTTTTTATAGTGTTCCTTAATTATTGATAAATCATTGCAGTCAGTTTGCTAGGGTGTTCTATTTGTTTTCTGGGGTGTTCTGGTTTGTTGCTTGGTGGTTGCTAGGGTGTTCTGGGTGGTTGTTAGGGCATTTCTGTGTGGTTGTTAAGGTGTTCTGAGTGATTGTTAACATGCTGCTATGGGGCTGCTATGGAGTGTTATAGGTGGTTGCTAGGGTGTTCTGGGTGCTTGCTAGGGCATTTCTAGTAAGGTGTTTTGAGTGGTTGATGACGCGTTTCTATGTGGTTATCTAGGGTGTTCTAGGTGGTTGATAGGGAGCTCTAGGTGGAAGCTAGAGCATTTCTAGCTGGTTGCTTTGGTGTTCTGGGTGGTTGCAAGGGTATTTCTAGGCAGTTGTTAAGGTGTTTTGAGTGGTTGTTAACATGTTGCTACAGCATGTGGTTGATAGTGAGTTCTGAATGGTTGCTAATTCGTTTCTAAGAGGTTGCTGGGGTGTTATGGTTGGTTACTAGGGCATTGCAAGGTGTTGTTAACGTGTGTGTGATTATTAACATGCTGCTATGGTGTGTTTTAGTTGGTTGCTGGGGTGTTCGGAGTGGTTGCTAGGACATTGCTAAGTGGTTGCTATGGTGTTCTGGGCGGTTGCAATGGCATTTCGAGGCAGTTGTTAAGGTGCTTTCAGTGGTTGTTAATGTGTTACTACAGTATTTGCCAGCGAAGGTGTTCTGGGGGGTTGTTAGGGCATTGCTACAAGGTAGTTAAGGTTAGGGGTGTGCAGTGAAGCAATTACCTGTATTTGTATCTGTTCATATGACAAAATTATTTATATCTGTCTCTGTATTAGTTCAGAACCATGTGTGGAAGGAACTTAAACGAAGTACGTCAAAACTAAATGCAACATTACTCTCACATTTATAGTTTCTATTACAAAATCCCTTGTATATGCCTTTTCATAATAATAGCCTGATAATAATAATAATAAGAAGAAGAAGACGAAGAAGATTACAATGTGGTTGTTAAAGTGATTGTTAATGTGTTGCTATGGTGTTCTGGCTGGTGTGCTAGGGCATTTCTAGGTAGTTGTTATACAATTTAGAGGGGGGTCCAATAGAATCGAAGTAAAATCGAATTGCACAAGATAATCATCAGAATTAACGTTTCTGTTTAAACTGTTTGTAAAATAATCTTTTAAAATTGTCTCAAATAGTAATACAACAATTGATGTCACAATTTGACAATGTATGTTTCATAATGTGGCAATTTACGTAAAAAGTTTTCAAAGGTTTCAATGCATCAATTTACATAATTTATTTTCAAAAGATAATGCAAAAATGTACTTAACCAAATCCAACAATTTACATGGTTTTATGAACACTAATGTGAAAATGTATGTACAAATAATTTCACATACAACAATGTAACAATTTTTTTAACAGTTTACGTTAAATGTTAATGATTTACACAAAAGTTTGCTCTGCTCATGCTTCACGGAGTAGGCCCAGTGAAAATGATAAGTTACGGTCACTTTGTTGCTGCAAATCATCAGATTGCCAGTGCGAACACCCCTTACAAAAGGGGAATGAACATCTATTAAAAGAGAGTTGAAGCTCCTATGCTCTTAGCACAGGCAAATCTTTACAATATAAGATAAATTGTATAGTGTTCATTATATTATTTTATTGGAATGAGATTATATCATGGGTCATTACCATCAGAGATATCTGAGATATATTCACACTCTCTGCTTTCTCTTTTTGTAAGGATAAGGATCATTACGATATTGAATATGAAATTGAAAGCTCACAAAAGCTGTTGTATCAGTTATATGTTTATGTATGCGTCAATGTTTATACATGACTAATGAGTTATCACTGTTGTCAGAACAAATCTATGCATCGATTTGGATGCGAGCTGTTTGTTGTTGCATAAATTCAACCATTTTAATTTGCCATCACAAATCGTTCTGTATTCTTGCAGTGAAGTCCAGCGCCGTTACGGCATCCTGATGGAATTGCATTTCAAACAGTCTCGAATTTGCATGTGCCACCAAAATTGTTGGGAATGATCGCGATGATTACACCATTCCCCTCTTGGCATTTCCATCTCAGTTAAATAGTTTTAGGGACTATCCCCCTGGGTGCCAGATATTTCAGGCTTCAGGGCATTCATTTGCCTGTCAATAAAAATAATTTAGAGAGTGAGAGTTATAGAGAGGAAGACAGTCAGAGAGAGAGAGAGAGAGAGAGAGAGAGAGAGAGAGGGAAAGAGAGTGCATAGGGACAGCTGACACAGATGGTACATGGTTCTTTTGGGTCCTCTGACAGAATATGCTCTGCAGTGGGATTTGCGTTTGAAGTTGGGGATGTTTCACGTGTCATTAGATTACCACTGATATTTGAGTTCATATACTGCTAATACTCTTTGGCATCTTGAAAATACCAAATTCATAAATATAATAAAATGTTTGGTGATTTGCTTGCATTTTTTGCTGAAAATACTAAAGGGCACAACTTTTAAGGTCGTTCTAAGAAAATGGTCAAATTACTTTGACAAATGATTACATTGCTCACTTATATGTACGTGTTATTTACTGATATTTACACCGGGAGATAAAGTCCTTTTATTGCTCCCCATATCGAGCTCAAAATTAATCGGCAAGTGGCAAGGACCCTTTGAGGTCACACAGCGAGTTGGGGAAATCGATTATGAGGTGAAATGAATGGATAGAGGCGAGGCACATCAGATTTACCACCTCAACCTCCAAAAACCATGAAAAGAGTCAGTCCCTGTGACTTTGGCGATGGTGGTTCTGGAGAGGGAGGTGCTCAGACCAGAGGTGAACTTAAAAGCCACCGATTGAGTTACTCCAGTCACTTGTGAAGACTACCTCTCACTGTCACAAGTTACGGAGGTTGCCAAGTTGCAAAGATAATTCTACGACGTGTTCTCGCCTCTTCCTGGTTGAACAAATCTCATAGAGCACCATATCGAACCAACCCCAAGGGTAGTGATACGCAGTCATCCCTACCGTCAACCCGAACACAAGAAGAAGTGGTTCAAGAAGAATTAAAGGCCATGCTAGATATGGGGGTAATAGAAGAATCCCACAGTGACTGGTCCAGCCTTGTGGTGCTGGATCCAAAGAGCAATGCCACGGTCCGGTTCTTTGTGGATTAAAGAAAAGTAAATGTGGCGTCTTCAGATTTTACCAATTCGTGACGCTTTTGTTCGGGGCCCTGGCTATGTTTCAGCGGCTCATGGACCGAACCCTCATCCCTCAGATTGGGGCTGGCTGGCTATTATCATAGGTTTGAGCCTAATTTTTCGACTGTTACCAGCCCACAGACTAATCTGACTAAAAAGGGGGCACTAGATCCGGTCCAGTAGAGAGAGCCATGTCAGCAGGCATTCATACAGGTGAAAGCTGCACTTTTGCGGCGGGCTGTAATTACACTCTCTGCTATAGCTTCTGGGCTTTCTTGGTAATAGAGCAGGTGTTGAGGAACCAGGTGAGGATCTCCGCCAGGAGAACACCAATGAATTTGGTGCTCTTGACGATCTACACAGAGGAGCCATTGATGTTCAGTGGAGAGTGGTCACTCTGTGCTCTCTTAAAGTAAACAACCATCTCTTTTGTTTTGTCCACATTCAGAGACAGGTTATTGGCTCTACTCCAGTCTGTTAGCCACTGCACCTCCTCTCTGTATGCTGACTCGTTGTTCTTGCTGATGAGACCCACCACGGTTGTGTCATCGGCGAACTTGATGATGTGATTCGAGTTGTGCATTGCTGCACAGTCGTGAGTCAGCAGAGTGAACAGCAGTGGACTGAGCACACAGCCCTGTAGGGCCCCAATGCTCAGTGTGGTGGTGGTGGAGATACTGTTCCCGATCCAGACTGGCTGAGGTCTCCCAGTCAGGAAGTCCAGGATCCAGTTGCAGAGGGAGGTGTCCAGGCCCAGAAGGTTCAGCTTTCCAATCAGGTGCTGAGGCATGATTGTGTTGAATGCTGAGCTGAAGTCTATGAACAGCATTCGAATGTATGTGTCCTTATCTAGGTGGGTGAGGGCCAGATGGAGGGTGGTGGCGATGGCGTCGTCTGTTGAGCGGTAGGGATGATACGCGAACTGTAGTGGGTCTAGTGAGGGGCGCAGCTGGGTCTTAATGTGCCTCATGACAAGCCTCTCGAAGCACTTCATGATGATGGGTGTGAGTGCGACGGGACGGTAGTCATTGAGGCAGGATACTGAAGACTTCTTTGGCATGGAGATGATGGTGGTGGCCTTGAAGCACATTGGAATGACGGTGCTGCTCAGAGAGATGTTGAAGATGTCGGTAAGAATATCTGCCAGCTGGTCTGCACATCCTCTGAGCACTGGAATGTTGTCTGGTCCAGCAGCCTTCTGTGGGTTGACTATGTAGAGTTTTCCTCACATTAGCCGTGGTAAGACAGAGCACCTAGTCGTTGGGAGGAGGGGTGGTCTTCCTCACCACCACGTTGTTCTGTGCCTCAAACCGAGCGTAGAAGTCGTTCAGCGCATCTGGAAGGGAGGCATCTTTGTCACAGGCAACTGATGTTGTCCTGTAGTTGGTGATGGCCTGGATGCCCTGCCACATGTGTCACGTGTCGCCGCTGTCCTGGAAGTGACTGTGGATTATCTGGGTGTGTGTGTGTGCTTTGCCTCTCTGATGACCCGGGACAGTGGCCCTCGCTGTTCTTAGGGCCGCCTTGTCGTCTGCTCTGTTCTCGGAGTCTCGGGTCCTCAGCAGCACACACACCTATGCAGTCATCCACGGCTTCTTTTTGGAGCATATGGAGATGGTCTTGGAGAAAGTGACATCATCAATGCACTTGCTGATGTAGTTTATCACTGATGCTGTGTATTCCTCCAAGTTGTTAGAGTCACCTGCATTATGCTGACAGATGAGGTAGCATAATTAAAATGACAGAGTTATGATTGATTTACTACAAACTTTGAGACTGCATATTATATTTGACTCTCCAGTGCTGGAACAGGGCTAAAACAAAGTGTGATTATAGGTCTGACTATGCGAGACTGTTGTTTGAAGAAATCACTTTTTTTGCATGATATATTGACTGCATTTATACGATAGCCTATGTCGCCATTAGCTAGCTAGCCAACTTTATCAATAGCTGTTAGCTAAATTTGGTGGATGATGACAGTAGCCGTTTATAAAATAGACTGTACATTATAAATATGTTGACACAATTCAGTATTGATGTGATTCCATCACAACTGTCATTTTGATATATTGATGCGCTATTGTTTTATAATAATAAATTGTATATATTTTGTGTATAACTAAGTTATGTTACACTAATGAATGGAGCTTTTTGCATCATCTAGAACATTGTCAAGTATTCATTTAATGTGTTATTGCAGTTTACCTGGCTGAATAATTACAGATTAACATTGTTTATGACAGTTACTGTGCAGGCAAGATCAAGTTAACTAAAATTACACAGCTCAAACCTTATGGCACTATTTTTCACATGCTTTACAGTCATGTAAGCTTACCTGTCCAATAAGAATAAAACCAATTCAGGGTGTAGGGTGCACTGGTTGTTTAGATCAGTTTTACTATCAGATATAACTAATAATTAATGTTTGTTAATTATTAATTAATAATTAGATTAAATAATATAATTTAACTCGTTCAATTCTATCCTCAGGGCACCACTCTTTGACAAGATAAAAATTATAGTAAGTGACTGATCAAGTCTCATAAAATTCTACCTTGAAGGTTGAGAAATGATTAATAATGAAAATAATCAAAAAGGGAAGAAGATAGTCAAATTATTGCCATAAGAATCCAACAGTAATCTGGTTACAGTTGGCTTCTAACAGCAACAATTTAACAATACTGAAGTAATATGGGAGTTCTTGACGTGGCAGAGGCTGGCTTCAACACAATATTCAAACAAACAACCAGAAGTACTAATTATAATATAACAAGATTTATTATAATCAAACAGCAATGAACACCGCCAAATACTATATGAATATAACATAAAAACATAAAATGGAAATCCTAACTAAATAGTGGAGATATATGCTAGTGTATGGATGTATGTGTGTGGGAGTGTGTCTAGCTTCGGTAACAAAGGAAACAAAATGGCGGATTAAACTCCACATGGGGAACTAGTTTCAAAATGGAGGATCGGTTTCAACATTGAGAACTAGGTTCCAAATGGCGAACTGAATTCAAAATGGAAACTAGTTTCAAAATGGAGGATTATATCGTAAAGAGCGGAGCCAACGATTATTTGAATGTGGAGGGAAAGAAAGATGGCTAATACCATGTGCGGGTGGTAATGAGCAGCCACACAAAGGAACTGAACGAAACAGGCGGGAGAATTTGAAAACACCAGCCTGCTGCTCGCTCCATGAATTTCAGTGTGTGTGAGAGAGAAGAGCGAACAAACAGGGGTGCATGCAATTTAATGGAGGATACACGCTGGTAACAGCGCGATTGAATTGTTAGTTCAGATCACTCTATAAAATAAAATTTCACCCAAAAATCACGATCTCACAAAACAAAACAGCAATCAGCGATCGTAGTTAAACATAAAACTGTAATCAAAACAACATTCAGCATCAAATATATGATTTAGTTTTATAAGAAAAGTCATAGTTTCTAAACTAAATCTGCCCAGATATCAAGCCTTACTTGGGAAATCCTGTGTGATTTCAGCAGGGTTGTCCATTTGAATTCCTGTTCTGGATTCGGTCCTTTGTCTTATGCTCGTCAGCGAAAAGACACATCTCTGCGTTATTTCTCGAGTTCGATGATGGAGAGAAATGCAGGAGGTAGTCAACGTTGATACAAAACGATTGAGGAGGGAAGTTGGTCGCCTTTTCCGTTTTCTAAATAAATTCACTGTTGTCTCGCAGTGAAAATGAAATGAACCGGTTGTAATAAGTATACTACATGACTGGAACAAAGCATAATTAATCTTACTCTACCATGGCCAAATGGTGAGGTTATAAAAATGTGGTCTCTCTTTGTCCAGAAGGAGGGAAATTACTTTGTATGTGTAGATAGGCATCTCTTTAAACCGCAGGCTTGTGCAGCTGTATGGAGAGAGAGAGCGAACTCACCGCTGTTTGCTGGTTTTGTTGATGAAATGACGCTATCGGTCATAGGCCGCTTTTGACCAATGACGTTTGAGGCTGACCAATGACGCATGGGCGGGACTTCAAATCCAGCTGTGGAACTGTGAAGGACTCTGGGAAACAGAGTTCTCTGTCTCACCTTTGATCATAGAACAAAGGGCCATGCTGTCTCTGCTGCCATTTTGAGTGGGGCAAGGCCCTACAAGGGTCTGTTTTGATCCCCAAAACTGAATGAAGGTCCCTGCAGGAATAAAATGCCCTGCTGATGTTCACTCTAGTTTTCACTCGACGATCACTTTCCCACTTAGCCAGACGGGATTCAATAGATAAATGTTTTTTTTATTTGTTTTTTTTTGGCTTACTCAGAGTTTGTGTAGGAGTCTGTGTTATTCTGGGAGCCAGACATTTGCTGGATTCCATCTCTAAAATAACGTTACCTAGTGTTGCAATTTGTTGTCGCTGTTGAACAAGTCTTTCTGGAGCGTGAATAAACATCACATTCTTTGGACTTTCCCGGCAAAAGTGACCCACTCCATTTGCAAGAAAATACTCTACAGGCTTTAATAGGCAACCTAGGATGTCCAGGAAGGGCTAATTTTTTAAGTTGCATTACAAGCCGATCACACATTGGCAAAATACAAGGTGAAAATTACATAAAAATTGTTACATATTGCACCATTAAGGAAAGACAACATTTTCTTCTTGTATGTGCATATTAGACGAGTATAAGCAATAAATCAATATCAATATCAAACATACATTTCATATTTCATTTCTTTTTCAAAGACCCGTGGGACAGTGGTGACATGCAAATCATCACTGTGGCGTGTGTCTTGTGTTCATTAGAAGTAATGTGGTCATTCTCAGCAGAAGACTTTGTTTCATTATATCTGACACAATCTCATGCTGCAACAAGCAACAGGCCAAAGCAGCAGACGTTCAGCCAAAGGTGGCATTATGAATCTGCAAACACTGCACCCTGGGATGTGAGCTCTCCATTACACTCAGCGTCTTTTTTACAGTGCCACGTTAGATTTTTCAGGTAATGCTTGATAATAACTTTTGGTTATAAGATTAACAAAGTGACTCCAGCCAGGTCTCCTAAGCAACCAAATTGGCCCGGTTGCTAGGGAGGGTAGAGTCGCATGGGGTAACCTCCTTGTGGTCGCTGTAATGTGTGGTTCATGCTCTTGGTGGGGTTCATGGTGAGTTGTGCATGGATGCCATGGAGAACACACGCTACGTCTCCATGGCAACGTGCAACAAGCAACGTGATAAGATGTGCAGATTGACTGTCTCAGACGCGGAGGTAACTGAGATTCGTCCTCCGTCACACGGATTGAGGCGAGTCACTACACCACCAAGAGGACATAGAGGGCATTGGGAATTGGGCATTCCAAATTGGGGAGAAAAAAGAAACACATTTTCACACTATTAATGTCCTGACTATACGTTGTGATCAGTTGAATGCCATTTTGGTGAATAAAAGTACAAATTTCTTTCCATAAGAGCAAAATGTTATCAATCTTAAGGGGAACGGACTTCCACTAAATATCAATCATCAGTTGGTTAAATGTAATTGGGAAAACAAAGGGCAAATAAAAGTAAAGCAAATGCAATGGCGCCAGGCTGGATGGGCCACTCAAACAAACTGATGAATGTTTAGATGGCACCACAGAATGTTACATTTTTAGATGAAATTATGGTTGGCAACTGTCCCAAGTTAGCGGGGATGTCATGTATTTTGGCCGAAATAAAGAATTTCCATAGGGGATGCCTAGTGTCACATATTTTCTAAATGCTTGAAGGGACACCACCATCCCACTAATGCAACACTAGCTGAAATCAACCTTCTCATACTTAGCATATTAAACTGGGATAGGGGATACTATTTTAACATAAAAAATTACACACTTCAGTTTTAAGTAAATCCTACCTAATAAAGTGTGTTTTTTCAGTCATGTACAAATACAGTTTGAAAAAGAGGTTTGATTTCATCATGAGCAAAGGTACGTTATCAGAACCTATGTCCACCACAATGGTAAATAAAACGATTTGTTACTTACTGTTGGGATCTACATTTTCGCACAGTTCGGTCTTGGCCTCACCATTGGGTCGGTCACTGGGTTTGTGCGATAGCCGTGAGGACATTGTAGCTGCTGTAACCACAGCTTTGAAGCTTCGCTTTCGTTTCTGCACGTTGAGCTCCGGGTGGAATATAATGACATAGACCTTGGGCATGTAGAGCATTCCTAAAGCCACGGATGCACTCAGGTTCATGGAGATGGTCAACGTGGTGGTTTGGATGTAGAGCTTTAGGGAAAAAAGAGGAAGAAGATACAAGTAGGAGATGTTATTTTTTTGGTACAATAGCAGGGTAATTCTCCAAAGATGCATAACAAGTGAAAACGGTCTATAAAGACCTGAAAACAGATATAAATATATAATGCCGGAAGCTCATACATTATTTAGACCATTAGGAATTTTAGCAATCTCTGGTATGGTATTCAAGAAGAAAATAATGTAAATCGCACAGGTCAGTTCAGGCTGAAGGCACTTTATGTTGATATCCTGGTGGGAGAATTCAAAAGTATGAATGAAATGGATGATAATTGTCCTTAAAAACTTAAGTAGCTTTGATTTGCCTGAGAGTACAGCTCTTGTATATACTTCTCTTGTATGAAAAAAGAAGCTTGTCAGAGTATTATAATGAATGCTTTCATGCTGTGGCCATATCACATTAGCAATATGTCCAAGATCCATTTCATATGGCTGTTAACTGTTCTCTTGCAAGCATGTAATTACCGATATTCCTGATGTGTTTAATCTTTAATGTACTGTGAGTTCAAATTCTGTTAAGGTCACGGATGGGTTTCAATAAAGGCAATGTGCTTCACTCATGCACATGCAGAATGGACTGCATATCAATTATTTTCACAGAAATTCATTCTGTGTGAACCAGAGTATGTAAGTGAAATCAAGCAACTGCAATTTACCCTCCCTGCTTACAGATTTCAGTTATCACTCCGCTCCAACTCCACTCTGGGTTTTCAATGTCTTGGACCAAATTTGCTCCATACAATTTAATCGTTCTAATGCTAAAAAAACGAGATGCAGCTCAACAAATTGAACAGACTTCAGGTGTCTAAAAGTTGGTTTTAAGTCTTAAAAACGTTGTGCTCATGGCACAAGGTGCTGAAAAAGTGCAGAGGTGCATTTCAATGGTCATAAACATCCAAAAGCCAAATTAAAACATGTGGGAGTACTTACCAGTCTACTGTTGTTCTTTAAATATTTATAGTTCTGCACATAGTATTTACTTATTATGTACATATGTGTTGTTGCATTATACTTACATTTAAATAACCTGCATTTAATTATATCTGTAGTTTCACAGTTAACCTCATCCATAACCCTAAACCTACCTATACCTCAACGTCAGTAACAGCAATTGTGAACCTTGTGAGAATTTTGCAAAACAACATATAGTGACACAATAAATAAATTGTATTGTATGTATTTTAATGTTAGTACATAGCAGTTAATGACACCTAATATAAAGTGGGACCCCAAAAAAAGATTTGATGCAGCACAACAAAAGTGTCTAGTGCATCACAAAGGTTAAAGACATCCTTCTAGTGCATGTTTACTTAGAAAGAAAATTCCAAAACAGTGCAGACAGTTGCCAAACTGTATCCTGTGCAAGGCAGCGTGACATTATTTAACAGAATGATGTTAAATCTCAAAATTCATTTAAAAAATGTTCTTGTAACTTGACACAGCCTCTTAAAGATACGCAGGATGCTGAAAAAGCAGCAGGATGCATCACAATGCCCAAATATTTCCATTTGCTCATGTTTACATAGAAAATAAATTCCAAAATAACACAGACTAGTGAAAAATGTGTCCTGTGTGAATGGCACTAACCAGTTCACTGTAGGTTTTTTCAAAATTTGTAGGATTTTTCCTCACATTTTTGCATTCATTCCAAAAAAATTAAATGCAGTTTAACAAAATGGAACAGAATGCAGGTGTCTCGAGATGGTTTTTTTTTCCTTCTACTTGACACAACATCTTAAAAGCACTGCGCTCATGGCTCAAGACACTGAAAAAGCAGCGAGACACATTGCAATGGTCAAGACTATAGCGCGTGTTTACATTCTAAACAAAATCAAAAACAGTGCAAAACATACTGATATCACTCCGCTCATACTCCACTTCAGGTTTTCCATTTCTGGCATCTTGCGCTACACAAAGGAATTCATGGAAAATAATTTAGGTATCTTAAGGTGCGTTTTTAAAATGTGATTCAGGAAAAGGGTTAAAACTAACCTAAGGTGGTTTGCTGGTCTTAGCTGGTTTAAGATCCTTGAGCTGGTCTACGAAACTTGCCAAGCTGGTGTTTTGCTGGTTTAGCTGCTCGGCTGGCTGGTCAACAGCTTGACTAGCTTTGAAGTTCCCAAAACCCTCCAAATTGTAATGCTGAATATCTTCTCAATTCCCTGTCTTCCTGCCCTGTCCACCCGTTGTCATATTGTATGTTTGTATGGGCAGGATGATGGCCAATTTCACTGGTTACTTTCACTTGTGACTATGTGACAATAAAGGGTTAATACTACTACTACTAAAATTCATTCAAACAGACAAGCCTATCTAGCTATGCCAGGCTGGGAGACCATGTTTTTTCCTAGTTTCATTGAGTGCCTCTTAAAATTTTTAGCACATTATGAGGGCAAAGTTCACAACTTGAATAGCAGGCAGAATTTATTTCCAGGAGGCTCTTGAATCTCACAGCCTAACATATTTAAAAGAAAAAGTGTGAAAACCTCCAGGGGTGTAAATCTAATTTGCAAATCCAAAGTGCAAATGCAGTGAACTGACACTTAACCCTTTAAGCACCACATATTGGCACCTTGTCTTCAACTTTATATAGGCCAGTGAGATGTGTCCATTGAGGTTGTATGCTGACGTTTAATGGAAGCGAGTCTCAGCCTCAGACAGTACGGCCATGGAACGCCCAGTCTCTGACTGACACACACACACACACACATACCCACACCCACACACACACTTAACTGGTTGTGTGGCGCAGTTTATAGTGCCAATCAGCATTAATTACTGAGCATTCAATCTTAACATTCTCTCTCATCAGAGACGTCTCGCCATGAAGAACGAAATGGGAGAGAGGGAGATTTTTTTGGATGTGATTTGAGCTAATAATGGATCAGTCAGAACCAGAGCAGGCCAGAAATAAACAGCTCGATAAATGAGCAACACTGATTCTTCAGAGCTCTCCGGTGAATTGAGGTTTACATCAGAAGAGCTTATAAAACATCAGAGAGGGACTGAAAATCAAAAGTACAAGAATTTTCTTAAAATATCATGATTATAGATTAAAGTAGGACAAGGCGGTACAGTATGTACTGTATATACCGTGCAAAGGTTGAATGGCAGAGATTCTGCTGTATTGTTTATACTGCGGTAATAGGCTTATATCTGCACAGCTATCAGTGCAAGTTAAGCTCAGTATCATTATAAATTAAGCTCAATCAACAGCATTTGTGACAATGCAGGAGAAAATAACAGACTCGCCTGTCCTTTATTTGTCACTGTCCTGTCACCTTGTCAGGTTGGGTTTCTGTCTGATGGGACCGTGGCTTTATCTTCCCCTGTTTTTCTCATGTGTCATGTACGTTCTCTGTGCGAGCGCACAAGTCTGCTTGTTAGTGACCACAGTGCGCGAGTTACCGCCATTCACTCTCTGGTGACGTCATGGTCCTGTCACCTAGTCAGGTTGGGTTTATGTCTAACGAGGTCCGTGGCATCATCGACCCCTGTCTGTCTTATGTTTCATGTATGTTCTTTGTGTGAACGCACGGGTCTGGATGTTATTGGCCACCATGTGCAAGTTACCACCGTGTGCTTTCCGGTGATGTCACGGTCCTGTCACCTTGTCAGGTTAGGTTTTTGCCTGACGAGGAGTGTAGCATCATTGTTCGCTGTCTGTCTTTTGTTTCGTGTCCGGTGCAAGGTGTCTGGATCCTGACTTTCTGTCTGGTTCGGTTTTGGTCTGTCGGGATCCGGACACTAATGCTCCATGTTCTGTTTGTTTTGTTCCAAGCATGTCGACGTTTTCAAGTGCAGCTGAATCAGAATTTCCACGGGAACCCTGATTGTTTCTATGGGAACGCTGATAATGCCAACTTTTAGCTGCGAGAGGAACCTGCCCTTTGTTTGTTCATGCCTACATTAATCCCCTTGTGTGTTGTGTCGTTTGCTATTCACTTTGATATTGTTGTTAAAGATAAATGTTACTAGGGTGGCCTTGGTAGCTCAGAGAGTAAAGACTCTGACTACCAATCCTGGAGTTGCGATTTCAAATCCAGGGCATGCTGAGTGACATGAGCCAGGTCTCCTTAGCAACCAAATTGGTCCGGTTGCTAGGGAGGGTAGAGTCACATGGGATAACCTCATCGTGGTCCCTATAATGTGGTCTGCTCTCGGTGGGGCACGTGGTGTGAGAATAGCATGAAGCCTCCACACGCACTATGTCACCGTGGTAACGCGCTCAACAACCAATGTGATAAGAGATGTGGATTGACGGGATAAATGTCACTTTGAACAACAATTACATTGCATTCCTTCAAAGGCGAAGTGAAGTTTTCTCAGAATTGCAGTATAGCGGCAAAACACAAGGACAATTGCTTTTTAGACAGTAACATGGAAAGGCGATTTTTCGCATTAAGTGTTTTCATACATTATAGTGTGGATGAGAAACTTTTGGAAAGCGCTTGAAAATAGCAGTGTGGGCTGAGAGCGTTAAGAAAATGGAAACATAATTTTCAAAAGTATCCGGAATAATGTGGAAGTAGTTGTTAATGGTTGCCGAACAATGTTGCAACTTGACACTACTTTTCTTTTTTACATTGACTTTGAATGTGGCTCATACTATCTAAAATGAAAGAGGGAAGGACCCATTTATAATGTTAAATGTACTGTTTTGAATCTGTTACTGTTACTGTTTAGAGGTAGACCGATATATCGGTTTTACAGATTAATCAGTTTTCTGCTAAAATCTACACCAATAGTTGGAGATTGTATTATTATTATTATTATTATTATTCCTCCAAGTTTCTCCTCTGGAGGATTCTACAGTTATAATGACTTGTTTCTACAGTATAACAGCGGCCTATAGAGGTGAAATAAAAATGATCAGTGACACCTCGTGGGTCTTAATATTTCATCATAGACTAAATTCATACTTATTTTTAACATAACTGCAATGCATAATTTTGTTATTTTTATTACACTAATCAAGTGTTCTAAATAGAAGCGAATGCATGCAAAGAAAAATTAGACTATGTGGAAATGTATATAATATCCAAACCAAGGGATGTATACAAAATCCTTCATCTGCTAAATATATAGGCTACGAACAGCTTAATTTGATGAATACTTGAATATAGAGATTTGTAACAGAGTGTGGCAGGGCGGAGAGCGGGGCCGGGTCGTGATTCTGCACACTCGGTCCCTAATTAGGCTACTGAAGCCCGAGAGGGATAAAGGCAACCGGAGATGGTAGTGCGACAGAGAGAGAGTTTCGGGCAGCTGTCTGACACCTGTGTGTGTTTGTCCTTTTGGTTCAGTTTTGTATTAGACTATTATTTATATTGTCAAGCCGGTTCTCACCTCCTCTTTTCCACTGAACTTTGTTACACAGAGTCTTTTGGGCTTCTGGGCTTTTTACAGATACAAAAATTTTACTGGTTTTTAGTGGGATTTTGGTTGCACAATTGTTCATTTTGGAATCTTGTTGCGTCTATGTGCCTGTCACAAAGAAAATGCAACGTTTTTTATTTTATTATTATTATTTTACATTCTATTAATTGCTTTTAAAAACTATCTGCCAATTAATCAGTTATCGGCCTTTTCCACCACATTAGTTATTGGTATCGCAAAATACACTATTGGTCGACCTCTATTACTGTTAATTATGTTTTAAGCTTTTTTCATTGATGTCAGACCTTTCATTTATTATTTATATAATATTCTAATTTGGTTTTCATCGATCTAGTTGCAAATAAAAAGTGAAAAAATAAATTAGTTGAAGTACCTTTCACTTCTGAAGTACTTAATTCACTGGATTATAAAAGAAATAGGCACATAGGTGAATTTTGAGCAATTATAACTACCGTTAACGTGATATAAGATTACTTGTACTGTGATTTTGGTCATACTTCCTGACATAATATAATAATTGTGGATGTAGGTAGGCTTAATTTGGTTTACAAAGCATCGTGCGGCAATTTAAAGCATTTAAGAAGTTAAAGAAGAATAATTATAAAGAATAATTTATCCAGAAATTCTGCTTGGGTTTTATGAATGAGGTGCAGTGATTCTAAATTCACTTTAATCAGCATTTCAATGTCAATTTATGATATTTAACATTAAATGCAATCGCAAACCTTAAACAATACTGTTCCACACTGAAACGTCCCACAAACCAAAATGCCAGTGTCCAAAGTCTTATATCACCTAAACAGACATCACCTATGACAACACCTATGACAAGCAAAATGACAATCTATCACCTTATGACAACATGCAGTTTCAACAAATACAATTAGATTGGTACACTGACTCCTGTAGTGATCATATGCCAATTCTAACAATGTGATTTTCTTTCTTGAAGGAACAGTGCATCCGGAAATGAACATTTTGTCATCCTTATGTTGTTTACACACACCCATGATTCTCTTTCATTCGTGGAATGCAAAAGGAGAAATTTTGAATAATGCACTGGTCACTTTTATCCATGCAATTACAATGAATGGGGATTGGTGCATTCATGCTTCAAAAAAGTTTTCAATATCCATTTGTGTAAGAAACAGACCAACATATCTGTACATTATTCAAAATTTCTCCTTTTGTGTTCCACAGAAGAAGGAAAGGCATACAGGTTTGGAGTAAATGAGCAAATAATGACAGAATTACATTTTGGGGAGAACTACCCCTTTAATTGATGGTGTTTCGTGATGCTGTGTCTCCCTCCTTTTCTCCCAGACAAGGACATGCAAATGTGGAACGCTGGAATAGACAATAAAGATCCATTGAATTTTATTTAATCCAAGGTTTATACCGGTTTTCTGAGCCTACACTCAACCCAGGATTGAACCTACTTCTAAGCGCCATCTTTGTCTTTGTTGGTAAAACCCCGTTTTTGAAAGCCAATCCTCAAAACGCCATTTTTGTTTTATTTCTTTTATAATGTGTTCAGTGAAAATCACCAATAGAAGAATCCAAATCATCTTACGTGTGCCACCCGAGAGAGTTCCTAAATGCTTTGCAGATGTCACGCAGCTTCAGAAACAACAGGTCTTATATAAAGTGACATACATCTAGTGACAGAGGAGTCGACTCAAGCTGCACTGTGATGTAGTCTTCAGTCACAATAGATGAAGGTGGCAGATTTGGCACTGCTTAGAAACGCAATTGTGGGAGCCATACACAGTAGGCGGAGAGAGGCTCTTGAATCATCATATGCACAAAGGACAAAGCTAGTTGTCATCCAAACACCCTTTTCAACCCCTAACAAGGCACATTTCTTGTTTTGTGTCAGTAGGTATTTCAGCTGGAAAGAAAGCAAAGGTCACTAGATAAAAACACAATGTGCATATTGAACATGTTCCCAACAACCAAATCAGTCTCTACTCTCTACTATACATTTCAACAGCAATCTTAACAACAGGAACATTAACAAGAGAGTCCAAAAGTCTGAGACCACATTGAAAATCTGGGATTCAAAACTGAATTTTAATCTGGAAAATGACTGAATTAGAAAAATTTAAAAGAACAGATCTGTCTGGGGCAAAGTAATTTCATTACTAAGTGCAAGAACTTCGTAGGTATTCTGAGTTTTCCGGGGGGGGAAAAAAAAAAAAAAAAAAAAAAAAAAAATCGACCTTTACGAACTATTCCTAGACCATTGGTCCGATTCGCACACCATTTAATGTGTCATCTAGAGATTACAAAAAGTAATCATTACAAAAAGTTATCTTTTTATTTTTATTTTATTTTATCGTCAAATCATTTAGAATACATAAGCATACATAATAGAATACATTCTTTTTTGTCAGTGGCCCAATTTACTCATCAACCTATCCATTACAAAAATCGAGAGTCCACGGCAAATTTGCTGCAAACTTGCCGCAAATTCGCCACTGATTATTTTCACATGAAAATTAGCTTTGTGGCAAACTTGCGGCAAATCGTCCATTGTTGCCAAAGGTTTGCCAGAGGTTCACCACTACCGGCGAAGAGCTGCAAACTTCTGGCAAACATTTGCGGCGAATCACAAGCTCATTTGCATTTGAATATAATAAATAGCAAATTTGCTGTCAATTTTTGCCAAGTTTGCAGCTAGTTTCCCAGAACTCTCGATTTTTAGTAAGGGATATCTTCTGAACGATTTGACGAATAAAAATGATTTTACTTTTGATATATACTTTGCTAGAAACGCATTTTAAGCAAGTACGTGAACACAGACAAGCTAAAAACGCCACCTTGAGGCTACGCTGAAAATGCGGCGCATACTTGCATTGTGCTATGAATTGTGGCGTGACACATTTTGGAATGCAAAACAAAGAAATCGAGCTTGCGTAGCTAAAACCGTCTGCGTTTATATACTTTCGTTGTGTTATGAATTGCGATCAGACACATTTCGGAATGCAGTAATGTACGAAATCGAACCTACATAGCTTCAAATATCTGGTTTCAACTGTACGTCTCTCTTTAACAAGCCACATGATTTGAGGTATCATACAGCATTGTGGTGCAGTTTTCAGATCAAGACCAAATGTTACAGCAGCGCAACCAATTGTTTTGTTTTTTAACTAATAAAGCAAACCATTTATACCAGAGTGCCAAGTGACTGGCTGCTGTGGTTAATAGGCATTACAGTTCACATCATATTTACTTAAAGCAGCTTAGACAAAGAGCATGAAACATCTGTGGACAAGCGGATGAGGATATAGCGTGTAGTATGCAGTCTGGCATGCATAAAATGGCATAACTAATCCTTAGAAAAACAAAAGTATTGTATACATTACAAATTTGCACACTTGCATTTCAAACTTCCAAACTTTTCCATTAAACGCCAATCAAAAACATGAAAACCTATGCATCGGTGGTAACAACACACATAAATGGCTCGTTTTGTATGAGGCATGTATATATACAATATGTTCATGTCCATTCAACTCTATTCATGTGTATGGCCCAGAATGTATGCACACGTATGCAGTGTAAAGGTAAACAAAGAGACAGTCTGTCACATTGCAGCAAAATTGGAGGCACCTGCGTTCACTGACCTAAATCTGCATGGGAAGGCCGCAGATGGCATAAATAAAACAGTCCTTTCCATTAAACTTGGGTCAACACTCATCCATGCACAGTATCCTAAACTCAGCATTGCATTCAGACTGCAGAGTATGAGATGAATTTAAATGAGGCATTCTCACTGAATATGCAGTTTTTGTTTATAAATGGCACCAGCTTTGTTTTAATGTAATGTAGTAGGCTATACTGCCAATACTTTCCAAATGGAATGCATTTAATTCATGGTAGACTTACTCAAAAAACTAAAACTGGAATATCTGGGCATGAAATGTGAGAGCTGAAAGAGGAAGCAACTAGCGTAATTTTTTTTTGTTCACTGATTTTTGGTCAGATATTGGGTTTAGTGCAAGTTTTTGAACAAATCTATTAAGTAACTGGTACAATTGCCATGTTCGGAATTGCATACTACCATACTCTTTCTATTTCAGCAGTATAGTATGAATACTGACCACAAATACATGCTTGTTCTACTCTCTTCCATTTTACGTAAACATAATATTCATATTCATCACCATTTGTGTACCTTTTGCATACACAGATAATAAAAAAGAGACAAACTAGCAAGTTGCTGTTTGATTTCATGTTTACTAATGTTAAATGAAAGGAATGTTAACTTAAACTAATCATTCATTTGAGTAAGTACCAAATGTATTATCAAACATGCAATGAATAATTCAAAAGTAGTCATATTAGATTACCTAAAATGAAATTATTATATTACTGATTACAATTTTTGTGTCATTTGTAATCAATATCGCATTACACTTCAGAAGTAATCTACCCTCCAGCTACATAATATCATACATAATACCAGCTACAATTTTTAACATATCTTTGACTCATTATTTGATTGGACTACCGGAAATTAAGATATCTATACAAACACTTGATAAAAAAAAAAAAAAAAAAAAGAAGTTAAACAGACTTCTATTTTTAATGATAATGACATTCGCATAATTAAACATCCAATGTTATAAGGTGACAGAAATGCAGAAAATTACTTTTTTTTTTATTGATATACTGTGCTTAAACTAGCATTCCATTCTGAACATAACCAATGACTATAAATAAACAACAACAAAAAAACACTTACTGGTCGCCACTTGCTGGTGTATTCATGTAAACTCTGAATCAGTGAGATATATTTGATATTGAAATGAAGATATTTAAACACAAATTTCATCAGAAAATGCTAAACATACTTTTTTTTTTTTTATTAAAAATGATATTGACACTCACATAATTAAACATGGTGACAGGAATGCAGCAAATTACTATTTAAATTTTGTATCGATGTACTGCACTCACAGCAGTATTAAGCTAGTTTTTTATTCTGAACATAGCCAATGACTTAAAACAAACAAACAAAAAACGTACTTGTCGCCACCTATAGGTGTAATTATGTAAACTACGAATCAGTGAATGAATCGGGACAAATCTTGGTGATTGGACTACCGCTATGTAAGGTATTTATACACAAATTTGATAAAGAAAATGCATACGTTTTTATTTCAAATTATACTGGCACTCGCATAATTAAACATACAATGTCATAAGGTGACAGGAATGCAGCAAATTACTATTTTAATTAATTATCAATATACTGCACTTATTAAGCTAGTATTCCATTCTGAACATAGACAATGAATTGAAACAAACAATCAAACAAACAAACTTACTGGTCACCACCTACAGGTGTAATCATGTAAACTATGAATCAGTGAAAAAAATCAGTGAATGAATCAGGATGAATCTTCTTGGTGATTGAAATAAAAAGATTAAAGAAACTAAAATGAATACAACTAGTGTCCTAACAAGGTGCGATATAATTACGTGTTTTTGTCCTAACAGGCCACTATTACAACAAGCCATGTACAACCAGACATTTTGTCATATACTTTATTTCTGTGGTGTCACTCTTGGTAGCTCCGCCCACAATGAAATCTTATTGGTCAAAAATCACACTCAACATAGCTATAAAATAGAGCGCAGCAGAGCCCACCCACTTTTTCAGTCGTTTTGGTTCCAGAAGTATTTCTCCCATTATTGTTGGTCACATTGATTTCATAAAACCCTTCATTAAATAGTTCTAAGCCATGAACGAAACCAACAAGATCAGAGGTGAAACACAGCATCACAAATGTTGGATGTGAAAATTGGACATAAAGACAAAAGCACAAGACTGTGTACTTAACCACTCAAGGAATGAACTGAAATCCCAAGAAGCATTGCGAATGACATAAACTAAATAAAAACAATGGGAAATATATAACTACTGATTTTAAAGTTGCTGACTATAAGTATAGAAGCAACAAATATTCGAGTGCAGTACAGAGCCAATAAAATACAGAAGCATCTAATCAGAAGTGCAAATAGCTATATATATATATATATATATATATATATATATATATATATATATATACACACACACACACACACACACACACACACACACACACCGATCAGCCTCAACATTAAAACCACCTACCTAATATTGTGTAGGTCCCCCTCGTGCCCCCAAAACAGCGCCAACCCGCATCTCACTACAATTGTACAGAGTGGTTATCTGAGTTAGCGTAGACTTTGTCAGATCAAACCAGTCTGGCCATTCTCTGTTGACCTCTCTCATCAACAAGGCATTTCCATCCACAGAACTGACGCTCACTGGATATTTTTTGTTTTTGGCACCATTCTGAGGAAATTCTAGTGACTGTTGTATGTGAAAAACTAGGAGATCAGTAGTTACAGAAATACTCAAACCAGTCTGTCTGGCACCAACAATTCTATGGCAGCAGAGCAGTGCATAAAATCATGCAGATATGGGTCAGGAGCTTCAGTTAATGTTCACATCAACCATCTGAAAGTGGGAAAAAAAAATGTATCTCAGTGATTCGGACCATGGCATGATTGTTGGTGCCAGATGGGGTGGTATGAGTATTTCTGTAACTGCTGATCTCCTGAGATTTTCACACATAAAAGTCTCTAGAATTTACTAATCGATGTATACAGTATGTGTATATATGAATGTATTATAAATTTGTTAAAGTGCATGTTTATGATTCAGATGGTAGATTAGTCAGTATTAATAAGTATTAGTTCATGCAGAATGTGATGTGGTACTGAATGAGGTAGAAATGGCAAATGTTACAGTGAAAGATAAAATACAGTCCAGATAGATAATATACAGTCCATGATAAAGAGCCAGGTGTATTGATGCAAGTATAACAGGAGAAGTACAGTATGAAGCAAACAGTTCAAAGTAATGTACAACTTTTTTTTAGGGTTACATATTGTTTTTGAGTTCTGTGTTTAGCAGGCTGACAGCTGTTTCTGAGACTGCTGGTTCGACAGTGGAGACTCCTGTAGTATTTTCCAGATGGAAGAGTAAACAGTTTGTGGATAGGGTGAATGGTGTCACTGATGATACTTCTCAACCTTCATAAGCAGCATTTATGATGAATGTCTCTGATGGAGGGATGTGTTGGGTGGTTTTCACCACTCGCTGGAGTGCTTTCTGATCCGGAACAGAGCAGTTACCATACCACACTGTGATACAGTTTGTTAAGATACATTCAATGGTGCAGCCAGGATCTGAGCAGACAGGTGCACTTTCCTTTGTCTCCAAAGGATGTAAAGGAGCTGATGTGCTTTCTTTTTTCTCTCTCACTCTCTCTCTCCTTTGTCTCCCCAATTTGGGATGCACAATTCCCAATGCCCTTAAAGTCCTCATGGTGGCGTAGTGACTCGCCTCAATCTGGGTGGTAGAGGACGAATCTCAGTTGCCATCACGTGGCTTGTTGAGTGCGTTACTGCAGAGACATAGTGTGTGGAAGCTTCACGCTGTTCTCTGTGGCATACACACAACTCACCATGCGCCACTCCGAGAGAGAACCACATTAGAGCAACCATGAGGAGATTCCCCCATGTAACTCTACCCTTTCTAGTAACCGGGCCAATTTGGTTACTTAGGAGACCTGGCTGGAGTCACTCAGCAGGCCCTGGATTCGAACTTGTGAATCCAGGGGTGGTAGTCAGTGTCTTTACTCGCTGAGCTACCCAGGCCCCACTGATGTGCTTTCTTGAAGAAAGTGGAGTAGAAGGCCAAGGAAAAATCTTCAAAAATGTGAACACCCAGGAACTTGAAGCTGGACACATGCTCTACTTCAGCCCTGCTGATGTAGATGGGTTTGTGTGTGTGGACTCTCCTTGTCCTCTGGTGGTCCACAATGAGCTCCTTTTCATTGTTTGAGTGTTGAGAGCCAAGTTGTTGTCAGTGCAGCACTCTGACAGGTGTTGAACCTATTCCCTGTTTTATAAATGGTTTCATCGTGGTTTCATCATCAACACTGATCAGGCCTACCACCGTCGTGTCATCTGCAAGCTTTATTATGGCGTTAGACCCATGGTGTTATTATTGTGTTTGCAGTCATAGGTGAATATGTAGTAGAGAAGAGGGCTCAGCATGCAACCCTGTGGTACTCCAGTGTTCAGTGTGAAGATAGAGGAGGTGTAGTTATGAAGCCTAACAGACTGTGGTCTGTTAGTAATACAGTCTAAAGTCCAATTGCAAAATTAGACAGAAAAACTGTGGTTTACAGCAAAACTCAGGCAGCTTTGTCAAGCAAAAGAGGATGCTTACAGAAGTGGGGAAGAAATCTTGTACAATCAAGCCAGAAACACACTGAATAAGGAAATCGGAGTGGCTTAAAGAAGCTATTCTGATAAGCTGAAAAACAAGTTTTCAGCTGACGACCCTGCATCAGTGTGGAGTGGCCTGAAACAATTTACTAACTGCAAGATTCCATCCCCCAACACTGTAAGGAACCAATCACTGGCTGACCACCTGAATGTGTTCTACTGTAGATTTGAAAGGCCCAATCTCACACCCCACACCCATTCTGACCTTCACTTCACACAAACATTAACACCTCCTACAACCCCCCTCCTCCCCCCTCCTGCTACTCAACCTGCACTTAAGATCTGTGAAGAGGAGGTGTGACGTTTTTCCAAAAACAAAAGACAAGGAAAGCACAGGGCCCAGATGGTGTTTCGCCCACTTGTTTAAAATCATGTGCTAACCAGCTAGCCTCCATTTTAACACTGATCTTCAATAGGTCAATGGAGCAGTGTGAAGTACCATGCTGCTTCAAGCACTCAATCATCATTCCTGTCCCAAAGAAACCAAAAATCACATGACTTAATAACTAGATGCGTCTCTGACATCTGTGGTCATGAAGTCATTTGAGAGACTGGTGTTGGCCCACTTTAAGGACATCACTAGACCCTTTCTATATCCCCTCAATTTGCTTATCGAGCAAACAGGTCTGTGGATGATGCAGCCAACATGGAATTGCATCATATCCTGAAACATCTGGACAGACCAGGGACATATGTAAGGATCCTTTTTGTGGACATCAGTTCAGCTTTCAACACCATCATCCAAGCTATACTCCAGACTAAATTACACCAACTCTCTGTTCCCATGTCTATCTGTCAGTGGACCACCAGCTTTCTAACAGAAAGGCATCAGCTAGTGAGACAGAGGAAATTTACTTCCAGCACATGTACAATCAGCACTAGGGCCCCCAAGGATGTGTGTTCTCTACAATACTCTTCTCCGTTTATAGAAGTGACTGCACCACCCAGGACCCCTCTGTCAAGCTCCTGAAGTTTGCAGATGACACTACTGCCCCCCCCCCCCCCCCCATTCCAAACATCACTGTGGCAGCAGTGGAGTCATTCGGGTTCCTGGGCACTACCATCTCACAGTACTTGATGTGGGAGATCCACATTGTGAAAAAAGGCTCAGCAGAGGTTGTACTTCCTTCACAAGCTGAGGAAGTTCAACCTGCCAAAGGCTCTGCTGATGCAGTTCTACTCAGCAGCATTGTGTCTGTCCTCTGCACTTCATTAACTGCCTGGTTTAGTGAAGATACAAATTCGGATATCAGAAGACTACAAAGGACAGTTCAGACTGCTGTGAGGAGTATTGGTTGCCCCATGCCCTCCCTTCAAGAATGGTACACTTACAGTGTGAAGAAAAAGGCTGGAAAAATCACACTGGAACCCACTCACCTAGCCCACTACCTGGAGCACTGAGCTCCAGAACCGTCAGGCACAGGAACAGTTTTTTTCCTCATGGTGTGTTCAGACCAGAGGCATCGAGAGAGCATCAAACATCGACTGGAATTCATTCATTTTCTATGGCAGCCAGCATCTCTGCAGCGAGAAGTGGCACATCCGTGGCCGGCGCGAATTGGCTGTTGTGGGCATCAGAGGAAAGTTAAAGTGTGGGCAACATTATGGTAATGATGACGCGGCTCAGCGGAAACCTATTGGAATATAGAAGTGCTCTACTCTAGCAAAGTCTAGAGAACACAACAGTGTAAACTTTGGTTCCCACCAAACAATAGTTCCGAAGACAAAATGGAGGAGAAATGAATTATTGCCATGGTGGGTTTTCCCATAATAAAATACTGATTTGACCCATTGCACTATGCAACCAGGACCACAGTTATTATTACAAATGTATTTTATTTAGTTTATTTTGGTAACAAACAACCATAATCTTAATTACTTTCTGCCATCAATCGATTTCATGAGGATATGCGCTATTTGTGATAGGTCGGCAAAAAGAGTCGACATGTCTGTTTGTTTTGCGGCCCCTTTAAATATAGTTCACAAAACCAAGCATTCCGAACGAACATTGCCGCCAATTTCAACTACGTCAGTGTCCCCACAAATCTTCGATAGCGTTGTTGGAAGGGCAGTCAAGTGAATTTTGACACTCTTGCCACCTATGGTTTGCCCATTGAGAATAATTATGTGCAATACCTAGCTTGGTCTATTTATATTTATCCAACATACCATACCTCTTCTGCCATTACATTCCCTTGCTTCTTTATATAACAGATTTGTATTTGTATATTGCACATACATACATACGTGTGTATATATATATATATATATATATATATATATATATATATATATATATATAGTCTTATTGTGTTTTTCTATAAATGCTTTATTTTCTTCTTCTTCTTCTTCTTCTTCTTATCTGTGTCTTGTTGCTATGTTGTTTGTGCACCGGAAGCTTCTATCACCATGACAAATTCCTTATATGTGTAAGCATACTTGGCAATACAGCTCATTCTGATTCTGGCTTTGTTGGCCACAACTCTCTGATTTGTGGATCTTTCTCAGCAGAATCATGGGTATTATAGTTATTAATCTCAAAGCTCACGGTAGGTCTGTTTTTAAAGGTTTATAAATTATCGCTAAAAAGCAATTCCTCTAGGATAAAACATTTGGGATTAAGTACATTTGGAACCAGGTTGTTGTACTTTATATATGGCAAACTTTTTCTTATTGGCTGTGCAGCCATGTACAGAATTGTCACTTTTGATAATGAAATTACTTGCCATTAGAACGTTGTTGCATCTTGTCAGATCACAGTGATTGGCATAGACATCTGTTTGTTTGTGGTATGTTTACGTAAATGTATTCAAGTTTACAAGACTTGAACACCTGCAGGTCTTGCATCGGTGCCCTTTATCAACAACCTTTGTCATGTCTGCACCTGCTCTACATCTGCAATTTAAGCTACTCAACAGCGCAGGTGTCCAACTTGCTGACCAGAGACAAAATGGGATAAAACAAGCTTTCACTAGGGTGTATGTAGCTTAATTCTGCTTTTTCTTAAATGAACTGCGAGGTGAAAATTGGTGTAGGTTAATCCTTATGCATTTATAATTATGGATATTTCCATCAGAAAGTAAATGTAGGCAGGGATTATGCAAATGAATGCATAAAAGACACATAATGAGATTTATTGCAGCATCCAGCACCTGCTAGGGGTGTGATTGTGCGATTATGCTCTGTATCACTATGTAAGGAAATGAATGCCAACCAGGCTTTTTTGAAAACATATCCGGTACAGGAAATTGTGAGGCTGTGACTGAACAAACATGCTTTTATTGGCTTCTTATTTTAGGCCAGGATGAGTCTTACGGTTTGTAAAAAGTCATGCTTGCTCAAATGTCAGCATGGTGTTGTGACTATGCATAGGAAGACTTCGGACTGATTATGGAGCACTTTGCGTATGTGTCACCTACTTTACTACCTCTGTGGTATTTCAAGCTCATAAACAAGTGCCCTGCCATTTATAATCTGATCATAATTACAGTATAACACAGTAATGAGTAAACGTTCTGTGGTGTCTGTGGTTTAATTCACCCTGTTGGCAATCAAAGCATTTTTGTTCATGGTTCTGTACTGCAGCAAATGTAAGGAACTAGACTGTAAGTTTTTACTAATGTGAGCAGAAAGATTTCCATACATAGGACTTATTGTAACACCACTTAGTTTATAACATTTAGAAAATAATGGCTTCACATATTATAGAGCCATATGAAATCAGTTAATTAATTAATCAAATGAATCTCAATTAAATAAATAGTTACATTTAAATAATGACAAATAATATATATATATATATATATATATATATATATATATATATATATATATATATAAAAATGTATATATGTATAATTTATTACGTTATTTTGGCACACAAGTGAAGCATTACAAAAGACACTACAAAAAGTGGCTTTAAATGCCATATATTGTTTATTTCCATATTACTGAACATACTGTAAGCCTATCATTAGCCTACAATTTACAGCAATCTATTTTGCAATTGAATTTATAAATCAGTCTGAGATTTATTATAAGAGCTTGTCTAAGGACGTGTCAATGCACACCTGCATCAGACGGATGCTTTTGGAGTACCTTGGTTGCGTTGCATCGCAAATATACAGTTTTTAGGTAGCTGTGTCGAGTTAAACAAAATTTAAAACTTAGAAAAACACATCTTGAGATCCCTGTCTTCAGATATGTGCTCCATCAAGCCGTTGATTGAATGCAAGAACATGTTCTCGTGTTCTCAGCCCTCGGTAAGAGTGGTTTATTTTCTGTCTGTGGCTGTGTTTTGTTTGGAAGGATACGTCCACCGGAGGTCGTATTTGTCGGCCGCATACGTCATCGAGGCTGTCTCGTTTAATTTTCTTTTTATTAAATTTTTTGATTGGGAATGAAAAATGTAAGTGCATATACATAAAAGGCATTGACAATAGATAATAAATAAGAAAAAGACAAAAAAGAAATAAAAAATGAAACTAGACAGCCTCGATGACCAACCCGATATCACGCCAAGGCGTGAAATAGACACGCTGGTCCACTAGCGGATGCGTGTCGGTGTCACGCTTTGCCTGCTCTAGGCGTGTGCATGACACGCGTGCGTCTAGGTAGAATACCGGCAGGGGGCAATCGTTTCCTCAACGCCAACAACTCTCCGCGCACCAAAGAGAAAGCGATATATCGCGTTCTCCAATTCCGGTTAGCAGGATATATATTTTTTTATATAAATATATTTTTTAAATATATATATATATATATATATATATATATATTTACATCAGCATAAGATACTCGACAGCCCACACACACATATAACAACGTAAGGCTACAGCAACGTTAGGATTTCTTCATGAAAGCAGCACTATAATGAACAAATATGTCCTGAACTAGTATGTGTAGTAACCCTTTATTGTCACATAGACACAAGTGAAAGTAAGCAGCGAAATTGGCCATCATCCTGCCCGTGCGAACGTACAATACGACAACGGTATCGCTTACTCTTAGGTTCGCGGAGAGTTGTTGGCGTTGAGGAAATGATTACCCCCTGCCGGTATTGCAACAACACGCCTAGAGGAGGCAAAGCGTGACACCGACACGCATCCGCTAGTGGACCAGCGTGTCTATTTCACGCTTTGGCGTGATACCGGGTTGCGATGACGTATGCGGCCGTCAAATGCGACCTCTGGAGGACGCATCATTCCAAACGAGAGACAGCCTGTATAAGATGCGGGCAGATGCAGCCTGTATACAGTGAGTTTCACTTACTGCCCCCTGGAGAAAACAGGTGGTACTCCAAGCATAAATTGCTCAGATATAAGGAATATTCTTAATTTTTTTAACGTGCTATATTTTGTATAAATAATAGCACCAAATTAACATGTTAAATATATAGCTAATATATAGCTCTGGAAAAAATTAAGAGACCACTGCAAAATTACCAGTTTCACTGGAGATATATATATATATATATATATATAGCTCTGGAACAAAATAAGCGATTTACTGTTTCTAGAATATGTTTGAGTAAAATAAACAATTCTGTTTTAGTCTTTAAAGGACTGAAAATATTTTCCCCAAGTTCCAAATAAAAGTATTGTCATGTAGAACAATTATTTAACACAATGTGGCCCTCCATCCACACCTATACCTGTAAAATATATACAAATATATATATATATATATAGTATATTTGTATATTTGTAGTTCTAATGTAGTTACATAACTAAATTCAGGCATGAAACTCTGCATAGCACAACATAGGTTCTTTGAACTTGTTATCTTTTATCCAATCAACTCGCTCACATGTGGTACGTCAAGCCAATCGGCTAACATGGTGAAAGCTAATAGGTCCTTTGGCATGCAATTAAAAAGCTAATCAACTTGCTTACTCTGTCTTTGTTTTACATTTAAATTTGCTCAGTTTTCAAGTAAGCCGATTTCACTGCAGCACACTGTAGGAGTATTCTATAAAACCCTCCTCCACCCCAGCACCACTGGTCTAGATCTTCTACATGGGGATTGTATTGATGTTTAATTGTGCAGCAGTATGTTGTACATCCTTGATGTTGCATGTCTTGTGTTTTATTAGTTTTTGCAGCAGCATGTCTACATGCTTTACTCAAATGTCTGTGTATTTTGTAGTATAGCAAGTTACCCTTTATGCTCTGCAGCAGCATAGCAGATCTAGCCAGCACCAACATCCAATCAATATGTCATACCCACATTAACATTCTAAATCTCTCTGAGAGTGGTCATGTTTATCCTTAATTTTTTTTAAAAAAATCATGCATGCGCAAACTTATTGATGAATCATGACTTCTGAGAGTCTTAGGCTTAATAGCACTGTACTTTATCTTTTCATTAACTTACATATAATATAAAGATCAAAAGCAATATGGACCTGTAATTCATCCTCCTACATGGCCATGAAACAACTACAAGCACTAAAAGAGAGAATGAGCTTCAGGTAATTTCATCCACTCTAGCCTTGAGAGTCTGCGGAGAAGTACATTTCACGGTATGTCACCACCTTCAATCCACACATACAATAAAACACCAGAGCTTTCAGGACCTGACAGCATCAGGAAGATGCTAAAAGCCAGCCACGTTGTTTCCCTGTACGTGTAAGATGTGTAGTTAAATCATGGATCAATAAGAGTCATGTTTGTTCCCATTAAAACACAGACCGAAGAAAATTTTATTTTCCGTTAAATTTTCCGAAGAAGCCATGAGTGGTACTCGCTTAGTGGCTCAAGTCAATAGAGTCCACGTGCAAATTAATATAATATTCTGGTCCCTAAATATGGCTCCTGCCCCTGATTTTGATTCAGACAATTTCAACAAGATTCATTCAAAGAGATTTGCAAACAGTGTTAGGAAGTACCCAACTAAAAGTAGCAACTCAGTAGCCTGACAGTACAAAAAAATATAGTTTTTTTTCACATTGTATTTTGTCACAGTTCTATAGCCGAGCAAATCGAAGCAATAATCAAACATGCTTACCATCCTAAACAGTTTTCTCCTTCTCATTCAATGCTAGCTAATTTACAGCTGCATACCAAATTGCACTATTTTACACCATGTTGCAGTGTACGTAGTGTAAGTGGTGTATTTGCACAGAAAATGCAATGAAAAGATGAGAATGAGTACCTGGATAATGTTCTTCAATGTAAAAATGGATTGTCAAATGTTGAACAATTCATGCACTCAATGGTCGGTGCTCGCCCTATGTAGAGGAAGGGGTGAAGTCACCTAACCGCAATCCTGGTCTGAAAAAACTATTGTAATTAAAGGTGAATATGGAACTACCAAAATTTCTGTCAAGATAGCAACTTGTAAACACTGGTTCAACCATCACCCAACATAGTGTGAATATGTACAATATTGGCTAATGCGCTAAAGCTAATGGCAACAAATCACATGCGCTTGTGAACAGCAAATGTTTCCGTGTAGTAAAAAACATCAGTGTACCAATTGAGATGATACTACACATTGTAAATTCATTCACTAGATAGCCGAATGTATATTGTGAGTGCACAGTGCATAGTGCATCATTTGGGACACAGCCATTTTGGTTCATTCAGATGGTTCATGTGAATGATCCAGTTAAAATTAATAAATCATCAATTCAGAAACAGTATATGTACCATTATAAAGTCATTATTTAAATTAATCAGCATGTTCAAATGACCAATTCACTGATTCACTAGAACCCCGCAAAGAAGAAACAGCCTCTTCCTTTTTCAAAGCAAAATATTTCGTTAATTGCTGATTATTATCACTTTATTTTCTACTCCTCTGTTATATAAAATAGCTTTTTTTCCAGTTTTATAAGTTGCATTTAGAATAAATGTATTTATATGCAATGTTCAATTAAGTGTGCACTGGACTGTGTTTTGGTGTCTGATTTTAATTAAAGGAATATTATAGGTTCAGTACCAGTACAAGTTTGATTACCACACAAATAATAATTTTGACTCGTCCCTCCTTTTCTTAAAAAAAAAATGCTTACAATGGAAGAGAATGGGGCCAATTTTTGGAGGGCTTAAAGGCAGAAATGTAAAGCTTCTAATTTTATAAAAGCACTTTTACAGTCGTTTTAGGGTTTATATGAACAATATCTATCCAGTGAAATATTTTAGACAAAAATTGTACATTCACCAATTTCCATAGCTTCAAGACTTAATTCACAATGAATACAAGTTGATTTTCCATTGTAAAAAATATGTTTGCTTCTTTTAAGCATATCCTTTTACTATATATTCGTAGACTTCTCTGAATACAACGCTTACTATCTTATTTAACTTCTCAAGTAAATCTTGTTCAATGAGTGCTTGGAAAAAACACAAAAAATACTCTTGCAATGTGTACAGTATACAGGTCTTTTCACAAGGGCTCATTCAGCCTAGCTGTCTCTTCATGGGGTATCCTCCAGTCAGAGTATTAAGAGATCCGTAGTGCCTGAGTCTCACCCCTCATCAGCGAAGTCCCATAAGAGTCTATCAGTGATATGTTTGCCGCTCTAATCTGTTTGTCGCTGTCTTACGTTCACAGTCGCTGATGAAAAATACCCCCAAGGCCTCCCTGAGTTAAAGACTCACTGTCTGAACCCTTTAGTTGCAATCTTTTCCCCACACAGGGGCACAGACAGACTGGCGCAGGTGGATAAGTAGGCCTCTTCAAGAGAAATAAAAAAATGAAGGAAAGACATAGACACAAGGGAAGGAAGAAAGATCAACCCGGATTCTGGGCTATTCTTGCTACGCTCACTTCTTCTTGATGTTTTCTTTTTAGGGAAATGAGGGACATTTCTGTGTTTCATGCGTGCTACCTGCTCTTCAGATGTGTTGCAGATTCTTAGTGATGTTTTTCGGTATAATTTACAAAAGTACAGCACATGTACACAAAGGATGTAGAGTCAAGTGTTGGGGAAGCAACTTTGAAACTGTAGCTTGCTAAGCTGCAATCTAGTCATACTTTAAAGTAGTGAAACTATACTCAAGCTATACTTATGATAAAGAATTAAGCTATACTACTAGCTAATAAAAAAAAGGAGATAACTACAATAGCTAGATTTCCATACACATATTTTTATGCAGCTTTTTGGGATATTCCATAAACCATACTGGATTGATAAAATCTGCAAAAAGGTTTATAAAAAACATCTCGGTTTGAGGTGGATATATATATATATATATATATATATATATTAGGGCTGTCGATTTAATGAGTTAATTCAGTGCGATTTTTATTTTTTATTTTATTTTTTTTTACTAAAAATAACGCATTAAAAAAATTAACGCAATTAATCGCACTGATATGGAAGATTGCTGAGAAATGCAAGCTTGTAGTACCACCTGTTTACTCCAGAGGGTAGTAAGTGAAACTTCAGCTGTGTGGCAATGTGCAGTTTATACAGTGAAGAAAAACACCCTTGAGCAGCAGAACACAAACTTGCGTTACGTTCTTGCGTTCAAAACAACGCAAATCTGAACTAAGAGATCTCAAGATGTGTTCTAAGTATGTATTAAACTATATTGAACTTGACACAGTGACTTAAAAATATTATGTTCATGACGCAACACCCGAGACGCTACACAAGCATGTCTGACGCAGGTGTACATTGATATATATATATTTATTAATTTTTTATATTTGAAGATAACTATGTATAATTATTTCATAATTATATATTGAATTATATTTATATGAGGATCTTTCTCAGCAAATATTTGTATGCGATTAAATGCTATTAATCGCGAAGAATTAATCGGGACACCATGTAATTAATTTGATTAAAATTTTTAATCGATTGACAGCCCTATATATATATATATTCAGGGCTGGACTGGGAAGAGAATACATAGCATACATAGCAACTGGCCCAAAACTTGTTGGTTCACTGGCTTTTTCTGCATAACGGGGCAGCTCATTTTATTTTATTGTGGCACATTCTGCCCATTTTCCGGCCGAACCTTCAATTCTCCCAATGGCCAGTCCGCCCATGATTGGCCCCAAAGTGCGTCGGCCAGATTACCAGTCCAACCCTGTATATATCATTTAAGAAGACATATGCATAAACTGAGACAAAAACATCATTACAGAATAAATTCCAAGATGTGCACAAAAAAAACTTTGCCTCTCAAGATTTTTTGTCCCTTTTGAAACTGCTGCTTTATTTGCAAATTGTTTTTGTCATATTTAGATTTTCACAGAAATTAAATTTGTAACTTGGATGGAAACATGATGTATAAAACATTGTGAAATAAAAATCAATATTGTATAAGCTATAATAAGCTATACCACTATTTTTTTTGAGAAAAAAATTAGCTCTAGGAAAAGCTAAAAGAGCTGGCCTACTGCCGTGCTACTGAAAAATGTAAAGTAAGTAGTAGTCACTACTTTTAGTTACTTATTCCACCACTCTGATAAAGACAAGGGTTAGGTGTTAGGGTTAAGGTCTGTTGATATGGTTACATTTTTCCACTGTGAATCAGGATTTGAATAGACTGAATGAGTTAGTGTCCAATCGTGAGTCACCACATCACTTCCATGCCGTTCCACCAGAATGGTTATATGTTCTCATTACGGTTTGCTAACTGAGAAATCTTGAGCAATCCAGGCATTAAACAGTTTGTAACTGTACCATAACGAACTAATTTTTTTTTTACAAATGTAAAATGTCAGAATTTTGAAGTTAATTTCAATTAACATCATTCAATTGTTCATTTTCTTGACAATATTATGCATTTACTTTGAGTTATTAAATTTTTATGTTTGAAATAAATTATTGGTAGAAAATTGTTTATTCTGTCGCTTGGTAATAATGCATAATGACATTAACTGCAAAAAATTACTCTTCAAATTAATTTAAAATGCTAAATTTGGAAAATAAAAGTTTGATAATGTATAAATATATATCCAAATGCATATCTTGTGATAAAATATTAAATTAGGTTACAACAAGCCATCACAGTAAGTGGCCACAGTCATCTGGCAGTTACTGGCATGACATGTTTTCAAGTCATGTTATTTATATTTTGTTCACCATATGGCAGCAATCTGCCTCCAATTTATGTCAAATTCTCATATTTTCTGCATGTTACAATTTACAGAAGTTGACCGCAAATACGAAAGAGAGGTGCCCTTTTCAATACCATATGAGTGTTAAGAATGTTTTAGTTTTTGTGATTGATTTAATTTTTTAATGTATTTATTTTTTCCAGTGAAGTTGAACTGTTTTGGCAACAGAGCACCTTAAAAATGTGTCATTCATGGCACAAGGCAAAAGAAACTGTGTGGATGCGTCCTGTGTGAATGGTCCTTTAAAAATAGTGCAACTTTTTAAAAAGACTCAAGACCCCCTGCTTTCTATTCAGTTGTCTCACTCCATCTAGCTGATTTTTAACAAAAGAACGAGACCTGTGTGAATGACCCCAAGAAACGTCTGATCGGACATGATTTTAAACCGGCCTAATTATACAGGATTTCCTGAAGACCAGCTATCTTATTATTCACTCAGACAGCTCAATGACAAGCAGATTATGATAATATGTAGGTTTGAACATCCTTTGTTTGAATTCAAAAGAGCTCCAGGTCTGATTGAGGCTCAATGGCAGATGACCTGAGAGGGTGACATATCAGGGCAGATACATCTCTAAAATGCAAGCCTTGTCTTCCCCAGTCACTAACAAGCCAAGAAAATCAGAAAACACATTTGAATTAATAGACGCTACAAAGGACTACAATATTTATATCTACGGCTATAAAGTACAATAGTGATCCCCACTTTTTCAGTAGCCTTGGTTCTGGAAGCGTTTTTTTATTTATTTACATATATTTTCTTCATACAGATTAAAAACAATCTTTATATATATATATCTTTAATAAAGTCCTAGAGTCTGAACAATTAATCAAATCGAGGAACTCTGAGAATAATCACAACATTGCAAAATTTGATTCGAAGCAAAACAACAAATAAAATATTTGAAAATTGCTTTTAAAATTGAAATAAGAACACTGATACAATTTTTCACTTCGTAAATAAGACATCAATGTTTGCCTGGTTAGCATGGCCAGTTAGCCATGGTTAGCATGCCGACCTGTTGGTAGAAGTAGTAACTACCATCTGGTTCCAACTGCGCCAGCCAAGCAACTGCCTTTGAGATGAATGGTAATGTTAAGGCTAACAGATAGCTCTCCAGGTATTATAAACCTAAGACCCAAAAGGAACTGTTGCCAGTTCAGATTTTGAAATGACTAAAGCATCACATGCTTCTGTCAGTTATTTACATTTATGCATTTGGCAGATGCTTTTATCCAAAGCGACTTACGGTGCACTTATTACAGGGACAATCCCCCCGGAGCAACCTGGAGTTAAGTGCCTTGCTCAAGGACACAATGGTGGTGGCTGTGGGGATCGAACCAGCGACCTTCTGATTAACAGTCATGCGCTTTAGCCCACTACACCAACAACACTCCTGTAGTGCTATCACTTCCCAGACCTCACACCCAATGAGCAAAGGCCTCCAGCAGTACAGATGTTAGCATAAAATCAACAGACTGCAGAGAGAGCTGCCCGGCTTGAAACGCTCAAAGCATGGCAAAAAAACAGGGTTTGTTTGAAGATTGCTTGGAAGACTGTCTTCAGAGGATTGTTACTTACAGAGATGCAGCGATGGGAGTATGGTGACAAATACGCTGGCTGAAGTTTTTTCTTTTTACTTCCAGCAATGAGTCCTTCGTATATATATATATATATTCTTTTTTATTTTTTTTATTTATTTGTTTATTTATTTTTGCATTAAAGGTTGTATATGTGAACAGTCAATTCAATATAAACTAACATGTACTAACTATGAACAATAGTAATTTGATAAATTAACATTAACCAAGATTAATAAATTCTGAAAAAAATTATTGTTCATTGTTCATTCATGATATCTAATGTACAGTATCTAATGTATTTTAATATTTTGTATGCTATCTGTCACCACAAAAAAAACAGTTTTATTTACTAACCACCAACAATCCAGTTTAATCCAGTTAAGACGCTATCTGCGCTGCTAAATCAGAATCAGCTTTATTGCTGGACATTTTAAGGAATTTACAGCAACAAGACAGAGATGATAATAATAATAATACAAAAATAGAATAGAAAATAAAGTATATAGAAAATACACAATAAGACTTATAAAAATACAAATTTTAACTGTTCATGAGATGGATAGCCTGAGGGAAAAAAAATGTTCCTGTGCCTGACGGTTCTGGTGCTCAGAGCTTTAAAACTGCGACCAAAAGGCAACAGTTCAAAAAGGTATTGGTCTGGGTGAGTGGGGTCCAGAATGATTTTTCCAGCCTTTGTCCTCACTCTGAAAGTGTGCAGTTCTTGAAGGGAGGGCAGGGGGCAAACTGTCAGCAGTCCGGACTATCCATTGTAGTCTTCTGATGTCTGATTTCAAAGCTGAACCAAACCAGACAGTTATTGAAGTGCAGAGGACAGACTCAATGACTGCAGAGTAGAACTGTATCAGTAGCGCCTGTGGCAGGTTGAACTGTCTCAACTGGTGAAGGAAGTACAACCTCTGCTGGGTCTTTTTCACAATGTGGGTCTCCCACTTCAGGTCCTGTGAGATAGTAGTGCCCAGGAACCTGAATGACTCAACTGCTATCACAGTACTGTTTAGAATGGTGAGGGGGGTCAGTGTTGTGGTGATCTTAAAGTCCACAATCATCTCCACCGCTTTAAGCGTGTTCAGCTCCAGGTTGTTTTTTACTGCACCAGACAGCCAGCCGTTCAACCTCCCTTCTGTATGCAGACTCATCATCATCTTGGATGAGGTCAATGACAGTAATGTTGTCTGCAAACTTCAGGAGCTTGACAGAGTGGTCCTTGGCGATGCAGTGATTTGTGTACAGGCAGAAGAATAGAGGGGAAAACACACATCCCTGGGGGGCACAAATGCTGATTGTACAGGTGATGGAAGTGAATTTCCCCTGTCTCACTAACTGCTGCCTGTCCGTCAGAAAGCTGGTAATCCACTGACAGATAGATGAGGGAACAGAGAGTTGGTGTAATTTAGTCTAGAGAAAAGACGGGATGATGGTTTTGAAATCAAAACTGATGTCCACAAATAGTTTCCTTACATATGTCCCTGGTCTGTCCAGATGTTGCATCCTCCACAGACCTGTTTGCTCAATAAGCAAATTGAAAGAGATCTAGAAAGGGTCGAGTGATATCCTTAAGGTGGGCCAACACCAGTCTCATGACCACAGATATCAGGGCGACCGGTCTACAGTCATTAAGTCCTGTGATTTTTGGTTTCTTTGGGACAGGAATGATGATTAAGTTTTTGAAGCAGAATGGGATTTCACACTGCTCCAGTGATCTATTGAAGATCAGTGTTAAGATGCTGGTTAGCACAGGATCTAAGACACGTGGGTGTAACACCATCTGGGCCCTATGCTTTCCTTGTCTTTTGTTTTCAGAAGACACGGCACACCTCTTCTTCACAGATCTTAAGTGCAGGTTGAGTAGCAGGATGGGGGAGGAGGGGGGGTTGCATGAGGTGTTGGTGTTTGTGTGAAGTGAAGGTCAGAGTGGGTGTGGGGTGTGAGACTGGGCCTTTCAAATCAGCCAGTTGTTGGTTCCCTACAGTGTTGGGGGTAAGAGTCTTGTAGTTAATAAGTTGTTTTATGCTCTCCACACTGATGCAGGGTCATTAGCTGTCACTGTCAGACTAAACCTCAAAAAGTTTTATTAGATTTATTACTAAAACAAGGATTAATAAAATACCAAAATAGTATGAAAAATACATTATATCAAGAAATATTATTTATTTCAAGAAATGTCTTTCATTATCTAAAACAAGTGTTACTATCTTATGTAATGATGTTTCTCATGTCATTTTACCTTGATGTTCAGTGTTTTTACTTGAAAACAAGACAAAATACAGTTTTTTTGTAGTTTAACAGTTGTATTCTATACAATTAGTACATTAGATTAGCATGTAAATTTACATTTAGTCATTTAGCAGATAATGATGTCAATCATACTGATTATAGATCATAGCTATACATTGGCCCTTATTCATGAAGCACGAGAACAAATCTGTGTGAAACATTTGCAAAACCATTCTAACATTTCAATTCAATGCAACTATTTATGTAAAACAAATATTATTACAAATAAATTCAATATTTTCATGATTTCTGATTGAGGCCCATTGTCTGATTGCATGGTACAAATAATCACACATACACCTTAAAAAGTACTTGCCATACTGCATCATACTGTAATATACCATAGTATCACAATAGATTTGTGATAGAATGTGAGCAATTCAGCTACAATACAATAAGATCTTTTTTTCATGCTAGATATTTTTTAAAGATTACTCTAGTGCAGATTCCTCATATTTAATGGAAAGGCCTTGAGCTGAGACTATTTTGTTGCAGTGTGTGCAAAAATCAACCTATCAGTCATAAAGCAGTGAAAACCACAATGACGACATATTAGAGAAAGACAGTAATGCTGCCTAAGGTATTTGTTCCTCCATCTAGACATAATCACTATCAGTTGTCAACGACAACAGTAATTCAGATCGAAACAATCACTTGTTTTATTTAATTACAACCAATTGTTAAAGAAAATTGAGAAAATGTATTAAAATACAGTCATCATTTGCTCACCCTTAATGATGTGCCCATACTATATTATTTTCACACACACACACACACTCCTTGTTCGAGCTGCTGTTTTTTCTACCATATTTTTCTTCAGTGTAGGAATATACAATAGATGCACATCAAAAAAGTTATTTTTTGCCTTTTCCCTCAACAAGCAAGAGAATGTCATCAATATCACTGCACTTCATTTGAAACGCTTGAAAACATGAAGTTCGTCTGAGTGTTTTGTCTGCATGCTCTAAACCCCAAGTAATTAATTGCATTTAACATAGCCATACATTTCTCAACTTCCATTTTCTTTGCTATTTTGCACCAATTTCCTCAGAAGCAGATGCTGTTCTGATGGCAATACAAATCTACAACCTAAAAAAATTAAAAATAAAGTGAAACAAAATGAAATGTGTAGAATTTTCTTTTTTGTGCATTCTGAGCAAGACACAAATCTGTCTTGACATTCTTAAGATGAAAGCAAGCTCAAAACATTTCTAAGTGCCTTATTTTAGAAACTATAGTGAACCTTGAGCCTGTATATGAATGCGGCTGAGAGAAGCCATTATTTTCATTTAGGTGAGATCTGGGTAGTCTTGTTACACAAAACTCCCTTTGCTTTGTACTTGCAACTCACACACATGCACGTGTGTACACCCTTCACAGCACCTGCATCTCTGACACATTGGAAGAGCTTCATTTTTGTATTTCGCATGACTCTACCAAGGTAAGTAATGACAAGCAGCAAAGCCAGCATGTCACAGTTACTTTCAGCTGGGACGCCTGGTTTACGTCAGGTTTTCACATGGCTGCAGGCTCTGCAGTAGATGAGGCTGCTTCTCTCTAATGAGCCTGCTGTATGCCTCTCAGGATTGTACATCATCGCCAGCGTCCCCTGGCTGGGTTCAGGTAATAGTCATGGGAATCCAGAGCTGTTTCTCTTCAGGGCCATTATGCGTACACATACCATAGCATGATTTCCTAGTTTAATTAGCGTTTGAAGAGCTGCATCCTCGTGTGGTAATAAGAATAATGATAGTTGTGAATAAAAGAAAGATAAAAAGAATGAAGCAATTAGATTATGATTGTTTGTTGCGGCAAGAAATTGATACGGCTATATAGTGAGGGAAAAAAGTATTTGATCCCCTGCTGATATTGTATGTTTGCCCACTGACAAAGAAATGATCAGTCTATAATTTAATGGTAGGTTAATTTGAACAGTGAGAGACAGAATAACAACAAAAAATTAGAGAAAAAAGCATGTCAAAAATGTTATAAATTGAATTGAATGTGGGAAATAAGTATTCGACCCATCTGCAAAACATGACTTGGCAATCACACAGTTCAGACGTTTCTTGTAGTTGGCCAACAGGTTTGCACACATCTCAGGAGGGATTTTTGTCCCGCTCCTCTTTGCAAATCTTCTCCAAGTCATTAAGGTTTCGAGGCTGATGTTTGGCAAATCGAACCTTCAGCTCCCTCCACAGATTTTCTATGGGATTATGGTCCGGAGACTGGCTAGGCCACTCCAGGACCTTAATGTGCTTCTTCTTGAGCCACTCCTTTGTTGCCTTGGCCATGTGTTTTGGGTCATTGTCATGGAATACCAATCCATGACCCATTTTCAATGCCCTGGCATTGAAAGGAGGTTCTCACTCAAGATTTGACTGTATATGGCCCCGTCCATCGTCCCTTTGATGTGGTGAAGTTGTCCTGTCCCCTTAGCATAAAAACACCCCAAAGCATAATGTTTCCACCTCCATGTTTGACGGTGGGGATGGTGTTCTTGGGGTCATAGGCACCATTCCTCCTCCTCCAAACACGGCGAGTTGAGTTGATGCCAAAGAGCTCGATTTTGGTCACATCTGACCACAACACTTTCACCCAGTTCTCCTCTGAATCATTCAGATGTTCATTGGCAAACTTCAGACCGGCCTGTACATGTGCTTTCTTGAGCAGGGGGACCTTGCGGGCACTGCAGGATTGCAGTCCTTCACGGCGTAGTGTGTTACCAATTGTTTTCTTGGTGACTATGGTCCCAGCTGCCTTAAGATCATTGAAAATATCCTCCCGTGTAGTTCTGGACTGATTCCTCACCGTTCTCATGATCATTGCAACTCCACGTGGTGAGATCTTGCATGGAGCCCCAGACCGACGGAGATTGACAGTTCTTTTGTGTTTCTTCCATGCAAGATCTCACCACGTGGAGAGATCTTGCATGGAGCCCCAGACCGACGGAGATTGACAGTTCTTTTGTGTTTCTTCCATTTGCAAATAATCGTTGTCACCTTCTCACCAAGCTGCTTGGCGATGGTCTTGTAGCCCATTCCAGCCTTGTGTAGATCTACAATCTTGTCCCTGACATCCTTGGACAGCTCTTTGGTCTTGGCCATGGTGGAGAGTTTGGAATCTGATTGATTGATTGCTTCTGTGAACAGGTGTCTTTTATACAGGTAACAAACTGAGATTAGGAGCAATCCCTTTAAGAGTGTGCTCCTAATCTCAGCTCGTTATCTGTATAAAAGACACCTGGGAGCCAGAACCCTCTGATTGAAAGGGGGTCGAATACTTATTTCCCTCATTAAAATGCAGTTCAATTTATAACATTTTTGACATGTGTTTTTCTGGATTTTTTTGTTGTTATTCTGTCTCTCACTGTTCAAATTAACCGACCATTAAAATTATAAACTGATTATTTGTTTGTCAGTGGGCAAACGTACAAAATCAGTAAGGGATCAAATACTTTGTGTTTTCATTAAGCATTGTTTATGCAAAATTCCAAAATAAGCAAAAAATTATATGTATGAAAACCCAGCTAATGTGATTAGTTGAATTTTATATTATTGGTTGACAATCGTAAACAACATACGGTTACACCACATGTACACAGCAGGTATAAAATGTATTTTGATTAATTGATTATAAGTATAAAAACAATTACAATTAATTTATTAATTGTCCAATACATATATACAAATACATATTGTAAGAAGTTTTGAGACTATAAAGAACTTGATTAGACCATTTACAAAGCTTTTTGGGTAGTAGGCGGTTGCTGTTAACCATTACTTCTGTTTCTGTAGTTACAGCGATGTATCTGATTGGTGGATCTCACTTCAGAATTATGGGTAGTGTAGTTTTTCACCAGGAATATCTCTTTTGGACATATTTTTTTCAAGCAGACCTAACCCTGACTTCGACAGAAATATATACAAATGTTTAGAAAACCTCAGGGCTTATGATAGGTCTGTTTTAAAAGGTTAAAACTTTACTGTTTATGTGTTATATGACTTTTCCTTCTGGAACCCAACTGTTGCGATCTATAATATATTAACCAAGACTTGACACCCTCTGAGTTATTTTAAACATAATTGAATTGTTTAAATGAATGGGAATGTTTTGTTGTCGGACCCCATCATCATATCCAATGTCAGTACACGCTCAAATCAGTTTGCTCTATTATTTAGGTAATTGCTTTGCAGTACCGCCACTGAGGGGAAAAAAACCCAAAGCCATCCGTCTCGTATGCAGATAATGAGCAAATGTCCTTATGCTAATGAAATGTCTTTTAAAAGATTGTTGTGGGACATTGATTCTGATTCTTAACTGTGGAGTTAATACCTGTTTGCCCTTATTCTACCAGAGAAGGCAACCCTCTCCCAACACTGAAATATAATTTTTCACTTCTTTTTCACTTCCTGCCGGAGTCTAGATTGCCTGTAGCTTGCAAACAGGTATTATAAAATAGAGCCATTATAGTAACATCAGCCCGCAAATGGATTTGAAATTGAGTGGAAAACCATATGCGTGCGCGAGGTTAGACTTTTAGCTGCCTTGAAGGGAATTATAGAAAGTAAAATATTCATGCCCCAAAAAGGCTAAAAGTAAATGAAGGAAAATTTGGCACTGAGATTGCTATGCTTTCAATTGCAAAGACTTAAAAGACTAATCAGGTTTTTACAAAAAAAAATAAAAATCTGTACAGGTAGAGAATCTGCATTTATTGCTTTTCCAAGAGCACAGTTGTATCTGGACTTGCAAGATTCGATCCCATTGAGGGTAATCTGTAAATATTTTAGCATACTAAAAAAAGTGTCTAAAATAAAAATTCTATAGCAAATCGTTTTCCTAAAAATGTATGGCAACATACAATAAGTGGACAGCAGGACTAAGTTGTGAAATAAACAACTTTAAATAAAACCAAGCTATAGGAAGTAGTGTTGGTTATTCATGTTTTTGAGACGTTACATCAGATATTAGCATAAGTATTTCTGATTCAAAGTAATTGCCAGCCTCATTCAATGACTGCCAACCATGTTAAAATAAAATGATGCGTTATAAATATTACCATTGTCCCATGTCTGCCAAACATGTTGAGTGGTCCAAACATCATCTGCAGCCTGTAACTGAACTTTCTGTCAGTTTTTAAGAGTGAATGCTCTTAGCTGCATAGAAAGCTATTGGATGCTCACTTGCTCCCTATTTAGTGAGTGAGTTAACCTCCAGTGTGCTGTCTGTCTGCACTGGTCTCAGAACAGTTTGAACCGCACCTTATTTTCCTCCTAACTTCATATACTGTAGGCAAAGCCTACAAAAGCAACAATTTTCAGCTTTTGGATGGTCCCATTCATTCTCAATGTTATAATACACAGTGAATATAGATTTTTTTATGAAAACATTTGCTAAAGTACCCATTAGTGTACGTTGTGTTTAGCAGTGTTGCGTTTCATGATAAATTGCTCAAATTTAAAAAAAATGGCATATCAGATGAATCTTGAGACTCAAACAAGTTTAAATATAAAAACTTTTAGTTTGTTTTTTAACTGATGTATGGTAGATTTGTTGGTGATTCTCCCAAAGACAAATTCCACTGTTATTGGCACCATGTTGTTTTGTCACATGACACAGAAATTTGAAAGTTTAACCCTAACTGACAGCCCAGAGTCTTCTGAACTGAGATCAATTTGTTTAAATAAATGTAAAATATGCATTGCGTAAGCCAAAATACAATGTCCATGCATGTGTACGTGGCGTCACATGAGGTTAAAGTGTGCCAAAAGCCTCAGTGGAGTAGGGTGTCCGAATCCTCAGTATTCAAAAAACAGTAGGTGAGAAATACCCAGATGACCTCCTACATCCAGCAAAATTCTGAAGTGTGCATCAATTGCACAATTTCATAATCTGAGATATCAGTATTTTAATAAAATGGAAGAGACTAAACAAGACTAGATTACTGAGGCAGTTGTTGTTACTATGCCACAGATTCAGGTCACAGCACAATGCCAACATTCCTGTATGATGTCCAAGAACATATTCATACTACTCACCTGTATACCTAAAATAATGAATTTAGCTTTTTTTCCACGCCTGAAAAGTACGTTTTTCATAAAATGCAGTACATGCTCTTACAGTATGGGAATGCGGAAGCAGCTCTAGAGTCAACTCATCTACATTTGTGGTTAGCTGGTCTCTTAGCCTGGACATGCTAGAAGACTGGTCTTTTATGTTGGTTTTAGAGAGATTTTGGGTGCTTGGCCAACCAGTTAAACACCAGCTTGGCCAGGCTGGGAGACCAGCTAAACCAACTTAAACAAACTTTGTTGGAAATAAAAAAGAGAAAATATGTTACCTTTTCAGCTGACTGTGCCGTCCCAAAGAAAATAGGGATAAAGGCTAGCCACACAATGCACGTGGTGTACATGGTGAAGCCGATAGGTTTGGCTTCGTTGAAGTTTTCCGGAACTCCTCGAGTCTTGATGGCGTATACTGTACATGTAACCATCAGTAAAATGCTGTATCCTAGAGAGCAAATGATTTGTAGGTCCGTAATGTCACACTTGAGAACCCCTCGAGCCTTGTCTGGGTTAATGGTCTTCTGCTCGTCGTAATCGATTATGGTGTTCGGAGGATCTATCCCGAACCATATGAGAACCCCTAAGAGCTGGAATGAGATGAGGCTTGACGTTATGGCTAACTGAGACATCGGGCTTATCAGTTTAGGTGGACTAACGGACTTCTTGCCTTCCTCGAAGATCCGGTAAATACGATTCGTCTTGGTTAAAAGGGCGGCGTAGCTAATACACATTCCCAATCCTAGGAAGATCCGTCTAAAGGAGCAAACTGCGACATCAGGTGTGGCGATCATTACAAAAGTGATGATGTAACAAAGAAATATCCCAGTTAGAAGAACATAGCTAAGCTCCCTGCCAGATGCTCGGACGATTGGTGTATCGTTGTAACGTATGAATGTTGCCATGACAAAGATGGTGGCGATGATTCCGAGCATGGCTAGGAAGACCGAAATGACGGCCCAGGGAGAATGCCACTCTAATTTGACGATCGGAATGGGTTGGCAGGACGTTCGGTTGGGGTTTGGCCGCATGTTGTAGGAACACAGTTTGCAGGAAGTCTCGTCGTACTGGTACTGGTAGCCGTCACAGGGTTCGCAGTGCCAGCAGCAAGGCATGCCTTTCACCATCTTCTTGCGTTGGCCCGTCTTACAGGGTAGGCTGCAAACTGAGCTGGGTATTTCCATTTCACCACTAGGCCACTGCATGTCTTCAGTCTGGAAAGAAAAATCCATAGGTCAGCATTTTTGGGATTCATATGAGGTATTCAAACCCCATATGAAATTCAAGAACATATATAATTTTAGGGATGGGAATCAAAAAGAGTTTAAAGACCTTGGTTTTGATTATTTTTACATTTAAAGGGCTTTATTTATTAAACAAAAGAACAACAAACCTATGTGTAAATTGTTCATAAATCCATTCGTACATAAATTGTTTCATTCTATTCAATGGTACAATTCATATACAAAGTACTGTGCAAATGTTTTAGGCACTTGGGAAAAATGTTGCATAGTGAGGATGTCTTCAAAGATAATGCCATAAATAGTTTTCATTTATCAATTAACGTCATACAAAGTCCAGTAAACATAAAAAAATGCTAAATCAATATTCAGTGTGGCCACCTTTGCCTTTAAAACAGCACCAATTCTCCTAGATACATCTGGATACAGTTTTTCTTGGTTGTTGGCAGATAGGATGTTCCAAGCTTCTTGGAGAATTTGCCACAGTTCTTCTATCTATTTCTGCTGTCTCAACTGCTTCTGTCTCTATGTAATCTCAGACTGACACAATATTCATTGGGGGGCTCAGTGGGGGCCATGACATCTGTTGCAGGGCTCCCTGTTTTTCTATTCTATTCTATTTGCAAAATAAATGTTTGGGAGTCTAAAATGTATATTTCCTATTGGCACACTAAAGTTGAACATATAAATAACCATCTTATGACAAATCATTTTGTGAAGCATCTCATGTGTAAAGACTTTTGCATATACACACACACACACACACACACACACATACACATATATATATATATATATATATATATATATATATATATATATATATATATATATATATATATCAGGCAAAACCAGAATAGTTTAAACAGCCAGAAGACTAAATTAAGTGATCATACACCTGGTCTTGGTATGGTTTAAGTAAAGCTACAAAAGCAATGTCTTCTTATGAACGGTCAATACACAACCTTGTAAAATACAATGCAAGTCAAGCTTATATAATGGAAGTTATGTAAAAAGCACATAATACAAAGAAACATATTTTTTGAGAGATACTGACATGTTTTAAACATGTATCTATATAAGTGTTTTTCTTAATGGCTCAACATTTCATAATGCATACTTAAACCATAACTAATGCATCTAATACAAATATATAATACAGTTTAACTTATGCAGATATATTTGAGGTTGGTCATATTACAATGCATTATAGTCTAAGTTATAAATACGAATGGGTAAATATTATAATGTATTAGAATTGTGGAAGGATTATGTCTAGTTATTACATTATAAGGCATTCTATGAGACATTACAAATGCATTATAATGAATTTAACAAAGTCCCATAATATTTTTTTTTTTTTTTGGAAAACAATACTTTTTGAGTGCTTTTTAGAGTACAACTTATAAAATGTGTATTTTAACTTCACATGTACACACATCATATTAACCTGTTGAAGCGTATGCTCCCCTCCCATCAGGCCTAATGACACTTTGCTTATATTCATTCACATTTACTATACAGTCTACTGTCCAAATAATAATAATAATAATGTTGTACAAATTTATAATTTGTCATCATTATTAACATCATATTATATAAGGGACACATAAATAACACGTTAATATGATTCTATACACTTGAAATGTAAATGCAAGAACCAATTCATAAGGAATGTAAAAACAAACTTATCAATACTCAATGTATTATTCTTTAATATATTATTTACATTAATCAACTCATTCAATTACGACCATAAAAGGGTAATCAGACATCGTTCATTAAAAAAAACAAAAACAATTGCCAACTTTATTGTCATGAAATCTAATTTACATGAGGATGAGGATTATATTTATGCATCCAAATAGTTAGAAATGTACACAAAACAGAACCTAAACCTTGTATTGAAAAATACTAACCGTTAAATTGCTTGGATTCAGTCAGATTTACTGTAAAGAAACTGCCATTCTGTGTGTTAGTTATGTTTGCTAAAATGTATTGATTAACCTAAATTTGGATTATACTCTCCATTTGAATGATAACGAAAACAAAACAATGTGTATATATTATCTAAAGCCATCAGACACCAAAAGCAGATATCTATAATATATACAGTATATATGGCTACTGGTGTGAGATCTAATTCATAAAAATGACCTGCAGCTGTGATGCTATGCTGATGTTCATGTTTGTGCTAGTGACTATTTTTACTAATGTCTGTCCAAGACACCCTCCACACCACATTTTGACCTTTTCTGTATAAAGTTATAGGTCATTTTATAACTTCATTGCCATGACAATATAATTTCAACAAACCCTAAAACCCTTAAACTGTACAAATTATGATTTAAACAGCTTTACAGCTCAAACAAACACACAAATGTTAACAGAATTAATGCAAGTGCTTTTATACAATTTTTAGCTTCACATTTCTGTCTTTAAACCCTCCATAAATTGTCCCTGTTCACTTCCATTTAATTTTAGTGGTAATCAACATAGCTACAAATGCTGATGATTGAGCTTCACTTGTATTGAACCACTCCATTGGTTATAAGCACTAATAAACACTGCATTAGTTACAAACTAACAAGTAGTTACTAAGCACTTAGTTTGAACTTTACATCCTAATTAAGACCATAGCTAGTGCAACCATACCCAGTTTTCGGTTCCCAACCCTATTAAAATTCCAAAATAAATGTTTTCCAGAGCAACAGAACATGCCCAAATTCAGTTTTGTTAACAAGTTGACCAATAAAAGACACTAAGGCTTTTAAATCTGATCATTTGGGAAAAAATACAGATTTTAGCCTGCTTATTACTTTCTGTCCACTGCCTTACATATCCTTCAATATGCACTTTGACTTTGTATTCCTTTCATTAATAAATTGTTGATTGCAGCGTGATTACCAGTGATTTCTTTAAGCACTTTGTGGCAACAATCACCATGGAGACAGGCCACATTTTAATGAACACATGCAATAAGAGGGCGGTAAGAGAAATGCGGCAAATGCCACTTTATGCAAATCATGACAAAAAGAGCAATAAAGAGCTGTGTTTTTAATATATCATAACTGTGTAATGATTACAGGTTTTGATTAAGTGGGGAAATTAATAGGTAACCATTTTCAAAAATAGACCTGCATGAAAAATACAGTATTAAAAAAAAAAAAAAAAACAAACAAAAAAAAACAAATACAGAAGAATTTGCACTGAAAATTCCACAATGTACACCGATGGAAGGATGGATGGAGAGGTTGGGTTTGGACTGAAGGAAGGATGGATATAAAGATAAATATATATGGATGGATAGACAGACAGACAGACAGACAGATAGACAGATAGACAGATAGATAGATAGATAGAGTTTGGATGGATGGATGGATGAATAGACGGGTTGAGTTTGGATAGATGAATGGATAAATAGATAAAAAGATAAATATATGGATGGATGGTTGGATGAATAGAGGGATTGGGTTTGAATGGATGAATGGATAAATAGATAAATATATGGATGGATGGATAGAAAGAGGGGTTGTTTTGGATGGAGGGATGTATGGATGGGTGGATAGAGGGGTTGGGTTTGGATAGATGAATGGATAAATAGATAAAAAAATATATAGATGGATGAATGGACAGATAGAGGGATTGGGGATGGATGGATGGATAGAAAGAGGGGTTGGGTTTGGATAGATGAATGGATAAATAGATAAAAAAAAATATAGATGGATGAATGGACAGATAGAGGGATTGGGGATGGATGGATGGATAGAAAGAGGGGTTGGGTTTGGATAGATGAATGGATAAATAGATAAAAAAAAATATAGATGGATGAATGGATAGATAGAGGGATTAGGGATGGATGGATGGATGGATGGATGGATGGATAGAAAGAGGGGTTGGGTTTGGATGGATGCATGGTTAGATAAAAAAATATATGGATGGATGAATGGATAGTTATAGGGATTGGAGATGGATGGTGCATGCATGGATGAATGAATGGAGAGATAGAGGGATTGGGGATGGATGGATGGATAGATAGAAAGAGTGGTTGGGTTTGGATAGAGGGATGGAAAATGGTGACTAAAATAATTTTCATTTTTGAGCAAACTATTCCTTGAAGGTCATTGCAAAGTATAGCTTTAAACCAAAACAACATGCCATTCATTCTTTATTTAACCATTGCATCGCTCAGATAGGTCCACTTTCTTAAAAGATAGCTACTAAAACTCAAGAAGAGTTTGACCATGACACAACAAAACAGTGCTAACACCCCAAACCCCAGAACTGATGGCTTCACCAGAGGCCAGCCAGAGACAATTAGTGCCAGAGAAACATTCTATTACACCTGGCTATTATCGGGTCATGCTTGCTTTCAGTACCGCAGAGCATTCTGCTATTTCCGTGGCAATGATGTGAATGCCAGAGTGACACCTGGAGATGCCGTAATGAAAAGCCACATCAATCCAAATGACGCATTCAGCAACTCGGCTGATTGGATACGGCTGAGCATTCCAGGCCCGAACAAAAGCACAAAGACAGCACAGTTAATTTAGAGACTGAATCCCATCTGGGGGTAAGGGTAGAAAGGCAAAATATATTTATTTTTTTGTTGTTGTTTGTTATTTCAGAATCTTGTGTTCAATGTGCCTTTATATCTTTTTTATCTACTCTCTTGCTGTTGTTTTTTCACTAACTCTTTTCGCAACAACACTCATAAGGCTGTTTCTTCAACTATAGACAATTTTGGTCCTGTGGAACATAACATGCTGTAACCTCCCATAAAACACATTTTCACACACTCACTAGTTCATTTATATGTCCACTAGTGATGACAAACAGTGTGCATACAGTACATGTATCACAGGATTATTATTTTTATTTTTTTTCTGATCCAAGAATTGTAACTTACACTACATCTCAAAGTATGTATTTTATTTGGTAACATTGTGTAGTGGAAATTAAATTCTATAAACTTTTTTGGCAAAAATGGCTAACTATCTTGTTTTCCTAAGAGTAATTTCACAGCTAGCATTAGATTCTACATTAGATTGACATTAGATTCTGCCATTTTATTCAGCTCCGAGTTGTGAACACTAGATAGAGGGCAGAACCCTTGCGATGTGTCCAGCGGGGACATTACACTCGTATACACACTACAAACAAATACACATCAGCGTGTCAACAAACGCTGATGGGACTTGTGACAATTCTTCGTGTCTTTGGTAAGTCAGAATTATACCACATAAGCATGTCGATTTCATACAAACCTACCGCTCAGTTTATTCTCCCGTGGAGAGTCTGTTGATGCTCTGCTCAAATTTAACATAACTTCAACTTTGTACCTGTTGCAACCGAGCTTCTGAAGTGTCAACTAATGATTACCAGACAATTCTGATTAATTATATTTCCATTCGGCAGTGCCAGCTGTAAAAGCAGAACAAGCGTGCTTTTCTACGGAGTTCAATGTGGTCCATGACAACATTAAACAAGAGCGCCAATCACAGCAGAGTTTGTATTTGGAAGAAACGGCAATAAAACTACATCTGGTAAGAAACCTCATTAAGTTTTATATTTAAACCTGTTTGAGTCAAAAGAGTAGAGTCTCTAGGTTTCATCTGATATGCCATTTTAAAAATTCTATTGATTTATTGCAAAACAGCAGGCTGTTAAACATAATGACCACTTACGTGGACAACAGGCTCATTTCTTAGAATCAGAATTATTTATGCTAATGTCTGATGTAATGTCTATAACGTTTCAAATAACCAACACTCCTGAACACAAACAATTTGATAGGAAAAATAAATCTGACCATCAATAGGCTTGGAATTACTTCAAATTTCACAACTTAGTCCCACTGTCCACATATGTGGATAGCAATTTTTAGGAAAACTATTTGGTCTAAATTATTATTATTTTTTTTTTTGCATTTTCCTTAGGAGCTACTAGTTACAAATCAAAAAGGGAGATGGAAAATACACAGCAGTCATGCTCAGGTCTCAAGAGGTTAAGGTATGGGAAAAAACTAAAAGTCCCACCTTAAACTCATGCCATTGGTTGAGCTGAAGTTGCTGTGTGCGACTCATTGGGATGATCAAGCAAAGTGATGTTTTTAAAGCGCCACAGTAACTACGTTTCCATCCAATGATTTTTCAAATAAAGCTGATGGAGACGCACATTATTGCTAAAAGTGTCAACATAATATTTTTTCGTTTAACTCTAGCGCATTAAATCTATGTCGAAAAACTTTTTGCGATTAATAAATAAACGGATGGCTACCATGATTAAATTAAAGTTTCTTTTCCACACCATTCAAAATAATAGATGGCAGTCATGGAATTAGCCTACAATACAAAAAAAACATGTTAAAAATTAAAATATTTTAAAAAAATTAAAAATAAAATGCTATACAAGGAGAAAAGCTTCAGTGTGCTTTTTTGGAAAACTAACACACCCTGATTTATAAATGTATTGTTTATACTTCTGAGAAAAAAAATGCTGGTAAAATTCCCTGTATAAAATGAATAAAGCATTAAATAGCATTAATTCTGTAGATGAATAAAGTCGGCTGAATGACGTTCTCAGAATGTTCTGCACTTTTTTTGAAGATTATAAACTATCAGAACTATTTGTCCAATGCGGAGTTCACTTTCAGAAAACAAGCTTTTGAACATTTAAATTATAAATATTTTAAATCTAACCCTATATACCTCAGATAGCATTTGCTGAGCTTCTTCAGAAAATGTAAATTGCATTATGATGCTATTAATTTTAAATACATTTTAGATGATAATCAAGTTCAGTTGGTCGTCAAAGGTTGCTGAACAAATAGAGTGTGCGGGACATAATGCAGTTGTGATGGCGATGCTTTAGATTAGATGATTGTTCAAAATAGCCTATTGAATATCAGGAATTTATCATATATGTATACCTGATATTACACCACATCATTTTTTCTTTAATAGCTGTGCACACAGCATATACACATCGATTGATGCTCCTTATACTGAGACAGAAAGTTTCCGCCACTACTTGTTGCAGGTTGCCAGCTTGAACAGGGTCAAGACAATTCACTTTCGGGTCGGAACCGGTGCCAACCTGCGATAGGCACAACATCAGGACCAATATTACAGCCCTATCAGAAGAGCAACTGTTCCCTTTTGTTGCAATTCCTCATCTTCTGATTGCTTTTATTGTTAATTAATATGATAGTAAACTGACTAATTTCAATGAATTGCCTCAATAATCTCCCCATTTTACCCAAACTTAGGAAAAAAAATAGGGACATTTGGGAGGCAAAAGGTACACAATTAGCTATAAACACATTTCTGTATGGAAACGGCTTAAAGGCAGATTTATTTTGCGATAAACCAAAACGGATGTGACAAAGTGTTTTTTTAGGCATGACGTCATCATGCACACCATTTTTATCAATAAAAGGCCATTTGAATGGAAACATACAGAAGATGGCAAATTTCCCAAATTTTTCTTTAATGCATTTTCACTTTGTCGATAACAAAATAGCGTGAAAAGTGGATGGAAACTAGGCTAGCGTTACACTTTTCAAAATCAACCTACTAATGGCTTACTTATTAAATGGCATTCTTGCACATCCTCGTAAGATCATATTGCCAGAAGAAACTGTCAGAGCAGAATTAATTATTTACCCAGAACACCAAATATCTATCTGATACAACAGAGACAGCAGTGCTGCCTTAAATTATTGAAGCCCCTTCGTGTGGATGATGTCACAGTTGAGAAAAAAGAACAGTGAATTACTCCCAGAGGCCCGTCATCTACATTATGATACAGCACCTTCTTCCCAGCTAACACAACTGCATCTTGTTTTACCACCCCATGAAATCACTTGAGTTTACATATCGTAGTTGACATTTTATTTTATTCCTATTTTATTAAGTTTTAGGTGTGGTTTCTGGAAACTTTTTAAAACGTTGTACTGTGATTTGCACTGTAAATTAAATGTTGTATTTTTCTGTGCCAAAAGGCTTTGCATTATCATTAAAGCTGTTTTCCCGTAAAAAATAGAAAATAAATAAACCTCCGGCAACTAAAAGCAGAACTAGGAATACATTACAAACCTAAACCACAGTTCGAAGCACTTTTCAAGTGCGAGCTTTCAACTTCCTGACAACCAGTAATTTTGTTTTCTGCTAGCTTTAGTTGTTTAATCTAGGCCTCTTTCTTGTTCAAGAAAAGGTCCAAAACAAAGTTGAAAGTGAACCAGCCAAGTCCCAACACTTGATTTGCCCAGCTGCAGTTCTATTTAAAGTGCAATCTCTACCTCTGGGCAAATAAAATCTAGTATCATCATCTATCATTGCGTGCAGACGAGCAAACACTGGGGGGTTGATGGCAAGTAAGCAGACATGAGGAAGGCCATTTAGGGTCATTGGTAAATTGCAGGCAGAGAGATTGAGAAACTCAAACTAACTACAGCAATGCTGACACTTGTACAACAGAAGTCAATTACTTGTCCCTCAGCGATAGATTGCCTCCGCTCTTTCAGTGTTTGGACACCACAGAGACTTCCCAGATTTTACAGATTAGCTGTCTGGCAGTAAACATTTTCCATATAAACGGGTTAGAAAGCATGCTTGCTGATGAAAAACTAGTGCAATTTATATATATATATATATATATATATATATATATATATATATATATATATATATATATATATATATATATATATATATATACACACAGTACTGTGCAAAAGTCTGGGGTACTTGTGAAATATTTTGCATAGTGAGGAGGTCGACAAAGGCACAAGATAGCTAAATCTGTCTTTAAACTGCAAAGGCGGTACAGATCTCAGACATTTTTGCTGTGGTATCAAAATCGTATTGAGAATGGAGAAAGCAGTCCATTTCATTAGTATTGGTACCATCTACTGAAAATGTAGTATTGTGACAACTAGTTATGACACAATGCAGTGATTAGAACCTTTTCAACACTGTGGACTCAACCACCGGGTCCAAAACAGGGCGCTGCGTTGTTGAACAATTTACACTTGAGATGTTTAAGTCTCCAAATAAATAAATCAGGCATATTTGGTATCATTTGGAAGCTTAGAATCCAAAATATTGATAGATAACCATCACTTCTGCATTTATGTTACAAAAAAATAAGGTCTGAAAACATTTGCAGTGCAAATCAGCACCACCTAGAGGTCATGTGGTACAAATATTCATAAGAATATAAAAGTCTATAAAACAGCATGTAAATAGACAAATCAAATATCAAATGAAATCTCTCATTCTCAGGATTGCAATTGTACAATTTATTTTGTTGCCTAATACCACAGATCGAAATATTTTCAAAAGAATCAAAGTGAAATATAATTTCTGTAATACATCAAAAACAAACGTCTCTTATGCGCTGTAAGCCACAAATAGCTATATCTGTAATACTTTATATCTGCTTTTACCTGCAGTTTTATCAACACCCCCCCAATAATCCAATGTTATATCTTAGATGTTAAGAACAAAATATTATGTGGTCCAGCAGGCAAAACATACTAAACAAATAATTGGGAATACATGCTGTCGACTATTGATGATAAAATGTTATACATTAATGTAAAGTGGATCTCAGCTTTGTAATGACATACTGAGCTTCTAGTCCACTCAGAGGCCAAGATATTCAATGTTAAAATGGGGGTGGTGTGTGAACTGAAAATTAGACTGAATGTCTATGGACGAGCACATCTGTGAGGGCTAAAATGCGTTCCAGCACCACCTACATTTCAGATCGGCATTTTGTGATGGAAGATGATAGAGGAAAAAAAATTACAATTCTAGTAACTGCAAGCCATATAAGACTTTTTTTTGGAGGGAGATGGAGTGAAAAGAACTAGAATTACTTACTTACAAAGTTAGGACAAAAAAATAAATAAATAACATAAACAGACAGACACAGACACACACACACACACACGCACACGCACACACACACACACACACACACACAGAGCAGTTGTGTATCTCTCTCTCACTTGAACTGGCGCCTCCAGCTCATCTTTATTCCGGCAGATTTGGACAATTCAGTGCCGGGCTATATATCCATAAATATAATTCTATTCTATTATAAGATTTAAAACATAAACAATATTATTTATGAATAATCTGAGTCTTTTTTTATTTGGAGTGGTTTCTGGAAAATAAATAAATAAATAAATTGGCAATTAGTATGCGTATATGGTGCACTTTTAAATTTGAGTTTGAAAAGTTGCAGAAAAATGCCCCAGAGTTTAAGAGGTTAAATATCATCAACAAAATCACAAATGGATCCATTTTGATGTTATGCTATTGTTATGTTATGTTGTTATCATTATGTTATTATGTTATCCGATAATGTGAACATCTCAAAATTGCATCTTTTTGAGCTTTCATCTCGTAATAACAGTAGTTACAACATGAGATGACCGTAGCATTATTCGCAAAAGTTTGTGTTATTTGCCTGCCGCAATTTTATTAAAAAGGGACATTTGTGTACATGTACTAGCAATAATGGTAGCAGTAATTCATTAACAAATGATGAAGAAGAGCATTTCAACTGTACAATAAGATGTACAATGTTGTTAAGCACAGTTTCTGTATTTTAAAGAACCAATTCAGGTCCCTGGATCATAGTGGTGGAGTGATGCTGTCCAGTCCCAGTTAAGTATACCAAATCATGCTAGTCTACTACTTCCTCCACAACCTAGAACTCAGAACTGGATTTAAAGATGGAGAATTTCACCGTGGGGTGTGTTCAGCACTAGGTTTCTGCATGTTTGTGCCATTATCTGATTTGCATAATTATTTTAGTGTATTGGATGCTAAAACAATGCAAACAGTATGTGCAAATATACAACACTATCAGCAGGCGCAATTCACTCTCAGTGAATCATTCCCACTGTAGTGCACAGGGAATTATTCCAACTCAAAGTCTGTGAAAAAGCCTGTGCATGACCATTTGAACTGCACTGTTCTTTTCCTAAGGTCGCTGCTCTTTTCTAAAACTCTTGGTTTTTCATACTCCACTGGATCTGCTCAGGTTACGCCCTAGTGTGCTGGGAGTGCAGGGGCAGAACGTGTACGGAGTGTATTCATCAATGCAGAGAGGGGGTAGAACATCCATGGGCCCTTATTATTCCCAGAGCCTCCTCCTCTTATCAGGGCCAGCCAGGCCTTTAGCTTCTTCTGCCTGCATTTAAATTGTGTGGCAAGCACAATTGTCAATAAATCATGGTGTTGGGTAGGTTGGCGTCATAGGTAAGTGACAACTTAAATAGCCTGAGGTTAAAAAGGAGGACCTAGTGCTTGCACGACAGAGAACCTACAAAACAAGTAAATAATAATATTAAAAAATATATATATTTGAATGGCATGCAATGATGTGGCATACTCACTTGCGAAGGGAAACAATATATGTAACCTTGATCGAGCATTAAACTTAGTCGAAATTGGAAATAATGTATCTTGCATTATGCTGTACCCTTCCAAACAATAAACTTGTCATTGGCCACACATTGAGAAAGATGAATTTTCATAAGTTTTGTATCACTGTAACAAGGCTGTTTATCAGATGGTGCATTAATGCAATACGCCACTTGAGGCCACATGCTACAGTGAATTTACCATGGGTAAGAGGCGTTTATGGTAAAAATCACTGTAAAGCACGGCGTTCCATTTTATAAAATGGAAGAAAAAGTAAAATTATAAAAGACACCTATGATCAATAATCAAATGAACATTTCTTCTGCCAAGAAATAAAGGTAATGTCTAAACTCATAGCCGCATTAATACTCAATGTATGTCACAGATGTGCATTCATCTGCATTAAACAAGGGCTTCTATGGATCTAAATTTGTGACTAAAGTCTTTGAAGCAGAAAAGCATGGTGAATTGCTCTAATCGAAAAAACAAATGCATTATATTATATCAGTGCTTGCATTTACAGTGCTTGCATTTTGGGAGGCTGAAATTTAACATGGTTGTATTTTTAAGCATTGAATATTTCATTTCAACTAATATGCAACCTTCCAAAGTTCGTTTACTAAATATTCAGTTCATTTGAAAATACCAACTAGATTTTTAGCCTACTTTTGTGCACGAGTTGGTATAAAGTGGCTGCATGATATCGTATCATCATAGTAAAATCATTATATTTGTGCATAACTCTATAAACATTTGTAATTTGCCTCCATGGAAATGTTTAAAGAAACAGTATATTAATCCTAATTAACTACATAATTACATTTTGTTTTGCAATAGTTTTGTGCAGACCGATTGTGTAACTCTTGTGTAATCAGGTGTGCATTTATGTAATGCACTTGTTTGTAATGTAATGTTATTTTTGTAATGTTATTTTTCACAAATTGCTGTGTGGGTCAAGATCAAAGCTTCCAGTATCAATGAACTCAGTGGAGGCCGTCTAGTCCTGCCAATGACATTAATTGAATATAACTCACCCTGTTATTGCGGAGCGCCAAACAAGGTGACATGTGGAACCTGCGCTTTAGGGACATTCACCAATCGAGATGTCTGCTCATTACTCCGATAACGGTGACAGAAACGTGGTGCTGCACAAAGCGTGGTGCGGGCAAGATCGCCCTTGGGTACCAGAAAGGAAGAGTAGACGATGAGAAAAGTCATTGACATTTTTCTGCTCTCTCTGATTTTATTTTATCTAATTTATTCATCCATTTATATCTCTATTTTATGCATAATTCTTATTATTGTTATCAACCTTGGCTGGGTTTCCCGAAGCACTTAGTAGGACATTAGTAGCACTTAAATTGTACTTAATCTCTAAAGTGCATTTCCCAAAAGCATCGTTATCTAAGTAGTTCGTAAAAACGTTTGTAAATTAAAGCTCTTGAACCGTTTTTAACGTATAAGTGCAAATTAAATTAAACGTATCTTTCTGGCATCTTTCACAGTTTATCAAAGACAATGGGACATTTAATAAATTGTATTAATATATTTGGATAATACGAAAACCATTGTGAACTATGTTGATTTCGCTATGAAATGAATAGGCAGTCTCCGCAGTCTGTGCATGTAACGTGATGGGTCTAAATTTACATGACACGTAATACAGTACAACATTATATTAGCCTTCATTGATAGGCATAATTGTAATGGCAATAGAAAGACGACATGTTCTTATTAAAATGATTATTTAAGAAGACGTGAGGAATGTGACAAAGCAGTTTAAAACTTAAAGTGCACCTATTATGGTTTTTAAACGTGCCTAATTTTGTTTTAAAGGTCTCATACAATAGATTTACATGCATTCAAGGTCAAAATACACTTTAATTTTCTCATAATTTAAATTGCAGCATTACACTTTTTTCCCAGTGTCAGAAAAGACTTGTTCAATGATCCTTTCTGAAGGATTCATTCTAAACTCGTCCTTTCAGAGAGCCTACTCTGCTCTGATTGGTCAGATGCCCAAGTCTGTTGTGATTGATCTACCGCTTTCAGCACGTCGGAAAGGAAATGCCCACTATGTCTGAAATGTCTGTTTTACCTTAACAATTTGAGCCGAGTCCGATAGTGATACATCGGAAGATCAACCCGAACCACCATCGCAAGCACAACGAGAACAGGACGTTTCTCGGTGGTAAGTTTATATGTAGTTTGGCAATAACGTGAGTTAGGCTAACAGCTAACAGTGTGCACTGGATGTAGATGTAAACAGACCAGAGGCAGGTTTTCTATTACAAATTACATAGGTTAGTACAGGAAGTAAGTCTGGAATTACTAACGACTTGTTTCAGGTGTTCAGAATCGGTTCTTTCTTTTGGGTGTCAATAAATTCATTTGTCGTGCACTTTGATTTTTGAAACTTTGCAGACTTCTTTACATTCACAAACAGCTATATAACACACTACATGAAAGGTAATATTTGAAAAACCATAATAGGTGCTCTTAAATATATGGTAAACAGAGGAGATTAGAGCGAGAGTGTGCAATAAGAGACATTATTCAGATATTCATCCTCCTCTTCTTCCTTCCTCCAATGGCTGATACAAACAGGCTCACCTATAGTCTTTTTACAAGGCAGTAACAAATTGCATGCTGCATAATGATGCATAATTTCTTCAATTAAATTGAAAGGTAAAACATTTTGGCGCCTCGACAAACAACCACATGTTTGTCAGTATTTCCATCTTATTTTAATGTTGAGAAGACAAACTCCTGGACATACTGGCCAAAGTGATCAGCACCTTTGGGCTGTACAGCTCCATTGAAGCACTTAAAGTTCAACTTTATAATGAGCAATCTAAGAGCTGGTTTAGGAAACAGACGTTACTCTATCGTAAAATAACGAGCGACATCAGTTAAGATGCTTACAGTATGTTGCAAGGTTATCGGGTTACCCAGCCCTTGTCTATTAAGATGGTCTTAGCTCTGTAGGATTACTCCAGAGCACTCGAAAATCTATGAGCATTTTCAAGCACTAAAGTTATGATGGCTTTGGGAAATAGAAGGCAAAACTAAGATGAATCGTAAGATGTATTCTTCGATCTAGGCTTACGATGCTTTTGTGAAACAAGGCCCAGATCTGCGCAGTGCGCTCACATCTGCAATTAAAAACTTGTGATTTGAAATTTGAACCCATTCCCATGTGAGTGTGTATTTTCCAAGATAGTCACAAAACTTATCAAAGGTCACATATTGACAGCATTGCAGCAACAAAAACGTAATGCAATGCATCAACTGATTAATGTAAAATGTATCTGATGTCTACTTTGCTATCGCAACATCACAGACACGTCTTCTGGGTGGAGGTAATGTTCCCTCTGTGCTGTATCACATAGCTGCGCTCAAGAGACGCAATCCATCATTTAATGAGCTGTACGAAAAAGGATGAATTGAGAGGTGATCAAATAAAATGCCAAATATTATTCTGTTTGCCCAACAAGTCATGCATGTGACTTGAAGACTTGAAGAGAACAAGCTTAAAGATGTTGAAGATGCTTAAAGATGTGTTACACAGTAACACTGAATTCGATAAGTTTCTTGAAGAAACACCATGCCATGTGTTCCTCTAATAGACTATTCATATTAGTAGTTGACAGATAATGTATAATGAATATAATGCATAATGAGTGTTAATCAAAATATTTATAAAAATGGTTGTTTTTATTCTTGTAGTGTTTACTACAAAGCAGGAAATAGGGAAATGCAAATTCTTCGGTGTGTTGGAGTTTCAAAATTGGCTAGAATTGATCTGAACATGAATACTAATAGTAATACAAGTATGTCATTATTATTTAAAAATGTGGTATGGTATGTATATGGGAATGATTATTTTGCACTCTCTATATTTTAGTTTCTGTACCTGTAATACACTAAACAATTAAGTCAAGAATGTTTGAAGGTGAATTTAATTTGGTCAGTGCTAAGGGTTACTCTCGGTCTCAGACAGCAGGAAATGGCCACAGATCATTCACAGCAAGCATGATGTAAATTCCAGCTTAAAATGCAAGAGCTGTCAGAAAATCCATTCTGATTGGCTCGCAGCTCTTATGAGGTGCACAGGTTTTTATCACTTTATCAGATAACAAAATGTTGTTTAGAGGCTACAACAATGAGCACCTCTGTGGAAGATCTATAGTCGAAACTACCTGAATTTTGATTCGATTTGCCAAAGCTTGAAAAAAAAATAATAATAAAAAGTTCTTCTGAACCCAAACGTCTGATTATTTTTTAGAAACAAAACAATACTTATATACTTTTTAACTGCAAATATTTACTTCCGTACATCTCTGTGAGAGGGATGACGTAAGCTTGTTGTTATGGTCATGCATCACGTGGAGGAGGAGGCAGGAATAGCGTCATTGTTTACAAGAGAAGGAGCGCTGTACAAAAGTTGAATTAACTTTGCTGTAGATTTGTATTTGATCAAGTGTATTGTTCAAAATGGTGGTTTGGCGTGTGTATCCTGGATGCTTCAACCTTCAGAAACCCCAAAGAAAATGCATGCTGGGAAAAATATCAACTTTTCATTGATTGCCTATAAAACATCATGAGCTATTGAAGCTCTGGCTTATCGCGCTGAACCTGGATATCAGTACACCCCTGCATTCTCTCCAATATTGGATGGTGTGCAGTGAATATTTTACCTCTGAGGATTTCGGACCATCAAAAGAAACAAAGGGTCAATATCTGAATTCATCGGCTGTGCCCGTGTTGTTTTTCCAGCGAACTCAGGTAAGTGTGAAAACTTTGTCATTGTCATGCCTCCCTCGGGCTCTGCACCTCCCTCAGCGCTCCTCATCACCCAAATTGTAATTCACCACAATTCATTATTTGGAAATAATAATTTTTTGAATTTTATATAGTTTTGAAACAGTTTGACTGTTTTGGTTTGTGAATCATGCATGGTCTGTGGTCTGTGCAAGTTTCTCTTGTAAACGTCATCCCCCCCATAAGCGCACGTCACAGAGATGTACGGAAGTGAACATTTGAAGTTAAAAAGTATACAAGTATTATTTTGTGTCTAAAAATAATCAGTCGTTTGGGTTCAGAAGAACTTTATTTGGACTGAATACATTCACTTGCATTGTTAAAAGGCGGAGGCCTTAAATTAAATCCTAAAAATCTTAAATTATGTTTTGATGAAGAAAGAAACTCAGATACATCTTGGATGTCCTTAGGTTGAGTAAATTATCAGCACATTTTCATTTTTGGGTGAACTATTCCTTTAAATAATAAAAATAAGTAAGTAAGTAAGAAAGACTCCAAAACATTTCTTTTGCAAATAGAATAGAATAGAAGAACAGGGAGCCCTACAACAGATGTCATGGCCCTCACTGAGCCCCCCACTGAACATAGAGTCAGTTTGAGAATACATATAGAGACAGAATCAATTGAGACAGCAGAAGCCATGGTGGTACAATGTAATGACTACGTCATTATCTGTGTATTAATGTCCAGTGCTGAAGTAAATAATTCCCAAAAACCAAGGACTTCTACACAGTCGAGGATTTTACGACAAACATATTCCTGGAATAGGCATTAGGAATAATTATTTGAAATTACTTATACTGTATTTGAGTTAAAGTACATTATTATGCGAGAAGAAAGTCTGTGGAGTCTCCAGAAATAGCTGAATTCAATCTCAGGTTTGCGTCTGAGCGAAGATGACTGACTGACTGCTCATTATCCAACTTATTACTTGACTAATTTCCAAATAAAGAGAGATCACTTGAGTGATATGAAAAGTAGGAAAGATGACTCACAATATCCAGATGAACAATAAAATATCACTTTATCTCCAGATATGCAGTCAACTGGAGTTGAGTATTCCAAAGAGTGGTGTAATAATATTGCATAATAACCTCTAAACTATAATAGGCTGCTGTCCCAGGCAACAGATTTACTAGCTAGGCATACATCCGTGTCACTCATATCACTCTGTGGTCTCTTTATTTTCAAATAATAAATAATTTAAACTAAAATGATTAATCTATGTATTAATTTATTTGGTAAGTAACCGTGTACTGAGTGGAATAATGTATAGGCAGCCAGTCATTATCTTGAAATAAACCCCATTGGGGTCCTGATCACCCTGTCAAGTTTTATTTTTTAATAATGAACAGCTCACTGTACATTATCCGTAACCTATAAGTAGCATCCATTATTATAATTTGTGCATCATCAAATCTATTTTACTTCATCACACAATATAATACACTTACATTTATTGTGTGTAGTGACTCTACACGATAGAGGTTTCAGAGTGTTCTGCAAGGTGCCAAGCCGTCTCGCTAGTTGCTTAGAAACCAAGAATTAAAGCTCTCTCTCTCTCTCTCTCTCTTGCTTGCTTTCTCTTGGTCCCCACTCATCCACTGCATGCACAAATGCTTCCACTATGGTGCATTTGTGGTCAAGCTTTTCAAATTTGACTGTAAAATTCTGAAAACTTGAGAGGAAAGTTTTTTGGTGCATATAGGCCTAGTAAATTTAAAGACAGTATTAGTCAGAGGTGAAACAATAATTAGCTTGATATCTCCCAAAGCCATTTTCCAACCAGCCTTCATGGCACAGTTCATAATTTGGACTTTATGAGCCACCATATTATGTCCTATTGCTCGTAATTAAACACATTGTGGAAATCCTAATGAGATGTACGGCTCTGTTGCTATGGATACTGGGCAAGATCTATCTCCTTAGCTTTCAGTGTGGTTTCTTCAATTCTTCATCACTTCAGATCACATCCTCCTCTTCAACACATTCAGCAAGGAGACAGCGCTGAACACAGATTTGTTCATGGTGGTTGGGTTCCTTCGCAACGCATTCTCTCGGAGTGTAGAAAGTATCCAAGTGGTGTCGACAATGCTTATTACGTTAGCTTGTTAGGCACATAGTTGATGTCTTTTCCAACCATGTTAAGCCTAAATGGTATCTTTTACTTTGAAAATTATGTAGACAGATTTAATTGTTTAAGCCTTTTCCAACACCCAGAGTTTCAATATTAAACTATGCAAATCCTTCATAAAAATACAAAGCATTACATGTTTAAATCTATGATAATCTAAACAAAGAGTGAATTAGACCATTCAAATATTTACTGACTTTCCCACACTTGTGGTGTAATTTCCACCACTCCAGACATTTTTGCTATGGACATTAATGACAGACTCATCTATATTTGTGTTGCAAAACATATGCTGGACTAATAAATTCCTCTGTTGTGTGATTATGAAGTTATATGGTCTTTTGCTTGCCACACAGTGCTTTCTCAACATTGCCTTGTCATCAGTTTGCATTCCATATTTGATATGACACTCTGTATACAGTCAGTGCTTCCTCTAGTGAGTGTTTGCTTCGATAATTAACTATTGTTGAGGAAAACCCCTCTTTTAGCAGGTCCCTTGGCTCATGGGTGCCATTGAATGAACACGCTGAACACATTAGCGCAAACAGCATGATTGGATGGGCATATTTAACAATGAATAAAATTAAGGAGGGACGTTAATGTATTCTGTTGGTTCAAACAAGAATTAACATCTTACATTCATACTCTGTTCATGGTGTTTTAGGTTTTGAATGCTTGAAGAATGTCTGCAATACAGTTTTTTGTTTAAATACTAAATGTAGATGTTGTTGTTATTATTATTATAATTATTTATTACATACAAGTTCATAAGACCTCTAGCTATGTGAAGGCTCTCCTATTTTATTTGTATTTATTTAATTATTTTTAATATAATTCTTGTGAATTATGAGGCAAGTAGATTATGTGTTATATTCTGTATGAACAAAATCTTATATTTCTGTATGAGTATTTTTAATATCATTACAACGGTATAATGTAAATCATGATAAAGTTATTTGACATAACAGTGTAGTTATGAGTGGATGTGAGGGCGTGGTCGAGTGCCCGTCTGGCGAGAGAGAGAGCGGTAAGTAGTTCCACCTGAAATGAATTCCTACTAATTATTGTTTCCATGTTCGAGTGAGTGACGGGGGGATAAAATCAGCCCAGGCTTCAGAGAGAGGAGAGGGAGACAGACCAGAGTCTTTGTGTCTGTTCCCAGAGAGAGAGAGATTTGTTTGAGTGATGCTGAAAAGCAGTCTTGGGTTCGAGTGAAGCTGAAAAGCTGACTTTTATTTGAGTGAAGCTGAAAATCGATTTCTGTTTATTTGTTAATAAAACGGACTCTTGTGAAATGTGGAAACCGGCTCCCGCTTCCTCATTATCTGCCCAACATGAACCTTTATAACACTGGTGTTGAAACCCAGGATAAGGTGGAAGGGAACACTGCTATGGAGTCATCTTCGCTGCTGGAGTAAGTTTTCCGGTCCCTTTCCAGCATCCACCAGGCTCAACACCCGGCCCTCATGGATCTGTGGGCGAAGCAGCAACAACGCTTTTAGTGGCGAACACCCATGTGATGCTGGCTGCAGGTGCAATGGGTAGTCCACCGCCTCCCGCTGCTGACCGGGGAGGCCCAACTTGCGGCCCAACAACTCCCGGTTGACAAATTCCTGCAGTACCCCAAGCTGAAGAAAGCCATCCTGCATCGGGTCGGCCGCAGTCCCAAAGAGAATCACTGGCAGTTCCGATCCCTGACGTTTCTCTCTCCCCCGACTCAACATTTTCTTCCTCTCTGGTGGGGGAAGCTGCTGCCACTGGTGTGGGCATGAAGTTTGGGCCGGTCTGTTGGAGTTGCGGGGAACCAGGACACATCTGCGAACAGTTTCAGGTGATGGAGGTGGGGATGTTGATCTGGGTCCCCAACACTCCACAGGCTTCCTCCGATCGAGCCGAGACATATCAAATACCTATGAGTATTGGGGTACATGCCAAGCCTTGGTGGATTCAGCTTTTAACCACACCTCCATTCATCAATGCTTGGTTCAAAATGGGGCATTGGATGCAAATAATCATGTGAGGATGAGGTATGTTTGCTCGGGGATATTTATGTTTACCATCACTATTCTATTTCAGGGTCAAAAGCATATCATTAAGGCTGTGGTTATTTTCCGTCTCACCCATCCACAAATTTTGTACTAATTGGCCGGCTTTTCCAGAATTATTAAAGGGGTTGTGTGTGGATGGGTCCTGTAATACAGTGGGATGGTGTGGGGTGTGCAATGCGCTGATTGGAAAGGTGGAGATGGGGCCATCTAAGTCAGCGCCGCATCAGGAAGACGTTAGGGAGGGTGAAGCCTCTTTTTCCCCAGCCCTTTGGGGAACTCCCACTAGGGATTTCCCTCTGGAACAGACGCGAGACGAGACTTAAACACACATGTGACCAAGTGAAATTGATTGATGGTTAACGCCATCAGCCGTACATTGCACTCACATATCCATATTTTTAAATTATAAACAATCTGTTGTATCGGGTGATACAGGATGTTCAGTCAAAAGCAGATATTAGTACCAAAGAGACGTCGGTTGTTCCAGGCAGTTCAACATAATCCAATCGTGTGTCATTTGGGACAGGGGAAAACACTAAGCCATCATATGGCCTGTTTCTATTGGCCGGGAATTTGCAGGAATGTTAGCCGGTTGTGTGCGACATGCCGTGAATGTCAGCTGGTGAATCCGCCATCCACTCCAGAAGCGCTGTTGCGCCCCCTTCCGCTGATCGAGGTTCCCATTGATAGAGTTGGCATGGACCTCATTGAGCTATTAGAACGGTCAGCACATGGGCATATCTTTGTGTTGTTTGTGGTGGACTACACAAAGTGATACCCGGAAGCATTGCATCTTTGCAACATCTCAGCAATTAGTGTTGCGGAGGTACTCTTCAGAATAATTTCCCAAGGGACTCAATGATCAGGGCACTATATTCATGTCACGTACACTACGCCAGCTGTACAAATTATTGAGGATTAAATTAATTTTGGACAAGCGTGTACCATCCACAAATGGATGGCTTGGTTGAACAATTTAATAAGACCTTAAAAAATATTATTTGTAAGTGCAAGAATATTCTTGGAATTGGGATAAGTGGCTTGAACCCCTGTTATTTGCAGCCTCCACATGGTTTTTCCCATTTTAATTATTATATGGGCGTAAGCCCTGCGGTGTGTTATACATCATGAAGGAAAATTGGGAGAGCAAAAATGAAATTCAATACATTCTTGACCTGAGAGAATTTGTTACAGGCACAAGAATGTCAGTCCCGGCTGTATAACAGGGGAACTCCACTTTGGGAGTTTGCACAGGGAGATGAAGTACTTGTATTACTTCCCACATCAAGCTCAAAATTACGAGGTCACATGACGAGTTGGGGAAGTTGACTATGAGGTAGTGCGTACAGATAGGGGTGGGGCTCAGCAAATTTATCACCTCAATCTAATAAAATCCTTGGCGATGGTAGTTCCAGAGAGGGAGGAGCTTGGTCCGGAAGTGAGTCTAAAAGCCAATCAGTTCACTCCGGTCCCTTGTGGAGACAAACTCTAGATGTCAAAATATATGGAGTATGCCAGATTGCAAAAACATTTCTCTGACGTGTTCTCTTTGTTTGATCAACAGCAGATGAGGGGCATATTCAGAAAGTGGTTTAGAAAACGTAGTTTTCTGTGTAATTCCATTAGATGCCGCTAGTGTAGCAGAAATTACCAACTTTTAAAAACAAACCTCAAAACATTTAAAGAATATGGAATTCAACAAGTTAGTCAAAAGTGTCATAAAAGCACAACAAAGTGACGAGGTCATTAAAAAATTGTAATCGCACAATTACTTTTAATAACACTTTAGGTTAGGTTTAAGGTTTATGGTAGGGAGGTAGGTAGGCTTTGTTGATTCAAAACTCAATAGAACATTAACCTAAAAACCTCATCTGCTTGGGAGAAAATGTAACTCTCTTTTAGCGCCACACAGTGGATATTTAACCTCCGAACTGCAGCAATACTTGTCACCACAGTCACTTAATTTCGTTTCTACCATATCCCGGTGGCAGCATTAACAGTCAGATTAAGAATAATAAATAAATATTTTTGTTTGTTTTATTTACAATTGTAATTATCTTTGCATTATAATATTCTACTAATTGGTTAAGTATGACGATGCCCCTTGCGTTAACTATTTCTTAGTTATTACAGTAGGCGACTAACTATTAGGCAACAATAATAAAAATAAAAAAGATGTGAAATGCAAATATGTTATATGAGACAATGACAATCTCTCAAATGACAGAAGATATCCTAGCTCTGTCCCACGAGGACAATGTAATTAGCTCATCGGCTATAGGCTCTGTTCTTCCAGACTAATCAAAATTTGAAACTCCAGGAAAGTGTATAATTATGCCCTATTGGTATTAGGGAAAGTAGCCAATGATAAGCTAATTAAAATAATGAAGAATGGGTGACCGCATTTGTTTTCAAACAATGCTCTTTTATATGTCATACTTGATGTTCAATTTGTGTAAATACCTTCAATTAATTGTGTGAGGACTGAATGACGTCCCCCGAGGCTACCATGTTTTCATTTTGGATTACTAGCCTGTAATCAATCTTTTGTAACAAAGGTTGAAGCTATAACAGTGACACCCAGGCTGTAGAAACAGCACATCTTAAATTGACCCACTATTCGATGTATAAGATTTTGCAAAACAAAAATGGGCATTTTCCAGTCTGTGGGTGTTTTCAAACCAGGATGGGCGTTTCTCAACTAACCGATGAAAGTAGGGAACATTGATGTAGTAATCAGGTGGTGTTTCCAAACTAGGATGGGCGTTTATTAACTGTCTAATGAAAGTTTGGAATCTCAATGAAGTAATCAGTGGGCATTTCCAAACCAGGATGGGCATTTCTTAACTATCCAATGAAAGCAGGGAATCTTTATGTAGCAGTAAAATCATGTAAAGTGAATAAAAAATGCCCAAACCCGGTTTAAAAATGCTCACTCATTTGGAAACGTCCCTTTTTTGTTCTGCAGAGATACAAACCTCCTATTTTATGAAGGACTGTACACATGCAGTTTAAAGCAGTTTAAGTCTTTCAGGAGTTCTGGGAATGTAACATGATGCAGTGGTCTCCAGACATGGTTATATGCCAATACAATTCTAGTTAGATTGCACAAAGTGTTGAAAAATGACTATAAAATCTAAAAATAAAACATGATATTAACCGAAGTTTGTGTGACCAGATCCAAAAGGTCAACATCTCTGGAAGCTTCTCTCTGACATATCATGAGCACTCTCATCAAGGCAAAGGTAATGATTGGAACACTGCATAACCAAGATCGACAATTGGTTGAATAAGATCCAGACATAATTAGATATAAAAAGGGTCTCCAAGCAAAAGTTTTATGAAAACTAGGCTAATTTGTTTCTGATTTCTGCACTGACTGACTCATCTGTGACTAAAGATCTAAGTAGTATTTTCAAACCTTTGAGACCAAGTGTGTTTGGATCTCGAGGCATCAAAAGTGCAATATGCAGGGAGAAACTTCAAAAACAGATGACAAAAAGTCCATAGTAGTTTCAGATACTTCTTACATTAAGCATTCAGTGTTAAATGTTCAGAGAAATATAGCAAAATGTAGTGAGGTTTATGTTTAAAATGAGAAAAAAATTGTATTTAGGGCTACATTTTTTTTAGGCGCAATGTTATGACCGTATGCCAAGTCTTATCCAAATTCACGAGAGCAAAAAATCTAAGTGCAATTGTTGTGCCCAGCCAGCGTGCAACTGAGCATGTGTTTGTGCTATCTGTGAGCATATGCACACAAACAGTGAGTGAATTCGCACACATATTGGAAGTCTGTTGTCAGTACTGGACAAATCAAATTGTCTTAAACATTTCTTGAAATGTCAAGTTTTGGGCTCATAACTCAAATGTCTAAATTCTTTGAACTTGTTTTTCTTTTCTTTTTTTAATCCATAGATTTAAGATTTTAAGTGTTAATCCCTCAAAGAGAAAATAGTTTGGAATAAATTATAATCTTCATCATTTAAGACTGGTTATTGCATGACCTAAATTTGAGTCCTTTCATCTCACATCTAGATAACTTAAATACCTATGTTCATTCAATATAAACACCAAGGAAACTTAATTACACACATTTTGGAAAAGTTTAATTAATCAATTTATTAGGGTTTTCAGTGTATTTTGTGAGAAATATGTAATTGCACTTAAGACATCTGAGAACCACATCTATTCTCCGTGCAAAGTCTGAACTCAGTCACATTTGCAGTTTGGCTATTCCACCAGCAGGTGCTTTTAAAATGTATCTATGGAATTACAGTGGAACATCAAATTATGTCCCTGACAATACTGTTAATACTGTTAATACAGTTAATACTAGAGCCTATTGTGTTGTATGTCAGTAGATCAATAAAATAAACTATACTTACTGGGGCTGGGACATCTGATTCAATATTACATGATATTTAGTAGCCAATTCAATATAGTATATTGCGATTCTGTATGTATTACGATTTGATGTTACAATATACACAGATGAGCCACAACATTATGACCACTCACAGGTGAAGCAAATAACATTGATTATCTCCTAACAAGGCCGCATGCCAAGGTCTGTGTAGATAAGAAGGCAAGCCAACAATCAGTTATCGTAGTCAATGTGTTGAATACAGGAGAAATGTGTGGGATTAAAGACCTGAGTAACACTGACAAGGGCCAAATTGTTCTGGCCAGACGACTGGGTCACAGGATCTCTGAAATGGCAAGGCTTGTGGGGTGCTGGGACAAACCACAAAACAGCAACAGGGTGTTGGGCACACAAGGCTCTTTGATGAGCGAGGGCAACCAAGGCTATCCTGTCTGGTCCGAACCGACAGAAGGTCTTCTGTGGCACAAGTTACCATTAATGTTTATGATGTTTACGGGAGGAATGTGTCACAAAACACAGTGCATTGCACCCTGCTGTGTATGGGGCTGTGTTGCCGTAGACTGGTCAGAGAGCCCATGATGACTCCTGTCCACCATTGAAAGCAGCTATAATTGGCACGAGAGCATCAGAACTAGACCTTGGAGCAGTGGAAGAAGGTTGCCTGGTCCAATAAATCACGTTTTCTTTTACATCACGTGGACGGCTGAATACGTGTGCACCATTTATCTGAGGATGTGATGGCACCAGGATGCACTGTGGGAAGATGACAAGCCATTGGAGGGAGTGTGATGCTCTAGCTAATGTTCTGCTGGGAAACCCTGGGTCCGGCCATTCATGCAGACATCAATTTGACATATGACACCAACCTAAACACCCTTCTTGGCAATGGCATAACCTAATAGCATTGGCCTCATTCAGCTGGAAAATGTACCCTGCCACACTGCACACATTGTTCAGGAATTGATTGAGGAACATGATGAAGAGTTCAAAGTGTTGCCCTGGCTTCCAAATTCCCCAGATCTCAATCCAATTGAGAATCTGTGGGATGTGCTGGACCAACAAGTCCGATCCATGGGGGCTCATCAGTGTATTTAGCTGTATTAAACCCTTTTTTTCTTCTAAATGAAACCTTAACTGAAGAACAGTTGGGTCTGATGTGACATTTCTTTCATTCTGTGATACAGAATTTCTAGGAAAAAGTTTGGATGTGTAAAACTATAAATATTCATAATGGACTAGTTGATGCGTTGTCTGAGTGATTAGTTACTGCCTTTTCCTTGCATATACTGTACAATGAGTGTGTCAGAGGAATACCTGACATTCAAGGACACAATTACTGCAAAAAAAATAAATGTTCACTAACTACCGATGTATGAATGGGCTGTCTTAATTTCAGTCATGACAACTCTCGGGAAGGTTTTGCATGTTGTGATATATTAATAAGATATTGGTCTTTGTGGACTACATTTACATTACATTTACATTTATTCATTTAACATATGCTTTTATCCAAAGCGATTTACAAATGAGACACATAAGCAATTTGTTATACAATGTTTAACAACTTCTGCAGTATAGGACTGCCAAGTTCTCACAGTGGCTGTAGTAGTAAAGATGCTAGCACAGAGGAAAGAGACAGACAAGGATTTAATTTTTTGTACATTAAGTGCAGGTTAAGTGCAGTAGTAAGTACAATCAGTGTGGGTTGGTTAAGTGCTCATGGAACAGATGTGTTTTCAGCTGGTTCTTGAATGTTGAGAAGGTAACAATGGATCGTGTGGTGGTTGGAAGTTCATTCAACCACAGAGGAGTAGAGAAAGTGAACGATCATTACTTTGACTAGATCTGCTTTGCTGCTGCTGCTGTTGCAGAGCAAGTATGGAAACTTTCTACTGCTAGAAAATACACAGACATACCAAGTTAAGCATGTGGACATGCTGCCTCAAAATTAGACAAAACACAAGACATGCTGCTGCAGAGATATACATTACAAACAATCCCCCAACAAAGCAGGTAAGGTGTACTAACGCATAACACATACACAATCTCCCAATCAAATATCCATGTAGATCTATCACCAAGACTTGCGTACTGCTGCTGCTACGAAGAGCCATGTTAGCTAGGTGTGCCTTAGCCATAGGCCAAAAGGCGTAAAGCTAATGAACTAAATCTCTATGTGATCCTCGGCCTGCATAGCTGAGTGGCTAAAATGGCTTGTGACCTAACTTGTAATGTGTACTTAAATCAGGAAAGCCCAGATTTTATTTTACTAATGACTTAGAATAGCCAAGTGTGGATTTATTTAATATAATGACCTAAAATAGCAATGTGTGCCTGCCAGATTTGGCTAAGGCTTACCTTGTTAAAAAAGCACTTCTATGTGACATGTCCAAAAGGAGACCTTACCGTGCAAGCTGATAGAGGAAATGCCCAATCAACCACCTAAGCAAATAGCATTTTTCAGAGAACAAACATCTATCAGAGATAGATCCAAGATGATTGGCCACTTGATTACATGTCAAAGACCAATCAGCCTATACTGTGCGAGCCAACTGGCTTAACATATTACATGTGAGTGAGCCAGTTGGCTAACAGATAACAAGCAGAAGAAGCTATCAAGTCAAGTGGCTTGCGCCACGTGGAGTTTCATGGCTGAACTTAGGTCATTTATATTGCTTGTGCATGCACAATTTCACTAATCCACTTATGCTTAGACTTAGCCCAAAACTTCATGGCCATGCCCACTGACTTTGCACAAATGGTGTATCACATTTCAGTACACTTAAAATTTAGCATTCTTAAAATAGGTGCCATAATCGTATTGACCTAGTGACAACACTATGACTAGTATTAACTCTAATTATCTGTAAATGCACAGACTGAGTTTAGACTTTGTGCTGAGATAGGTGGTTCTCAGAAGACTTAAGTTGACGACTTTATAAAATAAATTGTAAATTATGCCTTGTGCTACGTCATTTACAGGGGCCTACCATATATTTTTGTGAATTTCACCTACTGTTGTGGACTCACCCACAGATAACACAAACACTCCCATCCACACCCAGTTGTGCATTGCCCAGACACTAAAATTGCACTTAAATTTAGCACTCATGAAAATTGGACAAGATGTAGCACACGGTTGGAATTAGTGGGCACAAAATTAGAGCCCTTAATACAATGTCATTTTAAGGATGTTTAGATTATTATGATAAATCTATTGATTAAGAAAATCTTTTTTGCAGTGCATAAACCAAAAATACCATGATGCACAAGAGCTGTTTGTATGCACAAGCAAGCTAGCTTCCTTTTTTAAAATTCAGAGCTTTTTACAAAAATGCAAATGAAGATTGTGTAATATCATTAATTATTAATACCTCTGCAGCAAGCATAAAACACATTAGGGTTCCTTTCCACAGCTGACAATGTGCATCCTGATGAATTCAATAACCAACTGCACATCAATTCAGCACCTTTTTCAGAGACAGGATTAAACTCAGGCTTTTATCACAAGTCCACTAAGGAGGCAGGATGAACACAACAAAATGCTGTTTTCTCCGCCAGCATTCCGATAAGTGACAATAGGTGTGAATTCAGATTCAGCATTCCCAGTAAAACTCATTGCAACAAGAACATTCTTGACCATTTGCAGCTAGATGGTGAGAAAAATAACATCCCTTGACGCTTTACGAAATAACGTTAAATGCATGGGGGACTTTCCATACATATGATACACTTTTGTGTCCTATTACTTTATTATAGGTATAAATACCATGTTTTTTGTTCTGAGGACTAATTGGTATACACATTTTTATCTAACAAAAGTAGCTAGTTTTAAACACACGGAATGTCTGTATCTCCCCTTAATATTGTGATTTTGCCTGCCTCAAACTGAACAAATATTAAATAAATTATAGTAAAACAATAATTAACCACTTTTAATGGCCAAAATGCAACATTAAGCAGTTTCCAAAATTTTATATGCAACCCTGTTACCAACTGATTTCAATCGTGAAAAATAAATAAAAAATATGACACCCTAGAGGTAAAATCATTTTGACCTTTTCTACAGCAAGGTGGGAAGACAAGTAAATAATTGTATTACATTTTCAGATATACATGCTTTTCAGATTTTCAGATCCTAATTTGTACCCTATTCAGGTAAAGTGCCAAAGACGGTTTCTTTGTAAGAAGACGCCAAGGACAGACAACAAATCCTTTCAGCCCAAGTCCTGTAGGACTATATGTGGGACTCTTTTTCTGTGTGGGGGGCTGAGAATGGGGAATGAGGGCAAATGGCATTTGCTGTTAGAGCTGTAGGCGTTCCTTAGAGACGACTCAGTTGGACTCATCTGTGACTCAATGGAGGCCGAAAGATGTGAATCACGTGAATGTTGACAGCATTCTCATTCTCACTTTCTCCCTCTTTCTCTCCTCTAATAATACATAATTTCACAGGCTGAGCATGAAAAGGATTCACACAATGCAAAACAAATCCATTTACAACATTATTGAGCCCAAGAGAGTACACAGCCTGACAAATAGAAGTGCATTTGCCAAGATGCACACTTCTAGCTACAAATATAATTATTCTTTGCCTTCGTGGACATAAAAAAGGGATCAAATCTTATGAAGAATTACAGCCAGATTTCAAGGAATTAAAATGAGCAATACAATGTGTAAAGTTGTGAGAAATTATTTGAACCCTTGGGAATTAGCTGGATTTCTACATTAATAGGTCATAAAATGTGATCTCATCTACATCACTCACAATTATAGACAAATGTGTGCTTAAGCTAACACCACACACACTATTATATTATTGTATGTCTTTATTAAACACATCCCATTAAACATTCACAAAGCTGTGGAAAATGTAGGCGAACCCTTGGATTTAATAACTAGCCGATCCTCCTTTTGGCAGCTATCGTAGCTGCGGATTAGACCTGCACAACGTTCAGAAGGAATTTTGGACCATTCTTCCTCACAGAGTTGTTCCAGTTCAGCCATATTCTTAGGATGTCTGGTGTGAACTTCTCTCTTGAGGTCAATCTACAGTCTTTCTATTGGGTTAAGGTCTGGGCTCTGACAGGGCTACTCCAAAAGGTGGATTTTCTTTTTTTTTAAGCCATTCTTTAGTAGGTTTACTTTAATGTTGAGGGTCATTATCCTGCTGCATCACCCATCTCCTGGATGATGTCATTTTGGCTGGATGGCCACTTCTAGGGAGAGTAGCCACATTACAAAATCATCTCCATTTATAGACTGTGGCACGGTGGAGGGCGGGACCGGGGCGTGATTACACACGCCCGGTCCCGTATTAGGCTAATTAAGCCGTCAAGAGGGATAAAGGCCACTCGCGGACGCCGATGGGAGAGAGAGAAATTGCTCACGGACATGTCCGTTATCTTATGTGTTTGTATTTTGAGTTCCTCATTAAACCTTTAAGTTATATGTCAAGCCGGTTTGTCGCCTCTTCCTTACCCATGAACTTGATCTGTTTTACATTGGTGCCAAAACTCGGGAAGGAAGAGGGATGTGCCGTAGCGGATTTCTCGCCACTGCCCAGTGGAGCAGCCGCGGCCATCTGCCGGGGAACGAGGAGCCCAGCCGCCTGGACGCGGAGGAACGGCCGCTGACCGCGAAGGGAGAAGGGGCTCCTATAGCCGACCACCTGGAGCGGTCAGGGCCGCTGCCAGGGGCGGAGGATGCCCCTACCAGCCGCTGAAACGCGGAGGGGACGAGGGAAGACCGCCGTCCGTGAGCGGGGAGGGGATCGCGACCGACCGCCTGGAACGGGAGAACCGCTGCCAGGGGCTGGGGGAGGCCCCTTCGACTCCCCGGGAACGCGGCGGGGCGTTCTGTCCGCCAGGGGCTGGAGGACTGCCTCCGATCTGCCCGGAGAGGCGAGGCTGCCGTTCGGTAGAGGGTGGAGAAGTGGCTGAGGAACGAGCTACGGCGTATCAGAGAACCGGCGAGTAAGTTTTTTTTTTTATTAATCTCTCTCTCCTCTCTCGCTGCCGCTCTGCGTTGGCCTTTTTCCCTCTTTTTTTAAATTATGGTGTTCGTGGGAGGGGAGGTACTGCCCAGTGCAGGAACCTCCCCGACCATTTTTAATTGTTGTTGTTTCCCTCCCCTTTTCCCACTCCCTCGTCCAGGTTGATGGGGACGACCCGCCGGCAGAGCGTGCGGGAGGCGCGCCCCCCCCCCCCCCCAGGGGATGTACGTCAGGCCAGGGGTCCCCAGCCTGAAAGAATGGGGGAGGAATGTGGAATGGTGGAGGGCGGGACCGGGGTCGTGATTACGCATGCCCGGTCCCGTATTAGGCTAATTAAGCCGTCAAGAGGGATAAAGGCCACTCGCGGATGCCGATGGGAGAGAAAGAGATCGTTCACGGACATGTCCGTTATCTTATGTGTTTGTATTTTGAGTTCCTCATTAAACCTTTAAGTTATATGTCAAGCCGGTTTCTCTCCTCTTCCTTGCCCATGAACTTGATCTGTTTTACATAGACAATTTGTCTAACTGTTGACAGATGAAAATCTAAGCTCTTCGAGATAACTTTGTAATCCTTTCTAAAGCAAAGTTTTTTTGTTCGTAGGTCTTCTGAGATCTCCATTTTGCGATGCATGGTCCATGTCAGCAGATGCTTCTTGTGAATAGCTAACTCAAAATTTTTGACTGATTTTTACAAGTCAAAGTAGCTCCAATCTACACCTTCAATCTAAATTCCTAAATTGGATGGCAGGTTTGCCAACTCCTGACACTAATTAGCTTTCGTTGACATAACTAGCCTAGGGGTTCACATACTTTTTCCAACCTACACAGTGAATTTTTGAATGATGTATTCAGTATTCACAAGAACAATACAATAATTTGTGTTATTAGTTAAAACAGATTGTGTTTGTTCATTATTGCAACTCAGATGATCAAACCAGATTTTAAGACACAGTATTTATACATAAATGAAGGTAATTCCAAAGGATTCACATTCTTTTTCATTCCACTGTAGATAACATGTTTTTGTCATTCAGAAGTCACAGAAATAAATTCAACTGCAGGCAGCCAGCGCTGATATGACAATACCAAAATCTAAGGATCTTGAAGTTTGTTATTTTGTTGACATCATCTGTAATGTTCCTGGACTGTCCAACCTGTAACCTATTTAATATTCACAAATTAAGCCTTCGCCATGGTAAATAGCCAAAGCTAATTCCCGCTATACAGTAGCATCACAAGCACTGAGAATGCACCACACAATTGGAATATGTAATGAATTGCATTCTGACACATTTTGAAACACAATTGAGTGTGGAATCAAGCTTGCATAGCTTCAAGTGTTTTCTCTTGTCTCTTGTATTTTCCATAGGTTTTCTTTTAGAAAGAATCAACCGCAACACCTGTCAGGCTGATGACACAGCTGAACGTGAAATATGTTATGCTCTTTTATTCAGAATCAAATCAAACTCATCTCATATTTAGGCTAAAACAATACTTAATGCCTTTTGTCACACATATACACTACAAAATGCGAATAAAAACAAAGAAGCATATTTTCCTGTTCGGCAAGCTGAAAGGCTTGTGATGTATCCCCAATAAAATATTTGCAGTCAATTGTACCAGGAAGCATAGACCACGTATATCAGAAGGGTAATATTATTATTGCACAAATAAATAACCTGTGCTTCCCAAGGCAAGCATTTTTCATAAAAAATAATGTTTAAATCTAAGGTTCAATCAGAGGTTATAATCTTATGAACCCTGTGCTATTAAGATGTATCTTTTAAATATCCCTAGCAATTATCTGGACTGAAATATATTATGTTATACCGCTATGCCTAGATTGCAGTAAGTAGATAGAGCATGAACTAATAGAATCAAAATAACTGGAAATCATAAACTAGAAACCAATAAGTGCATTAAGTGATGATTATAAAATCCACAGATATGGGTGAAATAGAGATAGTTCAGTGGTGGAATCCAATTTGGTTTACTAGTGGATGTTGTGAACAAGAATTCAAGCTTCTTATTGGCAAAGCATCAAATCTGGAGAATTAAGGTTTGCTGACTAAAAAGATTATATGATAACTTCTGGAAATTACGTGTACTCACATTAAGTTGGAGAGTTTCTGTCCACTGTCCAATTACTTTATATCCTGGAGTACTATTGATGCTCATCTGGTACTGGAAAAGATCGTATCGTCCTGGGGCATCACCATTCCGATTAAAAGTGACAGATGTTCCAGCACTCCCTACAATAGAAAGAAATTATTTTATGACAGAATTCTGGCTGCATGATATTGTAACATGACATTAAGCTATTGTGTATAAAATTCAGAAGAGTCTGGTGTCTGATTCACAAACAATTCATTCTTTTGAGCCAGTTCTTTTCAATAAACTCAATATTTGTAATTTTTTACACAAAATAAGAACCTGTTTCACTGATGGGGTAAAAGGCCGTTACTACAATGGCGATAGCATCAAATATGTACAGTACAGGAAAAATGAAAGTTGTTCATATGACTGCTGCACATACCTACTAAAAACCACTGTTCACATTGCTGCTCTGTTTTGTAAAACAAAAAAAGTTTGCTTAGTTATGATTGAAATAAAAATAGTGAGTGCTCCTCAGGCTAGCAGGGCAGACTGATCAAGCCTGATATTCATCTCCATCCGATTGTTTGAGAGCTCTACCTGCAGGGCTTTGCACTCAGGATCACAAATCTGCCAAAATACAATCAACATTGTGGCTTCCACAATGGCAGATGAAATATCCACTCCGTTCCTCTCTGTTTACCAGCCTCACACTGTGGATTCTCATCACACTTATTATATTAAAGGGCATTAGGAGTCAGCATGTATAACGTAGCCACAGGCAAGACTATATGGTACTGAGAAAAGTTTATTTGAAAGATACTACTTTATTGAACACTGGCAGGGCTGGACTGGTAATCTGGCATAACGGGCATTTTCCCAGTGGGCCAACGCACTTTGGAGCCGATCAGGGGCGGGCTGGCCATGGGGAGAACCGAGCGGGCCTGTGGTTCGGCCGCGAAACATGACGAATGGGCCGCGATAAGCAAAAATGAGCTCAACATTTAGGCCACTTGCCATGTAAAATCCCGGGCCGATTTCTCTTCCCAGTCCAGCCCTCAACACTGGTGTATGATATTGCCAAAAAGGAAGATTTAAAGTAATAGTCCACCTAAAAATGTTTATTCTGTCATTAACTTATTCTTTCTTCCAAGGGACACAAAAGGAGACATTAGGAATAATGTCCAATATTTTATTTTCTATACAATGAAAGTATTAAGTGAAAACACCTGTCATGCTATAAAAAGAACCATAAAAGTAGCATGCAAATAGTCCATAGGACTTGTGTGCTAATTCTTCTTAAGCAATACAATTTGAGAGTAGCAAACTAAAATTGTATTCTTTATTTAATAAACATTTTTGAAGCTCTCTAAAAATGTGTATATTCAACTAAGATGGTGGGTAAGATGTCCAGTGAATAATGGATGCAATTCTGGGGTTGTAACATTGGCTGGCAGGCAATGACAGGCAGATGAAGACGATGATGATGCGAAGAACCCAAGTGCAGTTTATTCATAAATGTGCAATCCAAGAACCGTGAACAGAAACATAAACATGTACTAAACTTGACATCCAAACAACTTTACATTAACACAATACCTGACAAATGGCCATGGCAAACATGAGGGTAGAAATTCATGGACAAGGGTGACAAGACAAGATTGGTGGTTTTAATGGGCTTTTTATGTTCTTTTTCCTATTCTTCTTTTCTTTGTTCTCAGTCTCCACATTTCTACTTCAGGCATATCATTTGATAGCTTAGAAATTGAACTTTTCAGGGATAACCTTCTCTTCAGCATTTATGTTTATGAGGCAATGGGGTAGAAATATTTAGATGAAAATAAACGACCTTCACATAGCACCTAAATGGACAAGTCATATATCAACTGAAAGCTCTCACTCTCAGGAATGTGATTAATTTGCCCTAATACCACAGATTGAAAAAAATTCAAAAGAATCAAAAAGTGAATTATTATTTCTGTAAGTCATTAAATACAAATGTCTCACCTATTCTAGATAACTGCTGCTGTAAGCACCATGTAGCCAAAAACGTTGCATAGGCATTTACATTTGGGGAATTAGCCAATTTTTTTTCTTGTGAGCTTGTTGGGTGAATAATTAAAGTTATATCTTAGATATAAAATATGCTATCCAGAAGGAAAAGCAAGCATAACAAATTATCAGAATATTATGTTTTGACTATTGATGCTAAAATGCTATATATAATAGCAAAGGGTAGGATCTCCGCTTTCCGATGACACTTAGATTGAGCTTCTAGTCCACTAAGAGGCTGATATACTGTATTCAATGAAACAACAAGGGTGGTGCTTGAGCTGAATATTAGTCTGAATGTCTATGGACGAGCACATCAGTGAGGGCTAAAATGTGTTAGAGTGCCACCTACATTTCAGAAAAGAAATAATATTAAATAAATAAATTAGATGATTTAGTAACTCCTCCTGCGGCCAGTTTAGGGTTTATTTTGTTTGTTTGTGTGTTTGGAAAGGGAGCATCATGGGAAGTAGGAAGAAAAGGGTACATGCAGAGCGTCTTGTTCCTCTAATCTATGTACTTTGGAGAGAATGTAGGCACTGAAGATTAGAGGAGAGCTGCAGAGATAAAGAATGTAACAGCATGCTAGCACTACTAAAGGAGTGGATGAGAGCCTGGAAAACACACAGAATAGAGCAAGTAACAGGCCTCTACTTCACAGTAGCTGCGTTTCGGGACAAATGAGGGCATGCTAGTGCGTGCCAGGGCAAGTTGCATTCTAACTGCCACTTCTGGAGATTCATCGTGCCTCCTCGGGGCTTTCTCGGCGCCAACAGCCAATGGCCTTTTGCCTGCTGATTACCCATGGGCCAAACAATGCCAACCGGACATTGAGGCGGCTTCAATGTCAAAGGCGAAGTTTTGCCGAACCGAGTTACTGGCCCGATGGTGGGAACGCATATCGATTTTGGTCTTGCAGCTCGAGATCCGAGGCTATTGGCCCCAGCTGGCCAGTTGATAGCGCTGGATCCCCCGATAGTGGAAAAGTGCCTAATAATGAACATGAACCTTCTGAGACATTTTTAGATTTTCTTTCCTAAAATGTCCTTCTTGTGTAAAGAACCTGCTTGGAAACAACCCAAGCCACCGTTACTAGTTTGAAATCTCCATACAAATACTTGATACATTTTTTTTTTATTTCTTTTTTAATTCAGAAAGAACGTAACGAGGTGAAATGAAACTGTTGCATGAACAACAATCCTTGAACGACTTCATAGGGATGCAGTAATAGAAGATTAATCAACATATGTCAACCAGTAGTGGTGGTAGCGTAGTGGGCTAAAGCACACAACTGGTAATCATAAGGTTGCTGGTTCGATCCCCACAGCCACCACCATTGTGTCCTTGAGCAAGGTACTTAACTCCAGGTTGCTCCGGGGGGATTGTCCCTGTAATAAGTGCACCGTAAGTCGCTTTGGATAAAAGCGTCTGCCAAATGCACAAATGTAAATGTAACCAATGCAGGGTGTAACATAAGTAATTTTTATTTGTATAGCACTTTTCACAGCACACACCATTTCAAAGCAGCTTAATGTCGAAATGTTTCAAAGTCCTCATTGTGAGGTTTAAATGAATAACGCATTTAAAGATGAAAAATAAAATATAAAACATAAAATAAACCCCTACATAGAGATCAGGACCACAAAGCAATGCCTGTCAGGGGTTAGTTTGCAATATTGACTGGCTTACTGTCCATTCACTTATTACATGGGTAAATGCATAAATAAATTAACAAAATATTGATACAAGTTTAAAAAAAAATTTGGTTATACTTTTTTCGTGTCCTTGTTTCAGTGTAATTACACAAGTAATTACTGATTATTAGTAATAAACAGCATTTACTTACTTTAGTTGGAGGGTTAGGGTAAAGGTTTGGTTTAGGGTTAGCTGCTTGTAATTATGCATAATTGACAGTTATTACTATAGCCAATGTGTAACAAGGATACAGCCTTTCATTTACAGTGTTACCATAAATGTTACTATGTATGAAGAAAGAGAAAGCGGAAAGTATGAAATCAGTTGTCTGGGACAACTGGGAATTTAATTCCTACTAGCAAAGAGCATGTCCCATTGATGTCATGTCACTGCTCAAAGACTACCAATCTCTAAAATTACACAGTAACTAAATTGTTAATATTAGATCTGCAAAAGGACATTCTGTTGTATATTAATTATGAATATGCAAGGAACCTTTAAAGTATTTATTTATTTATTATGTTCCCATATCATATAGAAATTCCCATATTTCCATGTCTACAAAACAAATACTTTCACCTCAAGAGTTAACATGTATAAATAATCAGCAAATAAATATAGCACTGGAGTGTTTTTAAATAAAAGCATTTATTACTAGATAAACCAGGTAGTTTACTATGTTAGGTAGTTAACCTAACACTTACCCTAAACTTAATCTAAACCATAACCGTACCCATGAACAACATGTAATTACACAATAAATGCATGGTATTGCATGCATTTTAATGTTAGTACTTAGTAATTAAAGACACCTAATATAAAGCAGGGACTTTTATTTTGCTTATGTCAGATGAATAATCAAATCCAGGGGCAAAATGTATTTTTTGACACTGGCTGACAGGTGGTTGGGGTTTTAGAAATACGACATACTTGATGCAAAATGGCTGAAATTGGTTTCAGTTCATTTGATCAAGGTGCAAATCTGGCTTTGATTTATAAACAAATTGGTGACACTTCACATTATTGTCCCCTTGGATAAGAGATTCATTAATGACATGAAGTTATTAAGGAGTGGTCAACATTATTGAGGTTTAAAAGGTGCACACAGCGATTCCTGAGAAACACTGTTGATGCCAAAGCAAACAACTAGTTACTTTAGGTAACTAGGACAAGGAAAGTTGGGATAGCACTCTGAGTAGTGCCATTCTTTGACATCAACGTGACAATTGAGTCAACACACTACACTAATAAATATAAAAAGATAAATGGAGAAAAATGACATAATCCCTCATTTTATTTTATGTGAGTCTGATTATGGCAAAATACATTGAAACATAAAGTATATATATATATATATATATATATATATATATATATATATATATATATATATATTCACAGTGCATGTTATTACTGTAATGAGAACATTGTATTTCACTATACAGGATGTCATGTTTGGATGCATGTCTCCATGCGCTTGATTTGCATGCATTGTGTATGCATGCCAAAGGGGTATTTTTCTTATTGTGTAAGCTCATAGATCAAAACTCATCAATCATAAACACTATACAGATACTGTTGTGCTTCCTTAAACAATATTAGATGTGTTGGGAACCATAAGGAAAGTAATTTGTGTTTACATCTGATAGAATATTTGTACTCAGATGACCTCATTATTTTATTTTATTTCTCTTCACAAAAAAGATTGTTCGGTTTTCTCAGTTTCAGGCTAAAAGCAGATCACAGGTTTTTCATATTGACATGCTTTGATGTCTTTACAGACGCTGGTGTAAGATTAAGTAAACTCTTGACTGCTCACTTCACAAGCACACTCCAGAATACATAAATGAAAGACAGCTGAAGCAATGCTATTTCAAGAATTAATTTATTTATCCATGTTTTCAGGGCACAATGTGTATGTTACCATCTATGGATTTTGTTTTAAAAGTTATAAAATGTTTCAGCTATGGTAAACATTTGATCAACACTTGCTATATACTGTGTATTTATACTGCATACTGTATGTATATATTGCTGCTAAAATTGGTCTGTTTATCAAAAAGCAAATCTTTATTTGAAACTTTCTAATTAACATTTTTAAATGTCAAATTCATCTGTAATAAAATACAAATGGGATTTTCTGTATGTCAGAATTAAATTTTAATTGACGCTCATTTATAATGAAATACCAACAAGGTAAACTCACATTCAATGTTTTTATTTATTTATTTTTTATGCATTTGGCAGACACTTTTATCCAAAGCAACTTACAGTGCACTTATTACAGGGATAATCCCCCCAGAGCAATCTGGAGTTAAGTGCCTTGCTCAAGGACACAATGGTGGTGGCTGTGGGGATCAAACCAGAGACCTTCTGATTAACAGTTATGTGCTTTAGCCCACTACGCCACCACCACACATCATTAATGTGAACCTCAGTATATGTACATGTTTTAGAAATACTTTTTTGTTTAGAAACTTTCAATGCATTCAAATTGTATGTGAAGTAAAGTCTATGCCAGGGTGCAGGAAAGGAGACTCCGGCCGATAGTTGAAACTCAGATTGAGGAGGAACAATGTGGATTCTGTCCTGGCTGTGGAACAGTGGACCAGCTTTTCACCCTTACACAGATAATTGATGGGGCTTGGGAGTTTGCCAATCCAGTCTACAAGTGATTTGTGGACTTGGAAAAGGCCTACAACCTTGTTTCCTGCTGCGGGCCAATCGGACTTCAGACATGGAGCGAGAGCAGTGTCCGCATACTCGGAATTCAATGTGGGTGTTAAGAGTTGAGGTTGTGCCTTGTCTCCACTCCTGTTTGTGATTTTGATGGATTGGATATCGAGTCACAGCTGAGGTCAGGAGGGTATTCTATGTGGGGACCAGAAGGTGATGTCTCTGCTTTTTGCAGATCATGTTGTCCTTTTGGCACCATCACATGGATGCCTCCAGCATGTGCTGGAATGGTTTGCAGCTGAGTGTGAAGCGGTTGGTATGAGGATCAGCAACTCCAAGCCTGAGTCCATGGTTCTCTCATGGAAAAGGATAGCATGCTCCCTTCAGGTAAGGGGAGAAACTTTACCCCAGGTGGAGGAGTTTATGGATCTTGGGGTCTTATTCACGAGTGAAGGGAGAAGCATGAGATTAGATGCAGACTGGGAACAGCGGCAGCAATAATGTGGTCGCTGTACTGGACTGTAGTGGTGAAGGGGGTGCTGCGCCATAAGGTAAAGCTCTCTATTTACTGGCCGGTCTAAATTCCTACCCTCAACTATGGTCATGAACTCTGGGTAATGACTGAAAGAATAAGATCATGGATCCTCGCAGGGTGAAGGGACTCACTCTCTGTGATACGGTGAGGAGTTTGGCCATCTGAGAGGAACTCAGAGTAGAGCTGCTACTTCATCCACATTGAGAGGAGTCAGTTGAGGTGCTTTGGGCATCTGGTAAGGATGCCCCTTGAGCACCTCCCGTTAGAGGTGTTCCAGGCATGGCCAACTAGGATGAGACCTCGAGGTCGGCCCAGGACCTAATGGAGAGAAAATATCTCCCAGTTGGCTTGGGAGCGGATGGGGATCCCGCAGGTTGAGCTGGAGGAAGTTGCAGGGGACAGGGATGTCTGGGCCTCACTGCTATCCCTATTACCACCGCGACCCTAATGGACTAAGCGGTAAAAAAAATTATGGAATTCTGTTGGATTTTTCAAATCTTTTATTGTCTTCTGTGTGAAAACTGTAAGTCTGGTCAGTAATATAACACATAGCACACCAAGTCAAAACAGTCTGAAGGTCTGTACCAAATTTGGTGGATGTAGCTTGAAAACTCTAATAGGAGTTAGGGGCTAACTCTAAGTATGAGCACTAGTAACAGTGATGCTCGTCTTAGCAAACATATTGTAAACATTTCTAACACTGTGAGCATTAATGCAACCTCAGGCTTGTGTCTCTGCAGGCTTTGGTTGACTCACCGTTGAAGCTGACTGAGCGAATGTACTTTAAGAGCTTCTTGCCACCAGCCAACTCCATCTCAGGACACACGCTTGACTGGTCGGGACACAGGTCCTTCTGCATGTTGTGCAGGGCATGGGCCATGGCGTACACCGCATCGATCACAAACTGAACCTTCCCTTCCTGCTCGTATTTGGAGTCTATACCTATTCGTTCTTGTCCTGGAAGATTGGCAAAAAAAAAAACAAAAAAACAACTCAATAACATGAGAAATTTTAGACAGTTCAAGCAAAAGAGAGTGTTCCTGACTAATGTCATCTCAAAGCCTTATTACTGTTTTTCCTTCTGTGAAACGCAAAAGAAGATGTTAGGTAGAATATCAGCCAAAGTCACCATTCATGTTGAAGTTCATTGCATCTCTTATCCATACAATGAAAGTGAATGGTAACTGCGACATTAATTATGTCTTACATCTCCTTTTTGTGTTCCACAGAAGAATGTCATACACTGTCCACACAGGGCGCGTCCTTCGACACAACGCGACACAACAGCTTGAGGCTGTCAACACCAAACGTGTCGACACGAACGTTCTAAATTTTTCATTTGTGTTGTTGGCAGCACTAGCGCTAGCACGTGCAGCACAAAATGTAATGAGACATCTGTTTACTGTCGCAATGGATGCTTCCAGTTTAGACAGCATCATTGATTATAATAGGTTCCACTGCTTTTGACGCAACACAATGCACACCGCGACTCAAGTCCAGTGTACACATGGTGAATCAGTTGTGGAACTGAGTAAATGACAACAGAATTTTTATTTTTACCTGATCTAAATGCTCATGTAGGACAATCTCAACCTAAAGAAACAGGATTTATAGAACATGTATCTTCTGTCTCTGGAAGCTTTTAAAAAAATGTGAGAAATATGTGATGGAAGGTAAAAAAAAGCAACTGAACATTTTAAGTGCATTTTAAGAACAATCATTCTCCCGGCAAGATCGGGCCGTTATCTTTAACAATGTAAAGAGTAATGGCTTGAGTTGTCGGTGCTTATCTTACAGGTCTTTTATGTGGACTTATCTTAAAGGGATATATTTGCAATGTGTAACTACTCAAAGTCAAGCCCAGATAGAATCTGCAGACTTTTTCTGCATTTTTTGCTAGTGATGTGCCCGAAGCCGAATGCCCTTTTCGGAAAGGCATGTATGACTTCAAAACGAATAACGGAATATTACATCCAAATAATATGAAAAAAAGATATATTAGTTTGACAGATAATCCAAGAAACACATGCATAAAGCAACATTGAAAAATGTATATATTCAAAATTACAACAATTTTATGAATCTATGCAATTAATATTTCTAAAGTGTAAACCTTATGAATGAAAATGCACACGGTGTGATTTTAGATTGGATGGCTGTGGTCTCGACTCCATTCGCGGTCCCTGTAAATTGTTCTGGAGCTTGTCAAGTGTAATAGTAACTAAGATACGACATCATATACTGTACACTTTTCACTTCTTGCAATGTCTATGTTAATGTATGTACTGGTAAGTGATTCCCATGTATTTATTTATAGCCTAAACCTGAGCTTGATCTTCAATTCTTGACCTAACGTGATGGTTTCACAACGGAGCTTGCCTAGCTGTCTCTTAAAGTTGACCAGATATTCACATCAGTGATTAATGTAATTATCTGGTTAAGACTTTATTCCAGGCAAAAATTTAAATCTCAAACTGAAACTTGCTCTGTCCTTTTTCTTCTTTAAACTGTGCTAAATTTGAGAATGTTAAGTGTTCTTGAGCTCTGAAAAGGTGCTGTATACATTTATTTAAATAATATATAAATGATTATTATTATTTAACTAAATAGTGGTGTCCTCTGATAGACTTACAAGAATTTCATCTGTTAAATAAATTTATTTTAATTTATTTTAATGTTTGAATTTGTATTTATTATTCACTGCAATATGTGTGCTTGACGTTTCACATTTTGCTTGACACCTCCTGCCTCCAGAATAATGTTGTTATACATGAACAGACAAACAAAAATTCTGTTTCATGCAAATATTAATATCTGAAATACCAGGAGAAACCACAAAATATTCAAGTTAATGTAACCTACAAATTCATCTTCATCTGTAAAGAAAAAAATAATGATTAAATTATCATTTAAATTCAATTATTATTATTAGGCTATCATTATGAAAAGGCATACACAAGGCATATTTTATTAATGGAAACTATAAACATAAGAGTAACATTTAAAAATGGACATTCCCCGTCTGTCACTCACTCGACGTTCTGTCGATGAGTTAACACTAGGGGTCGCTCCTGTGAAGGACAGACATCTCTGATCTTGAGAAAAGGCCAATGAGAATTGGCGTGTGGAATCTGCATGCAACTCCCCCGGACATACGGGTATAAAAGGAGTGATGCTGCTGCACATCCACATCAGATTTCTACTTTGGAGCCAAAGAGCAGTCACAGAGCTGAATTCCTCTGCCGTCTTCGTCATCTCTACAAAGCTGTTGGTTCTACTGCGCTTTCCAGCGGTTCTCCCCCTCGCACACTGCGTTGGGCTGAACATACACCCCTGGGCGCTTCAGCAGCAGAGAAAAAAAGAGCTCACGGAGTGAATAAATTCGTTTATTTATATATATATATATATATATATATATATATATACACACACATTTATATTCTCATATACATACATACACACACACACACACACACATACATATATATATATATATATATATACACATACACATATATATATATATATATATATATATATATATATATATATATATATATATCATATATGTTATCAGGTGACACAAACAGGTAAGTTCAGGTCAGCTGGCCGGGTGTATCGCTTGTGCATAGCACCTTTCCCTCCCTTGAGGCAAAGATGTGCGCTGTTCCCCAGTTGCGTTCGCAAGAAGTGTGAACCCAAGATGTTCTTCCTCCCCAGCCTAGCGTCCGTCGAGTCTTCGGGGAGGCTCGCTGCCGCCCTGGTGCGGGCGTCACCAGGCCCCCGTACTTGAAGTGCTCTACATGTGCTGGTTGTCCCCCTGGGCAACCCTGTGTAATGTATATTCTGCAAAATGGTTTCTGCACTTGGTCGTCGTGTTTGTAGTAACTCCTCCCCCCTTGGGTAGGATCTACCACGATGCCGCTCCACACAATGTGCTTCCGCTCCTAACCGGTAAGACCTTGTGTATTCCACCTAAAATCCCCCTCGGGGCCGGGTGTGGTCTCCGCGGTGTCCTCCTCTTTGGAGGGACACCCCCCAGCTTGGAACATATATTTGGCCCCCAGCCGAACGTTTCTGTTCCTTTTACAGGGGAGAGCAATAGAGAGAAGACTCCGGCTGGGCCATCCAGTCCTTATACTTCTGAGGAGTTAGCCGTTCCCCTAGGTGCAGGGGACTGCTTCATGCCTGCCAGTGTGTTGGGGGTAGTTATGCGATGGCTTGCTGCGCTGGCTACGAGGCACACAGAGGTCTGCCCGTCTTGCACCATCAGTCTGTGTAACTCGGTTCAGCTCTTGTGGCGTTTTCCATGGGGACCCCTAGTGTCAACTTATCGACACAACGTCGAGTGAGTGACAGACGGGGAACGTGATGGAGGGAATGAGACGTTGTGTCCCTCCGGCCACAACACTGAACCAACCGCTGAAAGTGCCAGGTCTTTGGCTCGGCTCCTCAGGGCTCTACCTGATGTGGATGTGCAGCGTCACTCCTTTTATACCCGTATGTCCAGGGGAGTGGCATGCAAAATCCACACGCCAATTCTCATTGGCTTTTTCTCAAGATCAGAGATGTCTGGGCTCCGCAGGAGCGACCCCTAGTGTCAACTCATCGACACAACGTCTCGTTCACTCCATCAGGGAACGGAGGTTACGTCAGTAACTGAGAAATTTCATTTAGTTTTAATGCACTTCCGGTTTAAGCCCCTCCCACACCTGGTTCTATTCAAGAGACAGATACAGATCATTTTGTCATATGAACAAATACAGATAATGGCTTTGCTTCAAACCCCTATTATTCACACGCATTTTGGGGCAAAATCTGCAGAATTCTACTAAATGGATGTAAACATGGTAAAATGTGTTAATTGGAGTCGATAACTTATTGGTAGCTGGATGCATTATCAGATTAGCCAAAATAAATTATGGTGAACTCTTTACGTTGTGGTGACAAATAGCGGCATAGATGAAGCATCATGCAAAAACAAAAGTTGTCAGGTACCTATGTCATTCTGTGGCCTGTTTATACCTGATGGGAGGTACCCCTGGGAGGGTTACTTTTGAAATGTATTCCACTACAGATTACAAAATACATGCTATAAAATGTCATTTGTAACGCATTCCGCTAGATTACTCAAAATCAGTAACAAATTCTAAGTACTTTGGATTACTTCATCACTGGTAGATTTTTTCACTTGTTTTGACTAAAAAACTAAAGACTAAGACTAAAAAATTTAACAAGATATACATGTTATACATTCTCTGAAAAACCTAAATATCTTATGCAGTGTTGTTTCTAAAACAAGTTTAATCAAATTGATATTTTTTAAAGGATTTATAGATATTTTAACAGGAAAACAATACAAAAATTATCATCAAGAATACGATTTTTGCCCAAATATCAAAGGTCTTACTAGAAAAAATAATAATTATAATCCAACGTGAATTTTCTTTTGATCGTGTCTGGTAACGTGCATGTAGAATGTCTAGAAATAGCATTTTATCTTAAAGCTGATGATTTACACAAGGTTTATTTCTATTTCCTCTGCTACAAACTTAATTCAAATTTCTCTGTCTGCTCGTATGAATGTAACACATCATAAGAATGTCTTTCACCAAACATAAGTAAGTGTTTTACTTATAGTTTGCATTTTAAATACATAATCCCATTACATGTATTTTGTTACTCCCCAACCCTGGGTACAAACTATTTGCAGAGACAGGTAGTCAGAAACACGTGCCCACATCGCATCTGTTGTGTAAACACTAATGCATCCTAATGCGTCACAGTGTCATGCAATATTCAGTCTCCACATGAAATCAAGTCCCCCTTGGGTAGGCATTTGTAATGCCAGATCAGAAGTGTCTGTAACTAATTCATATTATACCTGATGACATAAATACAAACCATAAATGCAGCATTACCATATCCATTTGCCATATAGCACAAAAATTCTACATTTTGGTATGTGTGAAGTACTTTTGTGCTGAATTTGTTAGATTAGTAGGATAATTGTTTAACTGACTTTCTGCATTATGGAATTATAGCAGAGCTCATCTGAAGGGGGAGCCTACAAGGTTATCAAAGTATAACATAACACAGCAGTCCCATAGACATTCTATGGGCGGTACACTGGAGAGGAGGCAAAAAGACGATGTTTTTGAATGGATGTCTATGGAGGAGATGCTTCATTGTGTTGAATAAACTGCTTTTGTGTGGAAACAGTTCATCACTTAATGAATTGACCGCCTGTCTGCTAATCTTTACCATGTTTTTGGAGTGAAATATGTGTAGTTTACTATGATAAAATAGCTGTTTTATGAGAGAAGTCAGACAATTTTGTGAAAGGTAGACAGATTATGGCTCTCCCCATTCATTTGTAAAGTATAAGCAAACGGTGACTTACTGTCGTAACATGCTAGTTGACCGTTACGCTCGCTCCTATGGTAAAAGCGCAGTGGTTGTTATCTCATTATAGTAGATCATTAAGTTTAGCATAGCAGGCTAATCGGTTAGCATCAAAACAGGCTCATTCTCAACTCAAATTAATTTGTTAGAGATGGAGAAATCGCAAGATATTTTACGACTTGGTTTGTATGAAAACTTACGACTTATGATTTCCATTGAGACCAACCAATCAACAAACAGAATTTCAAATCGATACAATTCAGTCATTACATTTTAGCTTGGCTCCTATCCAACACTTTTATTTAAGTAAGAAAATGTCTGTCAACACTTTTGCTGACTCATACCTTATATTTATGCAATACAAATGAATGAGGTATGTCAATAACCTGTAATACATTTCGTTTGTCTCGTTCCAACCCCCAATATATTCTTTGTTCTGTTGTACACAAAAGTTACTATCCTATTAAAATCATGGTTAGGTTTAAGATTTTTTTTTTCATTTTTTTTATTTTTATTATTTCACAATCTCATACTGTTATTACATCTTGAGAATGGGTTAGTTGGCATGCTCTCTGGAAACACAAATATAAACATTTAACTTGACCATTTGTTGCTTTGGTTATCATGTAATGTATATGTAGCTTTCACAAAATGTATAGATGTATTTTCATGATTAAGACATCAAGAGCATTAATCATGTCTATAACTAGTAACGATAGTCTCCACTTTTAACTCAGCAGAAAGATGTGACAGTTCTATTAAGCTCTGCTATTCCTCGACCCTTACTTGGAAATTCTCACAGGACATAAATGGAGTTTGCCCAATATTCTTTGCAATTTATCTCCAATTAGCTCCGCTGTCTTCCTGATCTGACACTAACCCTCAAACGCCAGTCCTGGTTCCTTAGGGAATCTTTTAAAGTCTATCTTCCAACAAAAGCTGTTTTTATTAAACATAATTCTGCCGGTTTAATCGCAGGATTTTTCTGTAACTCAGTGTCCCGCCAACTATGGCAAACTCAAAGACGTGTATTTTCGAGACAGCTTAATCATAAATGGCTCTGGCTAGATGAAGACGCAATGGGCACCTCTAATAGTGCCTGACAGAACAGGAAAGCTAGTTTGGTAAAATATCAGCCCATCCAAAGGAAACGTCATTAGACCTTTTCAGTAAGCTTGAAATATGCCATCTGGGACATCGCTGAGTGATTCTCATTATTTAGATGATATTTACATGCAGAATGATTGATTGACAACTTTAGGAAGGAAACACCTCCTTATTTTTAAAGGAAAAATACAGCAACTTAAAGGACACGACTGTTCTTAAGTAGGCTAGAAGATGGTTTGATTAATGTTATGATTAGGGATGGGAATCGTATGAAATTTACTGATTCTGTTTTACTCTACCCAGATAGCACAAGTACATCATTGAGATGTCTGTTTAAGAGCATTTCATTCTATTTAACATCCGCTAAAGATCTTAAAAAGATCAGATTTTTCAAAAATTCTAAACATGCGTTTACACGTACACCTTTTTTCACCACTGTGAAAGGAGCCAACAAGTCTGTACCTCACCACAGCTTGGCTACTCGGATCATATTCCTGTCATTCTCATTCCAGCTTACACACCACTTCTCAAATGCACCAGATCAGTCCAACAGATCACATTGTGACCAGAGGACACTATCCCTGCACTTCAGGACTGTTTTCAGCATACTGACTGTAACATGTTTAAGGAGGCAGCTACATATGACCACCACACTGGCCTGCAGGAGTACATTGATACAGTGAATGCTTACATCAGGAAGTCTGCAATCATAACACCAGTGCCTAAGAAACCCCCCGCGACTTGTTTAAATGACTACCGTCCTGTAGCACTGACTTCATTAAGTGCTTTGAAAGACTAGTCAAGCAACACATAAAGACCTGCCTTCCCAATACACTTGATCCCTATCAGTTCGCATACCGCCCAAACCGGTCCATTGAGGATGTGATTTCTCCTGCTCTCCACTTGACCCTGACCCACATGGAGAAAAATAACTCATTGTTAAGCTGAGTCAGCTGGACCTTAATAAATCTCTCTGCATTTGGATCATGGATTTTTTAACTGGAAGACCACAGTCTGTCCATGTAGGCCATAACACCTCTAGCACCATCACACTGAACACAGGCACTGAACACTGCTCTTCATATTGTTTAAACATGACTGCACATCTATGTTCAACTCTAACCATATCATTAAATTTGCTGATGATACGACAGTGGTGGGTGACTTTTGGGTAGACAACTGCCATTTTGTTACGTAGTTCGTTTACAACGTCTCTTCGTTTAAAGACCAGATTATCAAAATGAAAATTTGACAGATGCCAAACATTTTTAAAGTATCTTACGCCATGAACATCACATTAAGACAGATTTTCAAATTAAATCGAATTTAACTTTTAAAATATTCGTACGTCTCGAGATGTGTTCCATTTCCGTCTATGCACACATATATTTAAAAATGAACATGTTTGACCACTGTGCCTTGAGCCATCTTATTTCAGTGTCGTACGCCATAACTTTTACATTGCTGTTTAAGTTAAAAGTAGTACATTTTGGAAATGTATTTCCAGAACCCTTTGTTATATTCCGCTCTGTTCCTCTCTGATTAACGGTTTTAAACTCAAGAGTGCATCTTGTGTGTACACCCCCTAAGGGTGTGCTGGCACAATGCATAAAGAAAACAGACAATTTAGGTTCACTGTGGAAGGGATAATTAAGAGATCTGGGCCCACTGCGGCGCCACCCCGAGGCAACTCTAAACACAATCCTTCATTCTAAAACAAATCTATACTACCATATACGAACACCAAGTTGTGAAGTGTGCAAATGGACAGTCTTCTAGTTTCTAGCACTCCTCTCAAAACATTTCGTTTGATCTCCAAAATACCTGTTAGGCATTTCAGAGCTAATTAGTTAGCATGATTCTGCTAAGTGAGGAATATGAAAGTTATAAAAATGAAAAACAACAATGACACACAACTTGACTACTGCTGCCCCCAAATTAAGGCGTTTTACCCTTTTCATAAAACTATATGCTTAAGTGGTGTTTTTAAATATTTCAGTAATCACACAAGTTATTAGTTAATCAGAATGTGTGTTTTTTTACTAGCAAACAGAAATCGTGCTACCATTTTGCAACAGCAGTATTGCATGCTGTCACTATTGGTAATGGGTCGTACTTCTACAAAACATGGCAAGTAATGTCAGCATGTATAACTTTATGATAGATTTACATCACTCATATACATGGTGCTGTTTTGTTTAAACATAATTTAGATGATCATCATCTAGCTAAATATGCTAACTAATTGTGCCAAATGACAATTTGTTATCCAACCTCAACTGATTACAACTTCTCAGAAAATCTCTATGAAAGATATTCTTATAACCTGTTGAAATGCTCTCTAGGATGAGAATGGCCCTTTACCCAGTAACACCTGCAACAAACTAGCATGTAGAAAATCATGGGCCATGGCTTTGACGTCACCTTAAGTCTATTGGCTATTAAAATATAAAGGATATAGCATATATATATATATATATATATATATATATATATATATATATATATATATATATATATATATATATGAGCTGGATTTTCCAGCAGGGTTTAAATAAGTAAACCCCACCTGAAAGCCATTATATAATTTGTACCTAAAACAGGTAATAGTCAAGCATCATGATAGTCAGAACTTTATACAAATCAAGAGATGCTTTGATTTTTGGATGGATGATTGGATGGATGGAGAAAGTAGGGTGTTTTTTTTGCCTCAGATACACAAGGAAATGGCTGTCACTCTCATTATTATCAAGCTGTAATTCTGTAAAAACCGATGCTGTAAATGGAAACGATGCTAGAGCATGTGCTACTCAGATAAACACAGCATGCAATTATAATGAATAGATGTCTGTGGGCTGATTGGCGCCTGCTGAAAGAGGTCAAAAAAAGCAAAAGAACTTATCAGGCTGTCCCCGTTTGCTCAGAACAGAACATCCCACACATGACCAGTTTGTTTGTTATGATACAACACTAACTCTCACAAAAAGAATGCAGAGTTGAAACATATCTAATATGACAATCAATCAATCAGGGGTGCATTTCCCAAAAGCATCTTTAGCCAACTATGGTCGCAAGTCCCATCATTACCAACATAGTTCAACGATTTGGTGTTTCCCAAAACACCAGTTCATAGTTACGAAACTAAGTTACAAAGAACATTTGCAAAAGTTGTGTGATTGGAACTACAGCTTTCCACCTGTGGTTAGAGACATAGTTCCTTGTTAGTTTGCTGTGTGAAAATAATTTAACTTCGCTGAGGCTTCTATCTTTTATTCCATATATATATATATATATATATATATATATATATATATATATATATATCCTTCTGTCAAGACTTTAACCACGTTTGCATGCACTTCAGAAAACTGCTTATTCTGGGGTTTTGCAGAAAGTGCACTTCTGAAATGTCACGTAAACATGAAAGTAGACATTTAAAAGATTTTAGACTGTTAAGAGAAAGCACTTTAACATATATGGCTTCTGTTGCAGAGCACGGCTAATGTGTCATGTTAACGCAATTAGTTGAAGTGTGCGCATGTGTGTATGTGCTGAAATGCATCGGGGGAACCCCAAAGTCTGAGGTAAAGGGAAACACTATTGCAAATCAATGTATCTGACGCATTTATAGTGCACACTGCTTTCCCGCATAAAACAGCTTTCTGAAATACATGAAAATAAGCTACTGACATTTCCTCAGAAGTTATCATTCCACCCTTTACGTAACATTATTAATGACAGTTCTATATTGTTGAACCAAAGTGATTTGAAAGATGTGCAACATAGTTACTACGGTTTCAGGTAACAGTTGTGACAAGAGTCTGGTTCTTGGTGTGAGAAAGGAGGAATCGGGAACAGTGTACTTCAACTCAAATGGTATGTTTATTTACTAAGCAGAACAAAAACACTCTCTCATAACACTCCAGCTTGTTCATTTGTTCGTGTGTGTGTGCAGTGCTCTCTCCTCCTCTACTGACTTCTGGCTTGATTTTAACTCTGTCTCCACAGTCACTGTAATGACAAACAGCTGTTAGAGACAATCATTGCCAGGTGATGATCCCGACCATTCTCATCTCCCGATCTTGCTCTCCATTCACATGCCAACGCTTGACCATGACCCCACTACCATGGTAATCTTTCATCAAACTGTAATATCTTGCCCCGCCCATGAAATTAATTTCGTTTTACTCTGACACCACCAGGGGCACACAGGCTATGGGCTATTGGCTATTTACCCTTAACCAAATAGAAATGTAGGTACTGTTTTCAGTGAACTCAAATTTGTTGAAGTTAAGTTTTAGTATGGAACATACTTTTTTCTCAATCCAATGAAATCCCATTGTATAATAACGAGTCTCGCCATCAGAGGTGATGATATTTGGTATCGCATGCGTACACAAAAATGGTTTGTTACAACCTTGCTCACCATGCTTATCTTTTAGTTCACTGAATAAATTGTTTCGCTCAAAGGTTGTGTCGTAAATGCCATTTCATTTTTACTTTAACCAATATACAAATAGCTATTTAGGCACTGCATTGCTTTAGCAAACTCACATTCAGGACTGAACATGGGCTATAGCGGGCATACTTATGATCCAATCAGTTCCCAATGGACAAAATCAAGTCTTGTTCTACATTCTACAGACACAACAGAGCAGTATGGTGCTGCTTGTCTACAACAGTGACATAACATTGTATAAAAAGAGTAAGGTAACGTAAAACCCTTTAGGCATAGTGTTCAGGCATATCTCCCATCATCCACCTGGTTGCTTATCTGTAGTCATCAGTTAGTAAATGCTCAACTTCACATCCAACGCTAAATCAGCAGGAAGCTGTTGAATTATGTATTTGTTATAGTGCCAGTTTACATATACATGCTATTTAGTGGTTGACCAATATTTTTCAATGGCCAGTGCTAATATCTGTAGAGCAGAAAGGCCGATAATTCAATTAATATATACATATTCAGTATATATATCTATCTATCAGTAAATCGAATTATTTAACATTGTGGAAGTAGATTGCGTTTAGGAATACAGATCAAGGCTACAAAACAAAAGTGTAGGCCTCTCATTCTCTGTGAACATTTCTATTGAAAACTGTTGATGATAGCAATTCCATGGACAGGGTTAAACTAATTTCCATTTATGTTTTCTTTTGTGAGGACAGAGAGAGACTGTCGTTTTCATAAAGTGCCATTTCAGGCTTAATTTCAAACATCCCACTGCCCAGAGAAGAGCTAAACCCGGACTTTTCACTCTTTAAATAAGTTTTAAATAGCCTGCTGTAAGTCATTCTGAAAGAGAGAGTAAAGGAGAAAACCTGGCTTTGGTGCCAGAAGGGCTGGCATGTTGAAATGTGAGGTGAGATCATGAAAATGTGCATCACCGGTGTCAAATTGACATACATAAAAACAGTCTACTGCAATGTGAATAGTAGGGCCTTTCTACTGTACCTATAGAAAGTCATCATATCTTGTCAAAATCCTTATCATTTTCACATTACAATCTGGATTGAATTTTAGATAAGTTCAATCTAACCTTTTCCAATTGTATTTACACACTATAACTTTCAACATCAAAGTGAAAATAATTATTTATTTATTTTATTAATTCTGAACAATTATTACAATTTAATTGGTAAAATGTCTGGTTAAGATAAGTGAGTGTCCCTCCAAACTGGATGACCGTGCCAGAAGGATATTGATCAGGGAAGCTATTAAGAAGTCAAAGGTAACTTTGAAGGATTTACAAGCCCTTATGGTTGTGATTGATTGGCCTGTGCTTGTGACAACAATCTCCCAAACATTACACAAAGCTGGCCTGCATGGCAGGGTGGCAAGAAAGAATCCTCTTCTGAAAAAGTGCCACACTAAGTCTTGTTTGCACTTTGCGAAACAAAAACCCCCAAAAAAAGAACACTTGGAGGATTCTGATGGCATGTAGCAAAATGATTTATGGTCAGATTATGAAGCATGCAACTCTCTCTCTCTCTCTCTCTCTCTCTCTCTGATTGGGCAACTCAGTGCTGGGGGTGAATACTCTCGTCCCGGCAAACACCCTCCTCCTCGTCACAAATTTTGTGCAAACAGCTTTAAATTTAGAATAATTACAGATTCACAGTGACTTTTCAATCCAGCCCTCTTTAAATGTATGTTCTTCATCAAGTGTCTGCATCAGCACAGTCGTGATCCTGGATCACAGCAAACTCTTGTTCTCTCTCGCCTCTTTCTCTGTCATCCATCAGACCTGACTCGCCTTTGCCCCCAGCGCACACTGCTATTCCAGGGATGGCAGCATGTGCTTTCACTCTCATCATATACTCTGGCCCTTGAAGTTTGTAAATTGGCCCTCACACCGGCAGCGTCACCGGGCGACGGAGTCTGATCAGCACTGCCGAGGTGCTGCTGTCGGTGGCAGCTGTCACTGACAGAAACTGCCGCCACCTCCGGTTTTTGAAAATCTCGAATTGATGTCCAGAGGCTCCCAGAGCAGACAGGACACTCAATAAATGTGATTTCTCAATGTGAGACACAAGAAACTGTGACCACCAAATGAGCTTAGATGAGAAACCATATGGTTAAGTTGGAATTTAATTTGGGTTTAAAATGTGTTAATACAAACTTAGCTACAGTATCGTGCCATTGCACATCCCTGATAGAAAATCCTGCTTAAACTAGCAGGATTTGGTGGGTGGTTTTAAAAAGTGATCCATGCTGTTCTAGGTGTTTGACCAGCTGGAACTGGTTTCAACCAAATAGACCATCTTGGTCAAGATGGTCCGAGTTGGTTCCAACATCTTGAGCCAGCGAAAACAGCTACAATGTTCCAAAAACCAGACTGTTTTGTGCTGGTCTGGTGCTGGTCTGGCTGTTGAACTAGCATAGCCAAGATGTTCAAATATTTTTGGTGAAGCTGGTTGAATTTCCTGGCTTAGCCAATTAAGATGCATGGTGGGGAAACCAGCAAAACAGCATCCCATGGTGGAAACTAGCACCCAAAATGCAACATATTATGTCTGTTTCAGCATGGTTTTGACCAGGTAGACCATCTTGGTCCAGTTTTAACACCATGGTTTCTGTTTTTTGCATGGCTTATTTTCTGAAAAAAAAAAAAAAAACTAGGTTCATGAATTTCTATGTTTGTCCAGATTGGTTCTGGTGCTGGTCTAGCTGTTGTACCAGCATAGTCAAGATGTTATGCATATCTTTTTGGTGAAGCTGATTGATTTTCCTGGCTTAGCCAATTAAGAAGGCTGGTGGGGAAACCAGTACACCAGCATCCCATGGTGGAAACTAGCACACAAAATGCAAAATTCGAAGGTAACAAAAGTATCTTATGCATATATATTGCAACAAGCTCAGATATGATTCAAGACAAGTTTGATTATTTTTTAACAGCAAATCTATGTTTTGAATGAAAAGTTTAAGAAAAAAAAAATATTTTAAAAAGAACTTTGAACATTTAAGAAACCAAATCAACATTTAAATAAATAAATACGGGAAAATCAAAAATCAAGTGACCACTATGTCTTTAAATATTTCCGCACAAGATTTTACCCTTTATGAGGGGGAATAAAGGGAAGCTTTCATCCTTCACTCACACTTTTCGTCCACATTTTAAAAAATTTAAAATAATTATGATTTTGTTCTTGATTTTCATTTTATTGTCGCGATTACAAGGAATATTATTATAATATTAATATGATTGTGTATAATGTTGCACTATAAAGTTACCCAAAAGTTACTGATATACAGTTTTACTGAAAGCCGGCACATGTCTATATTTGTGTGCTACTTATATCATGTTGTTAGCTTAGCAAAATGCTAACACCAAACTCCATTGAAATCAATATTGAATCGAGCCTCCTGTGCAAGAGGAGAGCTATTTGTATGATGCACAGAGTTGCTTACTATATAGAGTGTTCCAAATCAATCACATATGAGGATTAATTAGGATATTGCCTTACAAGGAACTTTTTGGATCAAAATCGACTAGTCTTTTACTAGTGTACTGCATTGTCATCTTTACACACCTTATATATTGTCATCTGTGTCCCTGTGTGACAATTGTGTAGGTAATTTGTCAATTAACAAATTAGATAATTGCCACAGTTTTAATTGGTCCAAATACCAATTGATATCATTTATCAACCAACTTGATAAGCATTTTATGTGTAATGAGTGTGATGTAAAGGGACCGATCTTACAATATAGAGCAAACCTTTTTTTGCTTTGCTTTCATTTAGTCAGCATCTAGTCAATAGTACTGATTCTGACAGTAATTACTCCACATAGTCCAGAGTGTTAACCCCTTGTGTTGATATTGGTTTAACCATAGGCTACAGGACAAAAGGCAGGCATATACGACTGATTATAGAATCTATATATAGCACAACTTCATAATTTATTCATATCAATTTAATACATAAAATGGAATGTTCTTCCCAATTTTGGATTATTGTTTGAAGAATCACAACTACAGTAAAATATGAAAAATGCTTCTGTTATCTTGTTATGAATATACCCAAAATTGAGTTAACAATCGTGATGCATGTGCACTCTATCTTGTAGCTCACTGAGGATTGGGAAGCAGTCAGCCTGAACTAGCTGTGATGAGCTGAGGGAAGCTTATGCAATTGAGAGTTATGTTACAGAGGAGAATGTGCTTTGCATTCAGAGACACTCTGTTAATAAGCTGGAGTCAATGAGCCTGACAGGACTCTTCAGGTTTTGTGAGAAAAAAAAATCCAGGGGAACCATGGTAACTTTCATACTTTTCAACTTTCTTCAGCAAGTGTCTAAATATGGGCTGTTACGTTTGTAACATTTTATTCACCAGAGCAACAATGAAATAACTTGCAGAAAAAAGAAAAAACAAATGTTGCAGCATTTTTTTTTTTTTTAAAGAAAACAGATTAAACCTGCCTAAACCTGCTGGGGGGAAAAAACACAAACCATAATAAGGATGTAAGCTGGTCTCCTAACCTGGCCAAGCTTATCTGACTAGTCTGTTTTTCTTATTATAGATGGGCTTTGGGCAATCATCAGCTGGTCTGTAAGGGAGACCATCTGGCCCACCAGTTAAACCAGCAAAAATCCAGCTTGGCCAGGCACGGAGACCAGCTAAACCATTCCTAAACCAGCGAACCACCATCATAAACCACCTAACCCTAACTGATCCTAGCCCCAATCGAACCCTTGACCTAAGACCAGTAAACCATCAAATGCTGCTTTGAGCAGGGAAGATGGTTTGTGGGTCTAGCTGATCTCCTCCTCTTGGCTAAGCTGATATATTTCTGGTATAGCCACCTGACCAGCTGTGCCTCAAGTGCCCAAAACCTTTCTTAAACCATCAAAAGAGACTATAAACACCATCTTGGCCAGGCTGAGAGAGAGCTTTAAACCTTAATCTGGTTTAAGCGCTATTCTTTTGTTTGTTTTTTCAGACAGAAATTAGTGAGACGTATTTACCTGTGCACTTTCTGCTAGTGTCTTCTCTCTTGGAAGAGCTCAAGAGCTTGCAGTTGAAGTTCTCCTCCCAGAACTCAGCAAACCAGACGTTTCTCCTGTTGTTCTCCAGTGTGCGTGACGTAAAGTAGCCGTCAAACCCTGAAAAGAACAAAGCATTAGGCCTTGTATATTAATTAGCTAGCCTAAATTATCTACCAAAGAAACCAAACTGTGTACTAGTACTGTGTGCACAATGCTGAGTTTGTCTTGTTACAGCTCAGTCATTACCATGCTTAAAATACCAGCATTGCTGTTTACCAATCATGCTTCTTAACTAGCCTAATCAGCAAGACTTTCTTGTTCAACCAGCTAAACCAACTTCAAGTCTCACATGGCTATGCTGACTAACCACACTAAACAGTATTAACCAGTGGGAATTTACACTGGAATAAACTGGTCTTTTCAGCATTGTTGTTTGTCTTGTGTATGTTACATAAAGTACAATTAACCTAACACCAGTTTTATTCAAAGGCTACATAATTTTTTTCAATATTTTCAACTAATTTAGGATGAACTATCGGCAAATTTCTTCAAGAATAGTAACAATTCGGCATTGCATGTTGTGTAACTGGAGTGTAAATTGGTCGACTCCATTTTATACTTTTTTGTAAGGTTTTGTCACATCGGACAGTCCATTAACAGGCCTTAATCAATCTTAGTGACAACACAAGTTCTACTTAGCCTAAAACAACACCCTTACTTAAAATGCATCCTGTCAAGTAGCAGATAATTTAATTAGACCATTGGCCATTAGCAGATAAACAAAAACATTTATCAAACTAGATACTTGAGAAGATGCTTTGCTTCTGTCCTTGCTGCCCAGCATCATTGCTAATAATGTGCCTCATCAAAAAAAAGGTTTTTGGCATAATGAGGCTTTCACAAGCAAGTCTTCATCCACGGAGCAGCTACAAGGACAAAGGTCAGCAAAGTATTAAATTTCACCAGAGGGTTTGGCTAACCTTACATAGTCATAGCTCATTTAAACTTTGTTTGCTTCCAGTCTGAAGACTCCAAAAGAGGGCAAGTCTGAGTCTGTCTTGCCTAAAGTGGGGAAATAAGTGTTAAGAAAGAGATAAGGTGTTATCATGAAGCTGCTACAGCAGAGCTGCCCTAAGCCAGTCTCTAGATGCAGCTTAAACCATTGCATACTCTTGGGCATTGCATACTCTCGAATTGGAGCAAGTATCCAGCCTATTTGCGGCTCAAAAGCTGCACGCCTTGAGTTGCCATCTTAAGGGCTGTAGTTTGTTGGTGAAGTCAGTCATCAACCATGATAAGTTGTGACAAGACATAGTATGCCCCACCACAAAAATAATACGTAAAATATGTTAGTCCGCAATTCAAAACACTAAACAAGTATGCACTGAATTCTCAATGTTGCCTAAAGGGGTATATCGAACGTTAGTGTGAACGTTAGTCTGAACTGTCCACTTCAATGGTGTTAAACCTTATTGCACATTACTGATGCTTATCCAAATGCTTTGGATTGTCTGCCAGATGCATAAATGTAATAGTTATTACAGTATACTGAAAAACGTTTGCTAACTGTCTATTTTCTGTTTAAATGGACTTAAACTCAAATGACTTCTTCAGGTTGATTGGTGCACGTTTTGTGTTTATTTGTCAGATGTCCTCGAAAAAGTGTGCTCTACACACCACTCCACAGGCATACTTGACTCGGATCCTCAGCAGGGTCATGTGATCTCATACATTTGACTAATTGCTTCTTATTTGTATACATGTCGCGCACACAAGAAATTCCCGAAGGCTTGTCTGTGTCATTTTCTTGGTGACTAGAGGACAAAACTCAGAGCTTCACCTTTTGTTTAAACTGCTTAACAGCTGCTCTGTCTGCTCTGTTGAGGAGTAATTAGCATGCTGCCTTCGAGTCTCTGCCATGATGTGAGCCAAGACCTGTGCTTCCGAGCAAATAATGTCACTTGTTTATAAATGTAAAAAATGTATCTAAAATAAGACTTTTGACCCTAGTTTACATTCGTCAAAAGCCGTAGGGGGATTGAATTAGATATGTACTAGACATGAAAACAATATGGGAAGACAGCTTGAAACAATCCATTAAAGTGTAAACTTTATTCAAACCACCTGCCTAATATTGTGTAGGTCCCTCTCGTGCTGCCAAAACAGTGCCATCCCGCATATCAGAATACCATTCTGAGAAGCTAATCTTCTCATCACAATTATAAAGTGTGGTTATCTGAGTTACCGTAGACTTTGTCCGTTCAAACAAGTCTGGTCATTCTCTGTTGGCCTGTCACATCAAGGCATTTCTGTCTGCAGAACTGATGCTCACTGGATATTTTTTGTTTTTGGTACCATTCTGAGTTACTTCTAGAAACTGTGTGAAATTCCCAGGAGATCAGCAGTTACAGAAATACTCAAACCAGCCCATCTGGCACCAAATATCATCCATGTGTTATCTAATCAGCCAATCGTGTGGCCGCAGTGCATAAAATCATGAAGATACAGGCCAGGAACTTTAGTTAATGTTCACATCAACCATCAGAATGTGGGAAAAATGTCATGGTCGAAATCACGGAGATCACATTTTTCCCCTTTCTGATGGTTGATGTGAACATTAAATCTAGCTGTATATTAACTGAATATGCATGATTTCATATAATCAGCTAATCGTATGGCAGCAGTGTTATGTATAAAATAAAGCAGATATGGGACATGAGCTTTAGTTAATGTTCACATCAACCATCAGAATTGAGAAAAATGTGATCTCAGTGATTTGGACTGTGGCATGATTGTTGGTACCAGAGGGCTGGTTTGAGAAGTTCTGTTACTGCTGATCTCCTGGAGGTTTCACACACAACAGTCTCTAGAATGTAAAGAGAATGGTGTGGGGGAACAAAATATCCAGCAAGCGACAGTTCTGCGGACGAAAAAGGCTTGTTAATGACAGAGGTCAGAAGATAATGGCCAGACTGGTCCAAGCTGACAGGAAGGTGAAAGTAACCCAAATAAATACGCATTACAAAAGCACTATGCAGAAAAGCATTTCTGAACACACAACATGTTGAACATTGAGGCGGATGGGCTACAGCAGCAGAAGACCCCTCCGGGTACCACTACTGTCAGCTTAAAACAGGAAACTGAGGCTACAGTGGGCACAGGCTCACCAAATCTGGACAGTACATGATTGGAAAATCATCACCTGGTCTGACAAATCTGGATTTCTGTTGAGGTACATAAATGGTAGGCCCACTGCAGCCTCAGTTTTCTGTTCTTAACTGACAGAAGTGGAACCCAGTGTGGTCTTCTGCTGTTGTAGCTCAATCCGCCTCAAGGTTCGACATGTTATCCATTCTGAGATGCTATTCTGCTCATTACAATTGTACAGAGGGGTTACCGTAGTATTTCTGTCAGCTCAAACCAGTCGGGCAATTCTCTGTTAACCTCTCTCATCAGTAAGACTTTTTCATCCACAAACTGCCACTCATTGCTGTTTTTTTGCACCATTCTCTATACACCCCATAGAATGCTGAACATGAAAATTCCAGGAGATCATTGATTACAGAAAATACTCAAACCAGCCCGTCTGGCACCAACAATCATGACATGGTCTAAATCACTGACAGATCACATTTTTTCATTCTGATGGTTGATGTGAACATAAACTGAAGCTCCTGACCTGTATCTGCATGATTTTATGCATTTCACTGCTGAAACATGATTGGCTGATTAGATAATCCCATGAATAAGTAGGTGTACAGGTGTTCGTAATAAAGTGCCCAGTGAGTGTATATACGAGTGTATATGTATATACATATATGAAACATTTCTAGTTTCAATATTGTTTGTACTTCAGACTACCTTCATACCATGTGAGACATTTGGTTTTGACCATTGGGTAAAACGTTTTACAATTTAGGAATGAAGCCACATTGAGAGCCCCATATATGTAGTATTTAACCATAAAGACACCTTAAAATTAAGATATATGAAGGAAAGTTTGTTCTGAAACAGAATCAAGATATCTTTAATTCTTCTATGGGCACTTCAACTTTGGAAAAAATAACACAAACATGTTTAGTTTTTTTTCCTCTCCATTTTTTGGACAAAATTAGCATTTTATACAACAATGGGTGCTGACATAAATTGTTTTTAGTTACATACCTAGCTCTGTGTGGAATTTGTTTTTTTTTTAGTTTTACTACAAAATAATAGATGAAAATTGTAATTTTGACCCCCCCCCACAAAATAATTGAATACTCAATAAATATTTATCCATAGCCATTAATCTGTTGGCATTCATCATTATATATGTTTATCTTTCACCAGTTCCATTAAGTTTAAACACTGACAATTTGGAAAGCATGTGTGGATATTACTATTGAACTGTAATGCATTAAGCAAATCTGGAACTACTTCATAGCCATTAAGTTTTGTGAGTGATAATTTACTGTCATTTATCGCAAAATGAACTCAGACAGGGTGAACAGGACCTTGATGCACAACAGATCTTAAAAAAAATATTGCTATGAAATTATTTTATTCTGTGAAAAGAGACCATGTAGTAATATGAGATGAGAAACCAGCACCATAGGAAATTGGTTACCTGCCAAAACTATCAATTATATTGTTTAGCAATCAGTATGCAAAAAAATAAATAAAAAAATCTGACCACAGAATACCAGAATCAAGTATTCAAGATGCTGTGCAATAGTGAATTAATTCCTCCCTATGGCACGATTTAGCATGCAATTTATCCAAAACACATGTGGTCTGGCATATGTGTGTTTTCAGCTTTTCAACAGGCATTGTCATGGAAGATTAATCCATGCAAAGGCCTATGCCGCTTCCCTCTTATTCAACAACTCATATACAATCCACTGTCATGGGAACCATGATAATTACTGAGAAAAAAAATCTACCATGACTACTTTACCCATCCTGAAACCAATTTAAAAATCATTAGTCTACCTTTAAGTCAACATAAAACACGATACATTTCCAAAAAACAAGATATTTAACAAGAAAATTGTCATCAGTTGGGAATTGACTAGATCATGAAAAGTTTGCATTACATACCAAAATGGAGCCAGGCTGTTGGAGTGTAGGGGTTGAAAAGTAGGGATTAGGGTTTCCTATTCGTCAGCCAAAAAGAAAACTCTAGCAAGTAATTACTTTTTGATGAAAGATTTTGAAGACATCACAAAACCTAATGATAGTTTGGAAACTTTTTTTTCTTTTTACAATTCCATTTGGTTTATCCACCTCTAATTCTCAACAGAAGCATTACAATTGGTCAGATATGTCAACTCCCAATGCCTCAAACACAACTGATCCACTTTGGCCCAACCTTCAGTTACACAAGAAATCATAGCTGCTGGCAGCATCCGTCCTGTCAAGCCATGCACGAAACATCAGGTGACAATCACTAGCTTTGACGACACTTCAAATAAAGTGCCTGAGCTTCTAGTGCTATGCTAGATTGCTGCCCTAATGCTGTGATGTCATGTATGGTCCAAGGTTAAACGTTGCTCAGAGCCTTTAGAGAGAAAAGGCAAACCAAACTGATCTTTAAATCAAGGACCACACTCCAAGCTGTCAATCCACTTCAGGTGCCTACTATAATGTTGTTGTGGAGTGCAAGTGACTAATGCACTTGCAATTTGTCTACATCTCTGAAGTGAGCTCCAGACAGATGGAGGACAGACAACTTCAGATCGATTTTACTAAAACAAGTCATTGGGGGGAGTTAGTGAAGAATAATTTAGATGAGTAGCATTCTTGAGATAATTTTGAAGGTGCTTTTTATCAGATAAACACAAAAACAATGAAATACGCAATTCTTTTTTTTTTTTTTTTAGAAAACTGCCACAATTCAGAGTGCTTCATCAATTGCAAGGGTCTTATAGACTGGAACAATGACAATTGATTGAGTATCTCTGTTTTAGTGATATCTGTCAGGAAGAAGAAACATTTTATGCATCCTTTAGACCCCTTTTCACTCTAACAACTTATTAATATATCTTCTTAACTGTATAAATATCAAGGGCACTTTCTAATTCTTTTGACGCATTGTTTCAAAGACAAAAAACTCCTGATCCTGATCCTGTTTCCATTAGGATTTCATAAAATCCTTCATATTCTAAGCCATAAACCAAACCAACCAGGTACGAGGCGAATCACAGCATTCAAACATTGTTTTGAAGCAAAAAAAAATTGCAAATATATATAAACCGTTTTAGAGTGCAAGGAGACGACTCGATTGTGGAATTCACAGTAACTACATATCTATCAGGAAGACTCACAGACTTATATTATATTGTTGAATATAAAATGGAAATGTAATGTCTCTCTTTGGCGTAGGCCCCTTCTGGCTGTCCAAAGAAGTTGTACTCCGAACTGTCATATCCTGCCGGAGGTAGGAGGTAGTGGCGAGGAGCCTGCCCCCGTGCAGAATGGGACTGAACTAGTGGTGCTGGGGTGGTGGAGGTTGCCTTGTTAGCACACTGAAACAGCAATGTGATAGATTGTAAGCAATGGCTTACATGTGATTGGCTATGAATTACCCAGCTAATGGTGCGATGATGTACAGCTGCTAGTCTTCCCACTAGAACTACGTTGTGCTTACATTTACATGCACTTAATAAAACAGTTTTTTCCAGGGTTTTTGCAGAAAGTGGCATTCTGAAATATTATGTAAAAAAAGACTGCCTATTTCCTTACGCCGCTTAAGAGATTAAGAGAAAGTGGTTTAATACCTAGGTTCCTATGTGGCCACGTAAACACATAAACGGCATTCTGATGGGTGTTTGAAGAGTGCGCATGTGTATGAACAGACCAAATAACAAACGTCATAGGATGAAGCCCAACAACAGCTCAACACAGCGGAAGTACAGTAGGAAAAGCCCATACACTATAAACTATACCTCTTTATACACACCAATGTAATATATCGACTTTCCCTCAGATTCGTGTACAGTATATGCGTTCGTACATTTGGGGAATCCCAGAGTTTTAAGAAAGAGGAGAACCCCACTGTTGCTATGCAATTCTGCTGCAGGTTGCGATGCAAACAGCATTGCGACCAGACAGTAATAACTCTGGATATAAAAACATAAAACAGAGAATAAAATAGCAAAGTGTTCCACAGGTGCTATGTTTGTAATTTACACAAGTGTCACATGGAAATCACGTTACTGCTCACTGACCAAGCCCCATGTAAAGTATAAGGGAGTAAAGAGTACGCCGATTATACAGTGCTTTTTTCTAGCAATAACCCGCTTTCTTGCAAGTAGCCCCTCTCTGTTGTCCATGCAAATTTAGTCATTGTGCCATGGGAGTGGGTGGTTGCTGCTAAGCTCTTTTGGCATGCTTTGTTAACTATTAAACATGTTTGTTTAAATAAAAATTGTTTAAACAAGTTTTAAATAATGCACTGATCAACAGTAGCATTTTGGGGAAGCTGTGGATCTGGTGGGAGAGGGGGTCAGCCACTAATCGCAGGGTTGGTGGTTCGATTCCCGGCCCACAAGACTCCATATGCCGAAGTGTCCTTGGGCAAGACACTGAACCCCAGTGGCAGGCTAGCACCTTGCATGGCAGCTCTGCTGTCATTTGTGTGTGTGAAAGGGTGAATGCGACGCAGTGTAAAACGCTTTGAATACCACTAAGGTTAAAAAAGGCGCTATATAAGTGCCGACCATTTACCATTTTACCATGTACCCTTGATTAACAACCTCTGAACTTATAAACCTTTCAAAAAGATGTATTTACTTCTAGAACCAAACTGTTGCATTTATTCAACTCAGCACAAATTTAACCAAACTTAGACTAAATGATTAAATGCTTCCAATTTTGTACTGATATATTGAAAAAAGTTCATTTAACCAAATGCTCAAATACTCCAAATAAAATTAATAATGCATCTTTATAGCTTTGTTTTATTAAAGAAATTACTTTAAATGATCTCAAGAAGGACTTACTCAAGAATTCTCAATAAAAATCTGAATAAAAATGTGTGATCTCTGTGTACAGTCAGTGTGTTTTGTTTTTGTTTATTTTTCTTTATATTTATTACTTGTTTATGCCCCTATCTGCTCATTCAATTAAAAGCAAAACTACATAAATTATTTAAACTTCCAACTCTCTTAATTATTCAGTTGCGTCTGAAAATACATCTCCCCGATCTCACATCTCACGTTATACAGCCCTGCAGTAGATTGGGTTAAACTAATATAAAATAATGGGGTCAGATAATGGCACAGGTCACAAGTCTATCTTCGTGGCATGAACAATGTTGACCTCTAGTTTTTTTGTTTTGTTTTATTTAATTATTTGATTGGCGTTTTGTGGATTTTAGGATTTTAGTCCATGTTTATTAGTATTGAGGCCAACTTTAAGCTAGTGTGCTCCAAAGAGTTGTCAAAATGAACTTTAACAGATATACACATTTAACAATTTTAAATTTTAAACAATTTTTTCTGGGGAAACATGCGGAAAAAATACACTATTTTGAGAGAAATAGCATTTACTATTAGGTAAGTGTTCCCATCCAAGCAAGCATATATAGCAACAGTCCAAAACCTTCCAATCAAGCTCATGCCAGTAATGACAGAAGAGTTGTAACTGCGAATTTACAGTCATAATCAGAAATCCTGGTGACAATTCTGGTTACCAACTGTGAGAGAGCCATCTACTACAAAACATAATAAGCACCCAAACAAACAAACCCAGTTGGAGGTCACAGCATAGGCCTGGGCCCCAGCTGTGAGACTAATGGCTAAATTAAAACTAAACTATAAGACTGAAATGCCACATGATAAGGCAGTGAGAAACCGCTTTGTGCGCTGTTTGATCCAATTGCAGGCCAGGCCAAGAATATCAGATTCCCGCCAGCACATAAACTAATGCCCAAGCAACCCCAGGTGACACAAGTTTGATGTTTGAAAAGTTTGGCGATTTTGTCTCAATTATACTTCAATTCACAAGCATCAATGATCCGTTACCTCAGCCTTTGCAGCAAACGTTTAAAGCATATCAAGAGTATTGAAGTATATTCTTTGATGCTGTTATCAGGAAATCTGAAATGTGTCAAGTGACAAAACAAACAAGGCAAGGGTGGAATATTAACATTACTGCACCCCAGCCACAGTGGCTAGTGAATGCCTGATTTTTACAAGCCACTAAGATGTATATAATTTTATCTTCAAAGTATTTGTGCTAAAAATATGTTTTAACTACAACTGCGACAGTTGTAGATTCAACCTAATAGATCATTGAATATGAAATTACACTACTTTTGTAAAATAAAAAAACAGTTACTTTTACTTTAGCAAAATAGGGATTAATTTTAGAAAGAGTGATGTGTATTTATTATTATAATTTATTTTGGTGAATGACACAGTGGTGTCTAGTCCTCCTCAGTGATGTTTAGCATGACATGTCATGTCTAGCTGTTTTAGAGGTTTGACTTCCTCCATAGCACTTTAACTAGAAAATCCTCACCAGTTTTTGTGCTCTGTATCCGCAGCACCGAGGGAAGCCTGTCTGAAATGTGTGCTATCCAGAAATAAAGTGGGATATAGTATAAAGTATGTTAGAGCATAGCAGATCACTGGCGCAAGTGGTCCTTGTAATGGCTCGCGCCACACTAGCGTGAAAACCAGGATTCAATAGCATGGCTCAAATATGAGTTTTAGAAGAGAAGAATATTTAGCACGTATAATGCGGCCAATGCGAGATGAATATCATTACGTTTGCTTCGTCGGCCTGATATTTCACCAGGGTGTCCACCGAAAAATTTTAATGGAGAGAGAACCTTGGCATTGTTCTTTCCCTGCTGTCCGCAACCCTACCCAAACAGACCTGTGAACCATTTTTGGGCAGCGAACCACCGATTGTAAAACACTGCTTGTTATCTGACAAAATATAATGTATTTTAATATTTTTGTATTTTTCTTAATATGCCGATGACCACTCACAGGTGAAGCGAATAACAGTGATAATCTCCTAACAAAACCATATGTCAAAATCTAGGTAGATTAGATGGTAAGCGAACAGATCAGAGTAAAAACCTGAGTGATTTTGACAAGGGCCAAATTGTTATGGCCATATGAATGGATCAGAGCATCTCTGGAACTTCAAGGTGTGTGGGAGAGTACCTACTGACAGTGGTTCGAGGAGGGACAAACCGGCGACAGGTTGTTGGGTGCCCAAGGCTTATCGATGCACGAGGGCAACAAAGGCTATCCCATCTTGTCTGAACTGACAGAAGTTCTACTAAGGCACAACTCACAGAATATTTTAATAATGGTTATGGGAGGAATGTCACAACACACATTGCATCGCACCCTGCTATATATGGGATTGCGTAGCCACAGACCGTTCATAGTGCCTACGAGTGTCGAAACTGAACCATTGAGCAGTGGAAGAAGGTCACATGGTCTGATGAGTCCCGTTTTCTTTTAAATCACATGGACAGCCGTGTACGAGTGCCCATTTACCTGGGGAAGTGATAGCACCAGGATGCTCTGTGGTAAGACGACAAGCCGCTGGAGGGATTGTGATGCTCTGATCAATGTTCTGCAGGGAAACACTGGGTCTGGCAATTCATGGGGATGTCAGTTTGACATGTGCCACCTACCTAAACATCGTTGCAGACCACACTGCACACATTGTTCACGAGAGTTTGAGGAACATGATAAAGAGTTCAAGGTGTTGCCCTGGCCTCCAAATTCCCCAGATCTCAATCAGATTGAGCATCTGTGGGATGTGCTCGACCAAGGAGTCCGATCCACAACGGCTCCACCTCCCAACATACAGGATACCTTCAGGGGTCATGAAGAGTCCATGCCTCGGCGGGTCGGCACTGTTTTGGCAGCATGTGGAGGACCAACTGAACATTATATATATATATATCATTTTTATATAATTGCAATTATTCATTGTATATTGAATTACTTTTATTTGGAGGAAAATATTGATATATGAGACTCATTTGATGAATCAGTTGGCATAATTAATTGAGTTAAAATATTGATTAATAGTCCTAATAATTAGGCTTAACAACTTTTAAAAGCAAAGTTCAATTTTTTGTTGACATCAAAGGCCATAAATACAATCAAACTCCAATCATTTTTGCTGCAAATTCATCAGTCACTTCGAAGAAGATAAACATAACTATGTAAGGCAAAAGTAAATATGACTCAGACAACATTAAATATGACTTACCGTGTGTGTGTGTGTGTGTGTGTGTGTGTGTGTGTGTTGGAAATCTCGACAGAAACGTGACAAAATTAACCAGATGCTAGACAAAAGACAGAACAGCCTAAATATAGTAAAACACATTCTAAAACATATTTAATTTGCTAAACCACTAGTCAGACATTATTAGTGCACAATGGACAAAACTCTATGTAAAGTAAATTTGCAACAGAAATACCAGAATGTAAACTAAATGAAACAGAACAGCATAGATATAGTCACCAACACTACAAATATTCTACACTGGAACAATAGCTAAGCTTACCTTAAAAACACAAAATATTATAGTAGCTAAACTGCAAGTGAGACATTCAGAGAGTATGTCCCATGATTATTCTGGCATCATACTCCGGCATCTCTAGCACATTAGAATGCTCGGCTTATTCCGGAAAGGATATCTTTGCTGACAGGCTGCCAGCTAGATTTCAGCCCAAGTTAGCTGAGTGGTGAACGAGTAGATATAGAACTGCGTTGATGTGTTTTATAGACTGTGGCAGTTTCATAGCAATAATTCAAGTGAAGGTGGAACATTAACTTAACCCACAGGTTCTGTTTGGGGTTTGAGAGTCCACAAGTCCTGGTTTTCATGTTTCCTAATTTTAGAGGAATGGATTATAAACCAGACTTCCAAATAAAATGCTACTGAGACATCAGGGTGGGATCTTATAAATAGGACCAGTAAGCAACTAGCCATAACACATTAGCAACCACCTTGCAACACCCTAGCAACTACACATAAAAACACCCTGGAATCTGCATAGTAATGCATTAAAAACATCCCAATGCTTTGGCAAACACAGAGCAACACACTAAATTCACTCAAAAAAACTTTTGCACAGTACTGTACACACACACGCACACATATATATATATATATATATATATATATATATATATATATATATATATTATATATATATATATTATTTTTTATTTTTTTCTTCAATCTTAGGGATCTCTTGAACCCTAAACAACCATGAAGTCAACATTAACAAAACATAAATGTTAAATCATGCATTACTTTTTCTAGGTGGCATGTTCAATGTTCCTGCATCAGACTCACTACACAGCAGGTTTTGTACCTGTGCACAAACACTCACATACACTTATTCCCGTTTAGATTAAAGAGAACCAAATGCATTGCTTGAAGCTTTGCATCTATAGATAAAAACAACAAATTTCACTTCAAACAGGAAAGGTAAATGGAAAAGATGGAGCTGTGCTTGCTGTGGGTGCCTGTGGTAAGCAAGACCTCTCTGACAACACTACATTCTATTGTTTTCACAGGTCTTATTCAAAGAGCACAAAAAAGCTTTAAGTGTGATGCTTTACCTGACGAGTGCCTTTCAAATTGTTCCATCAGCGCTATGAAATGTAGGGGCAATTGCATGACCCGGTAAAGCACCGCTCAACACACTTATCAGCAAATGGCAAACAGCACGAGCAACCGCAAGCAGAGAGATGCTATCTTAACCCCGTTGATACCTGGAAAATGCATTTCAGCATGTGACACGATTTAGATATGCAGAGTTGCATTGCATGGTTAAAAGTCTGATTAACTGGCAGGTGGAGTGAAAATGTAACATTTTCCAGAACACACAAAATAACTTGTTAAAAAAAGAAGGCATGGAGAAAACAGGTGTTTGTATTGGGAGTGATTTTTTTTCTGACAACATTATTATTTGATAAGAGCAGCATTTCATCAAAAACTTTGCAGTAGGTTTTTGCTATAATATTTAAGGAATTGTTGAGCCAAAAATTCTGAAAATGAAAATTCTCTCATTATTTGCACTCCGTAAATTTGTTCCAAACATGAAGGACCAAGGTATGAGTCCTGAAGAGCAGGCGAGTCAACATGTTAGCCAAAAGTGTCATAGAAGCAACACAAAATTACGTGAACGCTTCAGCAATTTGATTTTTTCATGTCAAAATGGATTTTTATGATACTTTTGGTTAGGTTCCGATTAAAAATTTAGGGCAGGGTGGTAGGTTTTGTTGTTTTAAAACTCAATAGAGCACATTAACCTTGAAAGCCTATGGAGCCCCACAGATGACAGGGCTGGATAAAAAAATAGTAACGGTAGCCAGCTTTTATATAGGTTTTATAGCCGCCTTGTTAGCGCATCCGACCCCCATATCAGGGATCGACGGTTTGAACCCCACTCTGTGCAGGTTAAATAAGACCGGTGACACGCAATAAATTTTGCATTCTCTTGCAATAAATTTTGCCTTCCCTCGCAATAAGGTTTGTGTTCCCTTGCTGGAAGTTTGGCATTCCCTTGCAACAAGTTCCCTCGCAATAAGTTTTGCGATCCATTGCAATAATTTTTGCTTCCTTTGTAAGAAGTTTGCATTCCATCGCAATAAGTTTTGCGTTCCCTTGCAATACATTTTGCGTTCCCTCACAAGAAGTTTTGCGTTCTCTTGCAATAAGTTTTGCATTCCCTCGCAAGAAGTTTTGAGTTCCCTTGCAATAAGTTTTGCGTTCTCTTGCAATAAGTTTTGCGTTCCCTTGGAATAAGTTCCCTTGCAAGAAGTTTTGTGTTCCCTTGCAAGAAGTTTTGCATTACCTTGCAATAAGTTTTGCGTTCCCTAGCCATATGTTTTGCGTTCCCTCACAATATTGTTTGCGTTCCCTTGGAATATGTTCCATCGCAATAAGTTTTGCATTTCCTTGTAATAAGATTTGCGTTCCCTTGGAATAAGTTCCCTTGCAAGAATTTTTGTCTTCCCTTGCAATAAGTTTCGCGTTCCCTTGCAATAAGTTTTGCATTCCCTTGGAATAAGTTCCATCACAATAAGTTTTGCATTCCCTTGCAATAAGTTTTGCGTTCCCTTGCAATAAGTTTCGCGTTCCCTTGCAATAAGTTTTGCATTCCCTTGGAATAAGTTCTTCGCAATAAGTTTTGCATATCCTTGCAATAAGTTTTGATTTTCTTGCAATAAGTTTTGCGTTGTCTTACAATAAGTTTTGATTTTCTTGCAATAAGTTTTGCATTCTCTTGCAATAATATTGGTAGCTGTGGTGATGGGGTGTGGCCGAGAGACATTTGCAGAGAGCGAGGCTAGGAGAGACAGAATGGTAAGGATTGACACCTGTGGGAAAACACCTCTAACAGCTGGTTTGTGTTTGCAGTGAGAGTGGAGAGGGATAAAATGGCAATCCAGACTGCTGGAGGGGAGAGAAAAGAGCATCACATGAACCTGGCTGTGTGTGTGATCGGCTATGCTGGAAAGCATTAGTGTGTGTGAATACTCAAAAGTATAAGGAATAAAGACTCACGTTGAACTGATCATCTGGCTCCCGCTTCCTGCTTGAAAGTTAGAGAACTTTCACAGCAGCACTTTATAAGGTTAAATTTGTTAACATTAGTAAATGCATTAGGCATCACAAATTAACAATAAACAATATATTTTTGTACGCCATTTATTAATATTAAATGTTAGTTAATAAAAATATAATTGTTAATTTGTTATTTCATAGTGCATTAACTAATGTGAACATATACAACTTTTAATTAAAAAATTTGTTAATATCTGTTGAAATTAACATTAACTAAGATTAATAAATGCTGTAAAAGTATTATTCATTGTTAGTTCATTAGTTCATCATAACTAAAGTTAACTAATGTAACCTTATTTTAAAGTGTTACCACAATATTACTACAGTAAAACCATAGTTAAACTATGGTATTTGCAGTAGTAAAACCACGATACGCACAAAATTATGCTTTATTATTTTAGTTTTCCTGTATTGTCACTATGGTTTCACTATGAATATTATGGTTAAAATATGGTTACTGTAGTTACTGTGTACACAACCACCTTACAATGTTAAAAGTCCACCCACTCCTCTTTCTTATATTTCTATTAATCAAAAACAGTGTGTCAAAATGAACGGTTTTCGTTTCTGCTCTAAAGTGATGGCACTTTAGAGCAGGCCTCGCCCACGACTGGTGACGGACTCCACCCTCCTCCCCTGAGTGATCTACACACAGTCCGCCATTTTTGTCCGCACTGGAGCAGATACAGTGAGAAGAATAATGTCTCAGCTTTGTAAGCGTCATAAGTGTTCTGTTGTTGGCTGTAAAAGTGAACATATAAGTCTTCATGTACACCCGGCATGGTTCAGCAACATCTGGTTTCTTTGTCCTGGAGAGTTCAGCACCTTAAGACTTTGTTTCTTGGTAGAGAAGCCATATCTCTTCTGCACCATGCATGCCCCTTCCATCCACAAATATAACACCATAGGGCCTTTCATTTATTAATCTGACACTGAGTTGCACCCCATGACACATTCATTCAAGGACCGGATGGGAAGGCTTGCCAGCTGGGTCAGTCCGGTCCAGGCCTCTGGCTGGGTTCACGTCAAATGAAACAGCTCTGCAGTTTTTTTGGACACTATTGTGCTCTGTTATGACGCCACATGCACCAGGCGCCATGTCTATCAAAAGTGACACAGTTTCGCAGACACTAGAGAGATTCTTTTCTATTATTAGAGCAATGTTCCTTCCATTCATTCAACTGTGCACCTGACGTTATTTTAAACAAGAATAAATTACTAACACTAAAACAAGTCAAATAAGAAATGCACAATGCAGCCTCTCCAAATGCCAATATATTTTGTACAGAATAAGATTTAACCTCAAAGGAATATTTCAAGTATGCCCTGTTTATGCACAACTGGTTTGTTGTTAGACGCAAGCAGTGAGTAAAACGATGTTGTTGATGAACTGTTTTTGTGTTATTTCATCACAATATATTAGACTATAAGCTCACAATTCAGCTAAAACTTTTCTTTTGAAGTAGCACTGTAGATTCAGTAGCAATGGAGGAAACACTGTCAAGACTATTTTAGCATGGTGTTCCTTTGTCATTGATGGAAGAATGTAGACGTTGTAACTGTCTCCAAAAAATAATCAGTCATGCTACAATCTTACCAGTAATAGTCGCTCTTTTTGGCAGGATGGTGACAGCACCAATGGCGGCATCCTCCAGGCCTTGAATAGGGCTGTTCTTGGCTCCCCAGCTATCTGACCCTATCCACAGGAAATGTCCCACTTGATCCGCTCTTTTACTGGCATTAAGAATCCCCCTGCAAACATTCCCACACATGGAACCATTATCATGATATTAAGGCCCTACTTGTCTCTTCAAGTGAGCATGGAGATGTCAGCTAGCAGTTGTTAAAGTATCAAAAGGTAAATTCACTAAACAGTTGTGCCACTTTTGTACGCTCTATTGAAGTGCAAAAACCTGTGTCTTATTCACTTACCACCCACAATCCTGTTTAACTATTATGGCACTGTGACATGAATATTTATATAAAGTCGTTATCAATATCTACATTACACATATGCCTCCTTTCTGTGTAAATTAGGATTATTAACGATTGTGCCTTATTTACTGAAGTCAGCGCTATTTGTCTGGTGCAATTAATGTTGTGCAATAAACACTCTGTGGAAAGCAGGCCGTTAACAGAAATATGTTTAAAAGAGATATCTGTGTACATTTTCTAGCATAGCAGCAGTAATTCATCAAATGATATCAAATGAGGGAGAAGAGTGTTATAACCGATTATAAAAACTTTTGACTTCCCTGGCTCTAGTTTGCATTCTCTCACTTTGCAATCCCTGGTTTTCCTACAGTAACTATATTTTAAGTATAGTATTTGTAGTAAAAAATATAACCACACAATTTACCGTGGTTTTAAGATAGTCACCACATTTTAACCATGATATCTGCAGTGAAACCAAAATAATACAGGAAAACCGAAACTCTGGTAATAAATATCATAATCCTTCTGCCAAAAAAGCCAGGGCACTCAAAGAACGGCACCAGGGTAGTCCCGATCCCGATGTGCTGCAGGAACTGTGCTCTGCCACTGTGGTACGAGCAATGGTTTTAAAAACACTAAATAACTTTAGAGTCACTATAGTAAAAATAACCATGTTCTTTTTTTACCATGGTTTCGGTTTTCATCTATTATTACTATGTTTTAATGACAAATATCATGGTTGAACTAAAGTAACTGCAGTAAAACCATGATACATTTTGTGGTTATTACAGTTTTACTACCAACAAGAAAACGTCATGGTTACTGTTGTGACCTCCATTCCCCTATGGAAGGAACAAGACGTTGTGTCGACTGTAGTGACACGAGGGGTCCCACTTAAAAATGCCATGCACTAACCCATGTTACGTGGCTGCCGAGCCAGGTGTAAGCAGGCTGTTGTGTGCTAGAAGCAGCTGGGTCGGGTGCATGTAACCCTCCACAACGCCCCCAATAAAAGGTGTCATATAACGCTCTTAGGTTCCCCGTACCCGTACGGAAACAGGCGACATGACTTGCATGGCAGCCAGACGCTATAGATGCGTCAGGGAAGGCTTCCTTTCCCGTTCCTATTCTTTCAGGGGGAAAAGGCCCTGCGGAGATCACAACCTGCCCAAACTGGGGGGAAGTAACTTGTGGCTAATACACGGGGGTTGTCAAGCCACCTGTGAACATGGTGCGGTAGTAGATCCTGCCTGCAAGGGAGGAGTTGCTACAGACACGGCAATTGGGGGGCAGTGAGGACTGCCCCAGAGAGACATGGGTCCTGCCAGTGTGGGGACCGTACCGCGGAAAATATGTCACAGGGAGTTGCCTGAAGCGGGAACTATGCCTGTGGAGCCCAAGCCCAACAAGGAGCCCTCGACTTGTGGTGGGTCTGGTGGCGAATTCCTCCACTGAATCTGTGGCCAGAGGGCTAGGGAGGAAGAGCATCCAGGGAGCGAGAGCTTGCTGGCTCACATGGGAAAGAAGGAACACTGGATCAGCTTGGTGAAGGGCGCAAGGTGCAAGCGGAACATCCGGTCGGTTGTTCCGTATTACCGAGTTCTACCGCCTCGGACCTGTCAAAACACAGGACAAGACCGACTCAACCCTGAGGTTGTAGAACCTAGCAAAGGTGTTGGGTGTTGCCCAGCCCGCTGCTCTGCAGATGTCTGCTAATGAAGTGCCGTGGGCCAGTGCCCACGAGGATGCCACACTCTCGTAGAGTGTGCTCGAACCCACAAGGGGAGCCACAGCCTGGGTGTGATAACCAAGTGAGCTAACCTCTTTTTGGGGACACGTTCCCTTTCCGCCATCCGCCAAAGCAGACAAAGAGCTGCTCAGAGCATCTAAAGCCCTGCATGCTGTCCATGTAGATACGCAAAGCACGTACCAGACACAGCAACGATGAGGCTGGGACTGCCTCCTACCGGGGCAACACTTGAAGGTTCACAAACTGGTCCCTGAAGGGGGTCATAGGAACCGTGGGTATGTAGCCCTGTCGCAGTCTTAGGATGACATGAGCATTAGCCAGATCGAACTCCAGGCAAGTGTCACTGACAGAGAACGCTTGCAGGTCCCCAACTCTCTTGATGGAAGTGAGCATGATCAGGAGGGCCGTCTTCAGGGAGAGGGCTTTGAGCTCGACTGACTCAAGCAGCTCAAAGGGGGGTCTCTGAAGGCCTGAGAGGACCACTGAGAGATCCCAAGAGGGGAACAGGCTTGGCCGGGAAGGATTTAACCTCCGGGTGCCTCTAAGGAACCTGATAATCAAGTCGTGCTTACCTAGGGACTTGCCATCTACTGTGTTGTGGTGGGCTGCGATAGCAGCGACATACACCTTCAAGGTGGAGGGGAACAGCCTCCCCTCCAGCCTTTACTGCAGGATTGAAAGCACTGACTGAACTGCACATCTCTGTGAGTCTTTAGATCTGGAAAAACAAAAATTTGTGAACAGACGCCACTTGAGGGCATAAAGTTGCCTGTTAGAGGGAGCTCTGGCTTGGTTGATCGTGTCCACAACTGATGGTGGTAGACCGCTTAGATCTTCCACATCCCGTCAAAACTAGCAAGAGAGTGCCCAGTCCCTGAGAAAGAAGGTCCTTTCTCAGGGGGATTTGTCAGGGAGGTGCTGTCGCGAGGAGCGTGAGATCAGAGAACCAGGTGCCGGTGGGCCAATAAGGAGCCACCAAGGTGACCTGTTCCTCGTCCTCCCTGACATTGCACAGCACAAGTGCAAGAAGGATCACTGGGGGAAATGCGTACTTGCGCAGCCCCCGTAGCCCGTAGCACATGGTGCCCCGACCCAGTTGAGAGACGTCTGTGGTGTCCACGACACATCTGGACACATACTGTAGGGGGACTCCTGTCTGCAGAAAACAGAGGTCTGTCCCAGGGTTGAAAATCTGACGGCAGAAGGGGTGATAAACACACGGTATGTGCCGTGGCGCAATGCCCATCTCAGGACTCGAGTCTGAAGCCAGTGCTGGCAACCCACCGCCTTTTTTGGATACGATGAAGTAAGGGCTGTAGAAACACTTCTTCATCTCGTCTGGAGAGACAGGCTCTATCGCGTCCTTTAGTAGAGTGGCAATCTCTCTTCGTAGAGTGCTGGTGTTTTTGCCGCGCAACGGAGTAGAGCGAATACCGCTGAAACGAAGCGGGAGCCTGGCGAATTGAATCGCAAAGCCGACTCGACTGATCCTGGCCAGCAAGCCATGCTTTAAGCTCCGGGCGAGGGGACGATCATTTTGGACATACCGGGTGGGGCCTAGCGGCGGGGGGAAGCAGGTAATAGTGTGTCGGGAGGCAAACACACGTCCTAAGGCTTGGGTGCTGAGAAAAAGCTCAAAACACTTACCTTGCTCCACGCACCCGGAAGGGGGCGGGTTGTAGACAGAAGAGGGGGTCCTGTAGGGACGTACTTGAGACTCGTCAGTGCTGGCCTGCTGGGGCTGGGCAGTCATGAGAATGGCGCGTGTCGGTCTGATGACCCAGAAAGTGAGGAAATCGCTCTTTTGTTGAAAATTTGGGTACTGCAGCCCAAAAGGGATCTATAGCCACCTGTGGGGCGCTCAACGCTGGGGCTGAGAGCTGGGCCCAAGTTGAGGTGGAGCTGCCGGTGGTTTCTTCACAGGCTGACGCCCATGACGAGCAGACAGGGGGCAGCCTGCACTGTGACAGCGCGGCATGGTATGCGAGATGGCCTCCGTCTGTTTCCTCACCGGTGAAAACTGCTGGGTGAAGTCTTCCACGGTATCACCGAAGAGACCGAACTGGGAGACGGGGCCTTGAGAAAGCGGGCTTTGCCAACGTTGCGCATCTTGTCCAAGTTCATCCACAGGTGGCGTTCCTGGACCACGAGGGTGGCCATTGCCCGCCCGAGTGCTTGTGACCTTCGTAGCCCTGAGAGCGAGGTTGTTGGCAGAGTGCAGTTCCTGCAGCACATCAGGATCAGGACTACCCTGGTGCCGTTCTTTGAGTGCCCTGGCTTGGTGTACCAGCAGGAGAGCCATGGCATGCAAGGCAGAGGTCGCCTATCCAGTGGCGCTGTAGGCTTTCACTGTCAGTGACAACGTTGTCCTACAGGCCTTTGAGGAGAGTACAGGATGGTCCCGCCAGGTGGTGGCGTTCTCGGGACACAGGTGGATCACAACCGCCCTGTCCATCTGAGGGACATCTGTTTACCCGTGGACTCCACCGTCCATGGTAGCGAGAGTGGACGAGCAAGGAGGTCGGTTCTGGGCAGTAAAAGGTGCCCTCCACAAAATCGTCAGCTGGTCATGCACTTCAAGGAAGAAAGGTACCGGGAAGGGGGGGGGGGGGCGTGACTGAGAACGGCGCCCGAAGCCGAGGTACCAATCATCAAGCTGCGAGGGTTGGGGGGAGGATGGTGGGTTCCAGTCCAACCCCATGCTCACAGTGGCCCGGGAAAGCCATCTGCGTGTCAGACTCTGACTGGGCGGGCTGGCCTGAGGACAGGAATCTGGTCAGGTTTTCAGCGCCAGACTCCTAAACGCTCTCTGAAGCAGCGGCGATGTCGTCTTCCAGACCGCAGTTGTCATGAGCGCAGACGGAAGCAAACGATCGTGCCGGGGGGTGGGTGGTTCGTGGGAATACGCCCGGCGAAACCGAGACCGCTGCCATGCCCAAATCGCCCTCCATCGCCAGCCGGGTCGTCCTCAATCCTGTAGGAAGGAGCGACGCAGGGGGGCGACTGCAGTTTTGAGAAACGAAAGCCACGACCGCAACGTTGCCATGGTCATGTCCTCACAGTAAGAACATGAACCATCCACAAACGCTGCCTCGGTGTTATCGCTACCCATGCACACGAGGCAGCGTCTATAACCGTCGGATCTGGAGAGATACCGGCCACATCCAGGAACTACACAGCGGCGGAAGGGCATATTTACAAAGACGCGTCCTGAAAAGGATGTTCAAAGCATGCTTGTGTATGTTGCTCTTTACCAGAAAACAAACTCTTTTAGAGGAAAAATAAACTCTTTCAGAGAAATCAACTCTTTTATGAGAGAAGCGCTGTCGAAGTGCCCAGGGGCAGAGTCTGCACAGCGTGCAGAGAGGAGAAAGCTTGGAATGCGCTGTCATATCCAAAAGAAAGCTCTCTTGCAGAGGTGGGTGAAGCAGTCATGACACACAGCTCGCTGATCACACAACCGTTTGGCTCTGAAGAAAAAATCTGTCTGGCATTCGCTCGCCCGCTCCCTTTATATCCATATGTCTGGGGGCGGGGCATGCAAATTCAGTCTGCCAACTTGAAATTGGCCTTTTCTCAGAAGAGACCCCTTTGCGAACGCAAACTATTGCGAGGAAATACAGACAGTTGTGTGGAAAGCAGAACATATTGCAAGGGAATGCAAAACCATTGCTAAGGAACCAAAAATTATCAAAACTATTGCGAAGGAAAGCAAAACTTACTGCGAGGGACACAATCTATTGCGAGGGAACGTAAAACTTTTTGTGAGGAAACACTAAACATATTGTCAGGAAACAATAATTTTGCATTGACTCGCAAAAAGTTCCGTATTCCCTTGCAATAATTTGTGCATTTTTTCACAATAGTTTTGAATACCCTCTCAATTATTTTTGGTTCCTTAGCAATAGTAATGCACAACTTATTGCGAGGAAATGCAAAAAAAATTAAATCCTACCTCTCTAAGGAGCGCTGTAGGAATGAAGTGGTGAAGTGATGCAGTACAGTCCTAGTAAAATATCCTAGATTGTGTAACACTTCTGTATCCTCCACTAGCACTCTAAACCGACATGCAAAATGGGGTATTGTGCTGTGCAACTTGTGTTCAGCACATATTTTTTTGGGCATGTTTGGGCCTGATTTTCATTATTCCTTTAGTAAATACGTTTAAACAATGCTGAAATGAACTGAATTGATATTGTGTACAATACTGAGTATGAAATACAAAATTGCAAGATTGAATTAAATGTCTGACTGATGACATGTTGATATCATGAATCAATAGCCCTAGTGGCTGAGCTTTTCATGGCAATCAAGATATAACCCCCTAAAGTGCACCCTTGAGTTTTAAGTATTGATTACTTGTCATCTATTACCTCTTCTACATTGCTACTTTTGGTGCTCAAAAGGGAGCAATTAATTGGTTCAAAATCGAATTTAGCTCTTTCTCTTCAAGTGGGTTAGAAAGGCTGTTTAGAGCTTACCGAATATCCTCATCGTAAGCAAAAATAATGACCGCCCGGGCATGGCGTGTTTCGAGCAGTTGCCGGATAATCTTGTCAAAATCGGCCAGCTTGTGGTCGTGTGGGATCTTCAGGGACTGAGCGATGCAGATTCCACCTAGAGAAAGACAAGTAGAGAGCCTTGAGTGAATGATACCTTAGGAACTATTAACAAGAAAATTAACACAGCAAGTTTGGGATGGATTTCACTCAGGAAATGTCTTGGATGGCACAGCTAAGGATAAAGTGTTAAGGCATGTCAAAATCCATCACCAGTTCTCCAGGTTTCATGGGTTTGAATCAGATAGTAATGGAAAATGTCACTTATATGTCACTTTAACCCATCTATTTTCAAGAAATTTCCCCACTGGATAATCCATGGGTAGCTGACAAATGGACATGAACTTTTTTTTTTACATCTTGATTTAAAGTTAAAATGGGTAAAGAATTCTGCTTGTAAGGTTTTAACCTATTTTTATTAACTTTTTGTCTTCACTAGTTTGTTTCAATGGGCCTGTGGTGCGACAAATAATTTAGTTATTATTACAGGTCATCTCTCAATTAATGAGGAATATGGTCTTGCAACAAAGGTCATGCCACGGTCTAAAATCACGGAGATCACATTTTTTACCCATTCTGATTGTTGATGTGAACATTAACTGAAGCTCTTGATCCATAGCTGCATGATTTTAATCTTTGCACTGCTGCCACAAGATTGGCTGATTAGATAATCGCATTAATAAGTAGGTGTATAGGTGTTTCTGATAAAGTGCTCATGAGTGGATAATAATATTAAACAGCATTTAAATCAAAAGTCAGACTCCATATGCTGCATCCACATAAATAAATAAAACTACAACTTTTTAACCATTTGTTATATTTAAAAATAATGACAACTGTGATGTTCTGGTAAAAAAATGACCCATATCGGGTTCAATAGATTATTAGTGTATTTATTCTTCTCTTATTTATTAATTAATTATAAACATGAACATTGGCATAGGCTAACCTACAGTACATGTTTTCACACTGAACACAGGTTTATATTGATAACTCATTTGTATAAACTTGCTTTTACTAATTTGTATTATTTTTTTTTACCTTATGTTTAACTGATTGTTTTTGATTTTATGTTTCGTGAAGCACTTTGTGCTAAATTGCTAAAAGATGCTATATAAATAAAGTTGCAATTTGTTAGATGTTTACTGCCTCCCGTGAAAGTTTCTATACTTCTGGAAGTAGAAGACTTTGTAATCTAATTTGTTAATGGTCACCTTCATATTTTTATTCATGTCTTTTTGAGGGGAATTTTTTGCTGATTTTGATCAAGTAAAAGTAACAGTAATGTTTATCTATTTAAAAGAGAGAGTATATTGGCACTACACTGAAGAGAAGCTTCATAGCTGCATTGCAAACCAGCATTTCTTACCCCCGGGTGAGATTTGACCCGAACATAAAAGATGGACACAAAGTTTGACATTCCATAAATATAAACAAATATATATTTTCTATAGTGATCAACTCTTTTGCACTGGCTACCGCAAAATAGGAAGAATTACCCCCACTTGGACGCTATTTTTCCACTGAGAAAACTGATCTTCAGAAAGCTGACAGCATCTCTACTTGGGAGTGGCAACAGGTGATCACACATGTTACATCTCTCTCTCTCTCTCTCTCTCTCTCTCTCTCACTCACTCACTCACTCACTCACTCACTCACTCACTCACACACACTCACTCACACACACACACACACACACACACACACACACACACACACACACACACACACACACACACACATCCATCCTTGTTTATTCAATAACTTGTTAGAATCAGCACAAGACATGATACCATTTCTTAAGTGACATTTTTTAATGACTAACGGAGGCTTGGATGCTTCATTTGGTTTGAACCAACAACAGCAGATTCTGATCCATCAATGCACAAATGCGTTTTTGTGACCGTTCTCAGTTTTCAAGACTACGGCACTCAGCCTGCAGCCGAATCACAAAAGTGCTGATGTAGGGCCATATCGCACTCTTTCTCGTGTGATATTGCTTATATATATATATACACACACACACACACACACACACACACACTACCGGTCAAAAGTTTTGACACTTGGCTGAAATGTTTCTCGTGATCTTAAAAATCTTTTGATCTGAGGGCGTATGCTTAAATGTTTGAAATTAGTTTTGTAGACAAAAATATAATTGTGCCACCATATTAATTTATTTCATCCCAACACAGATTTTTCACAGAAAATATCAAGAGTTCATGTCTGCAAATTCTAGGCAAAGGGTGACTACTTTGAAGATGATAAAATATAACACAGTTTTGATTTATTTTGGATTTTGTTTAGTCACAATATAATTCCCATAGTTCAATTTATGTTATTATAGTTTATAATAATGAACAAGTAAGTGTTCATAACTTTTGACTGGTAGTGTGTGTATATATATAAATTAGGGCTGTCAATCGATTAACATTTTTAATTGAATTAATTACATGGTGTCCCGATTAATTAATCGCAATATATATATATATATATATATATATATATATATATATATATATATTTATAAATATTCTGATAATTAAAATGCATTACATTCTTGTGGCAGAAGAGTTCATCATTAATAAGACAATACAAAAAGCGGCTTTAGAATACAATGTATTGTTTACAACCATATTATTGATCATAAGTCAATCATTGTCACACAGTTCACAGCAATCCATTTCACAAGTGAATTTATCAATCAGATGGAGATTTATTATGAGAGCTTGTTTAAGGATCCGTCAATGAACAGCTGCGTCAGACATGCTTGTGTAGCGTCTTTGATGCGTTGCGTCATGAACATAACATTTTTAGGTCACTGTGTCAAGTTAAATATAGTTTAATACTTAGAACACATATTGAGATCCCTTAGTTCGCATCTTTACCCAGTTTTGAACACAAGAACGTAACGCAAGTTTGTGTTCTGCTGCTCAAGGGTGTTTTTCTTCACTGTATAAACTGCACATTGCCACACAGCTGAAGTTTCACTTACTACCCTCTGGAGTAAACAAGTGGTACTACAAGCTTGCATTTCTCAGGAATCTTCCATATTACAGTCCGGGGGCATGCGATTAATTGCTTAAATTTTTTTTATGTGATATTTTTAGTCAAATTAATCTCACTGAATTAACACGTTAAATCGACAGCCCTAATATATATATATATATATATATATATATATATAGCTCCCTGTTCTTCTATTCTATTTGCAAAAGGAATGTTCGGGAGTTGTAGATTTCTTATTGACACACTAAAGCTGAAGATACTGTATAACATCTTAAGCCAAATGTTTTTGTGAAGACTTTTGCACTGTACTGTGTGTATATATATATATATAGTTAAGAATATTCTTCCTAATTCAATCATCCTATTAAAAAAAAAATCAATGCTTTTTGGCAGAGTTAAAAGCCAACATGAAACACAGGTCCTATTTTTTATACTCTGCAAGTTAATGATGACTCAAAATCTCCCTGGTGATTTACTGGCCAACATCAATATCCGAGTCCATGCCTGCTACCCTGGAGTGGCGCTTTTATGAGTGTTGCATCGGAAGACTGGAAATGCGATAAAAAGAGACAAACGAAGTAAACCCATCACAGTTTGTCAGAGCTAATACAACACGCTGGCTTTTCTGGAAAGAGAAGCTCTGATCTTGGCAATCTTCCATGTCTTGTTGTAACAAAACCTCACATCTGTGGTCTTCTAATTCATTTTTACAGTCAACTTAGCCATGGGAATATTCCTTATTATCTGTATACATTATCTAAACTGTTGCTGTTTAGTGCAGGTGTCCCAGACTACTGGCTCATAGGCTGCACGATAGTTTCAAGTGTTAACAGTTTATACTTAAATCAGGCCAGCAATTCAAAAAGAGCACACAACCATTTGATGACCTGATGTGACCGAAACTGACTTGTCACAAGTATCAAAGAAGAAACATTGTTATATGATGGTTATGTCATTTCCTTTCGTACTGTACAGATTAGATTATATTGATACCATGAAAATAAGCCAAAAATTGGAACCTTTCCGGCCTTTCAAGTTGAGTTAATGTGATTTAATTGATCTGTCAACTAATGTTAACTGACCAATTAGAGTCTTCCAGAAGCATGTCAATGAGTGGCAAGTCTTGCACTAAATTGACATGGACAAGCCCTGCAGACACCAATTATAATTAAATCCCTCTCAGCCATGCGATTCATCCCAACACGGCTTGGATAATACACAATGCATGCTGACAATGTATGCAGCGTGAATCACCAAGGCGGATATGGCCTTTTATTTGTTCCCTTTACAGTGTGGCATGAAATTACTGAAATGTAATCCAGGCATTGTTTAAGACTCTCTCTCTTTGTTGTTGAGTGGAGTCTAACAAAAGACTCTTGCATTCTTCTGAGTCACAGTATTTGAAGTGGGTTAGTGCTTTATTCTTTGAGGGTTAAACCTTTGCGTATTCCCATCACTAATTTCTGCCCTAAAGTATTATATAAAACTGAAAGTCCCATTATTTCAATACAAAGTCCATTAAACCCTGAATGAAAGCACTTTTTGTCTTATCCACCCATAAACTCTTTTGACTTTCTTCAATGGGAGGTACAACACAACACTTTTCCTTTTAATTCATTAAACTGCAATTAGTGATGTGTTCTGTCTTTTTTCTATATTGGAAATAGCTGATAAATGCAAACTGAAGTCTATTCTATTACTATATTTTAACTCTATATATCATTCTACGTATATAACATTAAGTCTAACACCAACAGGGCATCAACTCCCTAGGGAGGCACCATCTTACCAGCTGCCCTTACTCGCACGTTATATGTTATTCAAGGACCCAAAAGCAGTTGCGGAACAAAGATGATCACTTCGCTGGGATAAGTGAAAGTGTATTAACAAAGTTACAGACATCACCAATAAGGGTCAGACAGGTAAAAAGCTCTAGAGGTCTGCAACCTGACCCGGGCCAGATGGGACCCAAGAACCCTCGGGTTTAGGGCCGGGTTCGGGTCAGTTTTTCTTCGAGCTTCTGGTTGGGTTCGCAATTAAAAAATAAACAAGCCAAACCGAACTTCTTGTTTTGCACATGCGCGAACGGATGATTTAGAGGCTGTTCACACCAAACGTATTTTTGTGTGCATTTTCCATTCTTTTCCTATGTAAACACATGCTAGACGAACATCTTTGACTTTTGCTTCGCATTTTGCTTTTTCTTCAGCGTCTTGAGCAGGACTGGCACATTTTTAGACACCGTGTCTGAAAAATTATTTTAGGTTTCAAAAAAGTATTTCAAGACATCTGCGTTCTGCATCATTTGTTGAACTGTGTCTAGATTGTTTTAGAGAGCAGGTGTCACAACATTCTGAACAACTTCAGGGTGCAAAGAGGTGACCATTACATAGTTTAAATTTATTTCAGAATGTTCTGCAACATGCGAAGTTTCAGCGCTCGATAAACAAGCAAATTTTATTAAATTGTTTTCCCTTCTGCTCTAGTGTACTGAGGAGCTGTTATGCCTTGTTACAATACGGTTACAAATATTGCCTACGATGCTTACATAAAATACAGCCTATTGCAACAGTACTTGCTAGGAGAACAAATTATAAAAAGTGTAAGTGATTTTGGGTTTGGGTCGGGCTTAAAATTGAACTGTACTGTTTCTCAGGTTTGGATTTCATTTTAAGGCCCATATCTCAAAGCCAATACTCATCCTTACAAGTCAGATGCCACCAGATGTTTTGGAGTGGACACTCAACAGACTGCAGTGGCTTGACATGGATCTAATTCCTAATTTTCAGCTGTCTGAGATGAACACCATAATCCAGGGCAAACCTTGTAAAATACATAATGAATTTCTCAGGGAAGATCCTCTTTTCTTCAAGTCCTTTCAAAGATGCTATTGTACTAAATTATAAAATGACCATAATATGTCAGAATAGTATTTCGACATAATCGGGTTGCCAGATTTGAACAAGTTTGCAGGCAAACACCACTGCGTGCTGCAGCCATGGATCCAGCAAACAAACTGGATCAGCGATAACAGATTCCACCCGACCTAAAAAGCCTCGCCATCCATCTAAAAACCACCAGATGCATAGTAAAACAAGGATAAATATTGGAGATGCCTTTGGAAGATGGAGACAGCTTAAAGCCCAGAAATCCTTTAAAATGGATGCCGAGTTGGCTAATATTGGCAACCTGCATGAGCTTCGAGTCTGGGGCGAGGCAGACAACCCGCCAATATTTTGAATTTGGACTGCAGTTCCATTTCAAACACTTGTTGTCAGTCTTACATATAGCACCTTTAAAGTATCATCTTTTCTAAATGTATTTCTAGAATATAGATTCACATCAGGGAGATGTTTTCGAAAAGTATCGCAGAGACCACTGTTGCCAGTGGTATCAACCAGTGGTATCAACAATCTTCTTTAGGCTTACGATGCTTTTTGGAAACAAATCCCTGATGTGATTCTATATTCTAGAAATACATGTAACATTTAAAAAACAAAAAAATTCTAAATTTGTCTTTGAACAAGCAAGAAAACAAGAATATACTTATACAGTATAGTGGGAAAAACAAGGCCAATCTGTTTAGGAGTTGTGGCTTGTTCATCTTTTTATGTTCTTTATGGCTCAACTGAGCATAAATGTTACACAAATAAGTTTAGATCAACATATTTTCTGATTTGTTATAAAAAGACATGCTAAACCCTAAATCGTATTCACTATTGCTGTATGAGGGTGAAGTGAACACCAAAATGAACACCATTTTGATGAAAAGCCTCTGATAATTGACTCTTTGGAGATTGTTGTTCGTGTCTTTTCATCACAGAGCTTCAACAACCATCAGAGACTCTCAGGGAAATAAATGTTTGAGATTGGAGACACTTCCCATCATTAGGGGGATAATTTATGCAAGATGAGTGTGGAGAGATCGGTTTAAATTAAACATGGAAATGAGGAGGAGGCGCACGCTATCAACATGCAATTAAATGCTCAGAAGAAGGGGGATTTACTGTGAAAAGCAGAACTGAGATGACATGCTAGTTTGACTTTGCTAAATGTGAGAAAAGAACAACCAATAAGCAATTACTAACATTAACAAATTGTGACAAAATTATAAAAAAAAAAAAATTTCCAGCTTTGGTAGAATACATACATACAATGTATATGCCAAACATTGCAAATTCCCTTTAGATTTTTTGCATTAGATTATGGAGCAAACGTTTGTGTGATAATAGTGTTGTAACGATCAATAGTGAGACAAACAGACCCAAGAGTAGAGGAACAGTTCAAAGGATTTATTAACAGTAATAATGAGCAGTCACTGGGTTGAGAAATGTATAAAATCCGACACCGGCTGCAGCAGCGGGAAGCGATCTCCAGTGGCGTGCACATTGTAGTCGATCAAAGAGCAATCCGTGAAGAGTGTGTTCGTAGGATGAGTGTGTACATCGTGGAAGTCAGGAACAGTTTCGTAGAATCCTCCGTTGAGGCTTAGTGAGGTGCAGAACAATGGCCAGCAGAGATGGGCGAACTTAACTCCCGACACATGGGCAGAGTCGAGGTATCCTCTGTGGAAGACCAGCTGACACACGGGCAACCAACAGAAACTCAAGACAGGACCAACCAGGCAGAGAGAGTGAGGTTAGCACTCAACATCAGACAACAATCTAGCAAAGATACTGATAACACAACGGGCTTAAGAAGGGAGTGAATTAGGGGTGAACAGGTGTTGCTCAGCACGCTAATCAGTGGCATGATCAGCATAACCCCGGAACAATCAATGTTCCCATGAAAATGCCGATCATGCATGCCGGCCGCGCCTGCAAGACATGAGGGAGAAAAAACGACAAAACATAGAAAACAAATTCAACTGAGCCATGACAAATGTTACATAGAGCTAAATGGACTACTGACAGAGTTAATAAGCATATCGGTGTGATATAAGATAATTTAGGAGATTAAGCCCCCAAAATTTGAGTTAATCTGCCTTGTGAATTAAACTGGCAAGTTTGTTGAGTGGATTTCACTTACATGCATTGATCTCTCTCTAATCCCTCAGAAAGCCAATTTCCCACTGATTTTATCACTACGGTCCAGTCCTCTCAGATATTTCTGTTATTTAAGTTCACGTTTAGTTGTGGTATGGCTTGATCCACTTAACACACCAGCTATGTGCATTTTCTTATTAAAAACACTTAAACCTTGTGTACAGTCGGCATGTACTGAGTGACATTTGAAGATGTGGTCATTTGCATTTTAATAGTTGGCAAATACACTTTAAAAAGTGTTAACCTGCACTTTTTAAAGGGGTCAAGAAATGGAATAAAATTTTCATTGATATTTAGACATATAAAAAGGTAATTCAGAACTCAAAACCCTATTCAGTCTTTATTTTCACCAAAAAATATTTATTTGGTTATATTTTTCCAGTTGATCTAACTTTATTGCTTTCATTAATTGAAAGGAAAGTGCTAATGGCAGAAGAATGCAGAGCACAACAGAAAACAATGGTGAAGGATATGGTAGAACGGCTGTCTGCTTTCTCATCTGTATCATTATAGCCATGATGTCCCAAATTTAGGCCAAAATAAATGCATCGAGATGGCAATTTTGCCATATTTAAGAGGCAAATTTGCCAAGGGTGATACCCCAGTCGTTGAACATTGCTTATTTACTGACACGGGATGTGTTTTGAAGCCGGTAGATCAAACAGGTAAAAAAAAAGGTGAAAAGAAAAATTACACTATGAAATATTTCACAGACATTTATTTATTTATTTGCATTGGCGTCACCCTCAGGTATGAGGAAAGTTTGAGTAAGCCAATCGGAAGCTCCTTCCTTCAGTCATGTTATCTGATAGGCTAGATTTTTTTGCTATGCATCAACACATGCAAGTTCACAACTAATGGATATCTGCAATGTAAGCATCGATGAACATAGATTTTTGAATACACAGATTTAATTTCAGTTAAAAATTGAGAGAGCGGCGCTATGGAAACTTCAACAAGCGGGCAATTTTTACAAAAAAGTGATGTAGATGTCCATTCGCAAGGCGAGACGCATGGTTTTCGTGTTCAAGTAAAGGTAAGTTAATATATTTATAAAAAAAATACAAATAGTTTCCATCCACCTTTTGTGCTATATTGTTATCGATAAAGTGAAAATGCGGGGAAAAAAAACATTTGCCGCCTTCTGACTGTTTCCATTCAAATGGCCTTTTATGTGCATGATGAGCACAAAAGTAATCTGCCCTGAAGCCGTTCCATTCAGAAATGTGTGTTAATCACTAATTCGCCTCCCAGATGCCCCTATTTGTTTTCCTCTGAAGTTTGGGTAAAATGGGGAGATTATTGAGACAATTCATTGAAATTAGTCAGTTTACTATCATTTTAATTTCACAAATAAAAGCAATCAGAAGATGAGGAATTGCAACAAAAGGGAACAGTTTCTCTTCTGATAGGACTGTAATATTGGTCCTGATGTTGCGCCTATCGCAGGTTGGCACCGGTTGATGGCAACCTGCCATCAAAAGTAGTGGGGGAAACTTTCTGTCTCAGTATAAGGAGCATCAATCGATGTGTATATGCTGCGTGCACAGCTATTAAAGAAAAAATTATGCGGGTTTACATATGATACATACCTGATATTCAATATTTTAAACAATCATCTAATCTAAAGCATCGCCATCACAACTGCATTATGTCCCACATATTTCTCCAGCAACTTTTAATGATCAACTGAACTTGATTATCATCTACAATTTATTTTAGCTTCATAATGCAAATTTATATTTTCTGCAGAAGCTCAATAAATGGGATCTGTGGTAAAGATGGTTAGATTTAAAGTATCTAAATGTTTTAAAATGTTCAAAAGCTTGTTTTCTGAAAGTGAACTCAGCATTAGACAAATAGTTCTGATAGTTTATAGTCTTGAAAAAAAGTGCAGAACATTCTGAGAACGTCATTCAGCCGACTTTATTCATCTACAGAACAGGGTAAAGCTAATTTAAGTTAGTGTAAAGAAAAAGCCTATATAGGTCTAAAAATATATATTTTTTTCATTTGGAAAATTAATTTTTTTAATTTAATGCTTTTTTCATTTGGTAATTTATTTTATTTTATACAGAGAATTTTGCCAGCATTTTTTCAAAAGTAAAACTAAACAATAATTTAATAGAATTGGGCTGAAGTGTTCCAAAAAACGAATGCTTTTCTCCTAGTATTGTGTATTTATTTTTTATTTAAAACATCTTAGTGCACAGAAATGATATGTTTTATGATTTGTGGGATAATTCTGTGATTGCCGTCTATTTTTTTGAATGGTGTGGAAAAGCATAAATAAATAAATGGATGGATACTGCGATTAAATGAATCGCAAACAGTGGCCATTCATTGGTTCAATGTGCACGAGATATTTGTGTTGGCACTCCTGGAAGTGTCGCGTTTGCAGATCGGCTCTATATGCCGTAAAGATCAATCCATAATCACGTACAATAAAATGGCTTTCAATACTGTTGTCATGATAACACATGCTAACGACTGGGGCAAACTCTGTCACGTGACATTACATTTTTGCGCAAATGCCAATTTTATCGACAAAAGTGTTTCCAAATAAGTTTTTCGCGACATTTGATGTATCGACAGAGTTTATGCACTTGAGTTAAACTGAAAAATATTATGTCAACATTTGTGACATTTTAGCGATAATGTGCAGTGGATGAAACGTATTTCGTGTTATTGGCACTAGGTCATAGATACTGGGTCATTTCTTCTGGTTAGTCTGAGGCTATTCTGTAGTGATCTCACAATCATGTCCTTCTTGTGTTATGTATATTTTATATATGTAACTTCAGGGCACAGTGTCTGTTAAAAAGAAATTATATATAAAATGTAACGTAAACACAGCAGTCTACATTCCTTTATATATATATATATAAAGGAATGTAGACTGCTGTGTTTACGTTACATTTGCCATCAGGTTAAGATTGTTGTCTTAGGTGGTCAGATTTTATATATATATATATATATATATATATATATATATATATATATATATATGTGTGTGTGTGTTTGTTTGTGTTGTGCATGTCATGATCCCTTTCAGGGTAAAATGGCAGTACCCTCAGTCTAATTCTATAGTATACACATTTTAAAACCATTATCTATATATATAACTAGTAAATGTAGTCAGGCTCTGATCTGCCAATAAGGACCCTAAAGGCAGTGGTTTGCAGGATGCTACACCTCAAAGAGTGTGTGGGCTATGATTGATACTCAGTTGAGCATACCGGACACAAATCATATATAGAACTTTAGAGATTGCCCGCTTTGGCGGCCTGCCTTGCTGACAGCAGTCCAAGGATGAACAGCAAAAATCTATCAGCATTACAAATGACAAAATATTGATCTAGGTAATCATTTTTAGGTTTATTCATGTCTATTCCCTTGCCGGAGAAATGGCCTGAAATATGACTTAATTCCTGAACCACTAAACCTAAAATCTACACAAGGAGTGTCAAAACTTACAAGGTCAGCCTTGAGATACAGACCGCGCTCTGGCAAGCTTGAGTGATCTGAATGGCTGCAGTAGCTAACTTAAAACTTCAAGGTTGTAATTAAAATTCAATGTGCCACTCAGAAAGTCATGTGTGCCTTAATATTGGGAAGCAACTAACTAAATGTAGTGAAACCAACTAAAAGTAGTGCTGCATTTTTCAGTAGGTTTTTTTTATGACATTGTATTGTGCATGCAGTCTTTCACATTTAAACATACATTTCTGTACATTTGGATAGACGCTGAAATGGTAAATATGGATCTTTTGGCAGCAACTAAGGTGTACAAGTGTTTACGTATTGACAGCTTCAGAAACGTAAACATACTGGATTTACGAATTGTTTATATTATAATAACTATTGTTTAATTGTATTTTTACTATTTTAAATACATTTTTGATCCCTTAACCCTACCCCTACTCCTAAACCTAACCAATTTTCAACAATATCAAAATGAAACAGGCAGATAAATGTACAGTGAAAATAATTTTAGTTACAATTTACTTCAAAGTAGCTTCCCCAACACTGATCTGCAGTATCAGGCAAAGTTAATCCAATAAGATGCCCCTACTGCATCTTATTAGAGTATATTGGGGAGATTGCTAAACCAATCAAGATAACAGCATCGTCTGAGATGGCCTTGTATAGCATGTTATGTTGATTTTTGGCTTGAGGGGAAAGTAGTTTGCATGGGCCAGCAATTTATCTCTATTGAATATGTAACAAAAGCAAATAATTGCAAGGCTGTGTATGGAGAACCAAAGATCTTTCATCATCCTCTTGTCTTCCATCCTATGAGGGCGCAGCTCCAGTATCTTCATAACTACCAACACAAATTATACTTTTCAATTCTGGTCAGAAACCTTTTTGAGGAATGGAGCTGAGCATATCTTTGACTTTTTTCATTCATTTACAACCTAGACATGAAAAAAACAGTTCTGTGCCCAAAATTAGCAAATTGTTCCTTAAAGAAGGCAATTGGTTATAGCAGAGCCTGTAGACTTCGCAAACTGAATATATTTTCTAACTCTACCAATGTCAGATGTGAACATCAGACCAATCTATCTTTGTAAAGGCACTTCACATCAAGGTGTAACAGTTCATTTACAAAAACCCAGAATAGTGCTAGTGTACATACAAGAAGAAAATACTGTAAATTTCAGGTTTGAAGGAAGTCTTGAAGAAATAGTTCACCAAAAAATGAAAATTCTGTCATAAATTACTCTCCCTTATGTCGTTTCAACGCGCGCGGTATGACTCTTAATTAAACAAAAAAGGGGATGTTAGGCAGAATGTCCAAGCTACTCTTTTCTTAAAGTGGGTCATGATTTATGTTGCTCAAAAAAGTACAAACAAGCACCTTAAAGTTACAATAACACCATAACCCATACGAATTGTGTTCTATATTCCAGGTCTTCCAAAGCCATACAAAAGAGCACAACAGTTGTTTCCGGAAGTTAAAATCCCACAAATTTTCTCCATAGATTAATTAATTTTAATGATAACTTTAAAACCTTTAGAGACAATAAATTTCACAACCTTACAATCAGTTCTGAGGTTGTTAATCCATGTTATATGCTTCATTTGAAGCCATCAGTCCACATTATTTCAACTTCATTGTTTGTCAACTTCATCCAGCAGAGACAGATCCACCAATTAGAGAATCGTGGCCATCAAAGCACGCCAAAAGAACTCTGCCGTGACCAACCACTCCCATAATGTACTACAAATTCAGTCTCCCTACACTCTAAAACTACTTATATATTTGTATATATTGGAATATTTTGCAATAAAACTATCATGTTTGTTAGAGCTGTCAAAATTAACACATTAAAGCAAGCGATCAATTTAAAATATCTTGTTAAAATGCTCAAATAAACATGATTAATAAAAGCCCGACGGGTCTATTGCGCAATAACTTCGCGATATGCAAAAACTCAAAAATTAAAAGATAAACATATCTTACATCGTTGGAAAGCTGAGACTCTTGTGATTCGAACGATGTAAACCATTTTAATATACACTTAACACAGCGGGTACAATCGGTGTATTTCTCAGACCACTTACAGCAAAATAAACAAATACAAAATGGTAGAAACTCACCTATAAAGCTCATCTTACTCTACTGATCCACTTCATTCCATCAAAAATGGTTTAGTTACACTGTAAAGGGTCCATACAATCCAATTCAACGAAGTATTTGGTCCATAACACATTTATATATCAATAAACACCCACGTAGTATAGACGTAGCATTTCGAGCTAACCGACAGAGCTAACACAACTTCGACGCATTCTTTGATGAAGCTACCTTGAACATGTAAACATTACAGATATTTTTATGTCAAAATGTCCGCTGACCCCTGAACTTTAGATGGACAGGTCATTTGAGCCAGTCGGTGCATGATAGAGGTGTGACCAGGTATCAATATCCTTGAAGCCTATACATACACTTAGATAAACATGTGTAAAACACTCATTTTCTAATGTATTGTTATCAAATTTTAAATTGGGTTTGGTAAGGCTTCATGCTGTGATCTAATTGTGTTTTCCAGCTAATTCCTCCCAGCTGTAGTTATCTGCAGGCATCTTTTTACAAAAAAAAAATGTAGGCGGAATTTTATTTCCCCTTTTTGAGTGTGTTCAAAGTTCTATTATTCAATACAAGTAAGACTTACAGTGATTCTGACTATTTAGGAACAAACCTCAAAGTCTCCCCTTTCAAAAGAGACCAAAAGCATGCATATACTCCAAAGGGTTCAAGAACAGCATGCATTTTAATTTGGGTAGGCCTTTTTAAGGCGTTTTTGGCAAATATTGCAGGATGTTTAAAAGGTTAACACATTTACCATTGATTAATGACAGTTTAAGATATTTGATGCCCATTGTAGCGACTAGTCCTTTCAATAAGTCAAACTCCCACTAAGACTTCTGGAAATGTTTAATGCTACTTGAATTGGTGCTATTTTAGTGCATTTCTATCTTTATATTGTGGAAAGCATCGTTTGGAAAATGTACATAAAGCATTATACTGGCCTCACGAATATTTGTATATACAGTATCTGAATATTTAGCAATAAAATTATCATATAGTGTTTCTATAATTATAATCGACAACTTTAAACCAATCATTTAATATTTTTCCATCGTTTTTAATTTGATTGCATCATTCGCAATGCTTCATGGGATTGCATTCCCTTATTAAAGATGTTAAGTTCACTGTCTTATACCGTTGTCTTTTTTGTAACATTTTCAAATCCTTTTTTGCTTCAAATCATAGTTTGTGATGTTATAATTCACACCAGAATTGTTTGATTTACGGCTAAGAACTCTTTTATGAAGAATTTTCTAAAATCCCTATGGAAAAAATTAATGGGAAAAATACTTCCAGAACCAAGACAGCTAAAAAAGTGGGTGAGCACTGTTGTGATCCATCGCTAAATCACCTTCCACTTACCTTGTAGGATAACAAGAGTATGCCACTTTATGGTAGTCTGCTGCACCTTCAACAACATAGCGCTCAGAATCAATCTGCAAGATGGGGAACTGCCCCATATAAATCGTGTTAACAACAAATCTTCGGGCATGTCTGCACCATTACCTGATTTGCATTATTCCTTTAGTGAATCGAGGGCTAAAACAATGCTGACAGCACATGCAAATCAGAAGGTGCAATTCATTCTTAGTGAACTCCCTACAGAGCCACTTTGCTCTTTACATTCACAAGCTTCGTTGTGTAACTTGTAATGCTTAGACATGTTGAGAGACCATTCAGAAGACGGAGAAGCAGAAACGTCTAATTTGCCCTCGCTAATATGATTTAGTCTGTTTTTATGTAGCTGGGAAAATGGATGGATGCTGGCGTGGAGGAAAAGCTTTGTACAGCTTTGTTTCAGTTTTTTAGTATCCATGACATGTTCTACATTTGCTATGAGAAATGTGACACACACCCAATAATATCAAAGCAATTAAACTCAGAGCCAGTTAGAGCAGACAATAAACTGTAACAAAAATGCATTTGTGTTTGACAAAACATGAGCCAATTTTGCCTCTTGTGCATTACTGATAATACAATGGGCTTGCTCGTCCTCTCTCTCAGCTTGTTCATTTGAATGACAGGCATGTCACGGTGCAAAGTAATTACCTTGAATTGCGTTCTCACTTTTTTTTCTCACATCTGAAGCCTGGGGAAAAGTATGTTTTTAAATCTCAACAGCCAGGACACATCATATTGTGATGGTTGTTAACCATAAGCAAAAATATTAACTACCAGAGAATATTGATAATATTTTTTTACAAAAAAAATAAAATAAATTTTATTTAATAATTTAAGCACTTAATTAATTAAGCTCTGATACTTTTACAAGCAAAACAAAACTCTTAAAAACCGTATAATGAATATTTCTCCAAAATATCTTTTTTCTCACATACAGAGGAATTTCAGTTATACTACCTGTGTGAACTGGCAATTGCATCACTCTAGAGGAGAAGCGATTAATGTCCATACCATTAAAAATTCAAAGAGAAGGCAAAGAATGGCGACCGAACGCAGCGTAAACAAAGTAAATAAGCGTCCGAGCTCCTGAGGGAGCAAATGTGTAAGATAGGTTCAAAGGGGGGTTCCTACTCAACTTAAAAGCCATGTTCCTATTTGACTTCAAAAGGCATGTTTTGTCTCGGTGAAAGCCGTGTTTAGTCTTCGCCTCTTTGTTTTATTGTGCTGAAGAAACAAGAGTGACAAAACACAAATTAAAACATTAAGCAGGTCAATCCAAAGAGACAGAAACGTAATCAGTCATTCTCTTTTGGCAAGCACTGAGGCATGTCCAATATCTTAACACAGATGTCTGAAAACCAACAGTTTTTGAGAGAAATTCAAAGAGATTGCCAAATAAAATATAATTGGGTCATTATGTGAAGGCAGATCACACACTTGAGGGGGCAAAAAATAAATAAAATAACAGTGATTTACATATCAGTGATTCACAATATACAACATTTAGTTCCATTCCACGGATCTGATTGGACAAGAGGCATACCAAGAGCGCTGATATATTTAGTATAACAGCACTGGGGCACTTTACTTGTGTTACAGAGGCTTGTCATTCTGTAATTGCTCAGAGAAATGCAAAAATTGATAATGCTTTGGATTCAATTAAAACTAGTTTCAATCACATAGCAAATTAAATTAAGTCTATTCCCATACTGATTACAAATTAGATGACTAAACTGTAAGCAGTAACATAATATTTTAAATTATAATTTTTAGGTAACCTACTCCGATTACTTTTGAATGAATAGCATAATAAGTAACTGCAAATTTACTACACACATTTCAAAATTGTGTACAATCTGATAGCTAGTATTAAAGTTTGTAATCTGATTATGTAATCTAGGTTAAATGTAATCTGTTACTAACACTGATGTGATATTCTACATTAAAGTCTATTAACTAAATATCAGCACTCTTAAAAGGCAGCATGTCCAATCAGATTAGAGGGCCAGAGGCTGAAAAGTTTATTACAGTTTGATGAATTTATTCAAAAAATATAAATTTTATTTGGAGTAGCATAATATCATCATTCTAAAAGTAAATGGGGTCTATTTTAATTTCATGTTGAGTTTAAAATTTGCATACTACGATTTATAGCAATGTATGATGTTTAGTTTGGCCTGATTCAAGAACAGGATATGCATTTTAGTAGTCAAGTATCAATAAATATCACATACATATTTTGATTATTATTATTTATGCATCAGGTAACCAGTCATAACGAGGTATTTCTGAATTAAAATTCTAAAAAGTAAACTTTAAAAAAAAAATTAACTCTTGTTTACCCCCTTTTTCAAGCCAGGTAAAAAAAAAATAAAGAACATCACAATGATTGTTCAGAATGCAACAGGACATGTTAAGTCTCGGATGTTTAATTTTACAAACTTTCTACTCACTATAAACCCCGTAATCAATGAGCTGTGTTTATAACGCATCTCTTTCTCTAGACTGGTCGCATTGTTTAGACTGATTTACATTAACATTGGGATGACCTTGGAGGTGGCGTATGAGTCACAGGTCCTGAAGAGAGAGCCAAAAAAAAAAAAAAAAAAAAACTGGAGCGCTGCCAGCACCTGAATGTCAAGGGATAATAGCAGGAGAGAGGAAGAGATACAGAGGTGAATGTCATATACTGCTCAGTGCCAGGATGTTCTGACAACGTTGCCCTTGATAACGAATCATGGAGGATATGGGGGAAAAAAAAGATAATAATACTGGAATGGCAGAAAATACACTGAAATCCAAAACATATTCTATGCAAGTACATGAATGCAGACTATTTTAGCTAATTTTCACTTATTGATGTGTTCCAAAATATGTCAGACCACAATTTATAACATAATGCAAGCGTTGCGTTCTCAGCATTGCCACAAGGGGAATTATAGCAGGCGTTAATGTTCTTCTAGAGTCAGTTTCACTCTTTCTCTTTCAAGGCTGCATTCTTCTTCACTTTTATAATACACTCTCTAACTTCCCTAAGCACTTCCCCTCAGGGGAATCCCCACCGCCCTTTTGGAGGTATATTCCAATTCGTTAAGTGGGTGAGAGAAGTTTGTGCTGACAGACCCACAGGGAGCGAGCCTACACATATGTAGACTTCAGGTAGCTCCATATCCCAAACTTGATTGAGCTATAAGTGAAGTTAAGTCAATTAAGCGGTTTAGAAGAGTTTGAGATTTAATCGCATAATACTTGTAGTTAACTTAAGCTAGCCCAAAAAAATAAATAAATGACATCAGCCTTATTGCATGGGCTCTTTAGTGGGTAAAATGCTCAAGGGAATAAATGGGATTCCATTTAATCCAATCCAACTCATTGCATGGGTTCCACCAGTAGTGGGTACTCACGCAACATAAGCAATGACATACATCCGAGAGATAAATTAAAGTTAGAAGGGGAAGGGCATAAAATTTTTACCTAGAATGCAGCCCTGGAACTAGGGCTGAAATGGCAGAGCAACAGTTTAAAGAGAATCTTGCTGAGCAAATTAGTCAAAGTAAATATGATTATAGAAACTAATAATAACTCATCCAGTTTAATAGCACAGATATTTGAAGGCATCTCATTGCCCAAATGAATACTGAGGTTTATTACCGCCATACAAAAGAGCAGTAAAAACATCTGCTTTTTATTGTGCCAAAAAACACTCCTTAACCATTGTAAAATTTCTGTAACACAACCTCAAGGTTTATTCCTTTATTTTCAGCCTAATTTAATGAAAATTATGTGACTGTGGTGATGTTTTTACTAAATAATATAACATGGTTCATTTGGTACATGTATTGTGACAGTTCTGGGGTGAAATTTCCATTGTCTGGCTCTAACAGAGTTTAATTTTCACATTTTAAATCAACAAAATCTCCCTACCTCAAACCATGAACCTATTCCTAATCTGTAGTGTCATAGAAACAAATGTCACATGAATAACACGTCATTTGTGGTGCTTCTATGACACTTTCAACTCACATGTACTCTTAAGACTTGTACCCAGGTACATTCCAAGTGCAAAACTCAGTTTAGCTACTGCACAATTGCGCATTTGAATCAAATCAAATAAAAATAGAATCCCTTTATTGTCACTAAACCATATACACATGTGCAACAGTGGGTGAAAGTCAGTTCCAAGCAACATAGCAGTATGACAATTACAAAAAACATTTGATTTACACATAATATAGTTTACATCTTGTTACATAACACAATATACAATATACACAAAATAAGAAGACTGTATACAATAAAATATACTGTACCCCCCCATGTAATTAGTGGAAATAAATATGAAGTTTTCACATTCAGCAGTCGGTTGATAGTGAGTTGCCAGTATGTTATTAAGAGAAGTATAAAATGTGAGTCCAGTCTGAGGCTAATAAAGTGCAGTGCTGATATATGTATCGTGAGCGATCAAGAGATCAAGAGTATGATTGCTTGGTGGAAGAAGCTGTCATGTAGTCGGCTGGTGCGGGTCCTGATGCTGCGATACCGCCTGCCTGATTGTAGCAGAGAAGGCAGCCCATTGCTCGGGTGGCTGGAGTCTCTGATGTTCCTCCAAACTTTTTTCACACACCGCCTGGTATAGATGTCATGGAGGGAGGGAAGCTCACCTCCAATGATGTGTCTGGCAGTTCGCACAACCCTTTGCAGGGCTTTGCAGTTGAAGGCGGTCCTGTTTCCGTACAGGCAGTGATGCAGCCAGTCAGGATGCTCTCTACAGTGCTAGTGTAGAACCATGCAAGGATGTGGTGGTTCATTCCAAACTTTCCCAGCCATCTCAGGAAGAAGAGGTACTGGTGAGCCCTCTTCACAACGACCTCAATGTGGACGAACCATGTGAGTTCCTCAGTGATGTGGGCACCGAGGTACTTGAAGCTGCTGACTCTCTCCACCAGTGCTACATTGATGGTGATGGGGCTGTGTACTCTGTCTTTACTCCTGCAGTCCACCGCAAGCTCCTTGGTCTTACTGACATTGAGGGAGAGGTTGTGTGAACCTCCTCTCTGTAGGCTGTTTCATCATTGTTAGTGATCAGACCAACCACCGTCGTATCGTCAGCAAACTTAATGATGGCATTGGAGCTATATTATATTAGCTATATACAGGGAATACAGGAATGGGCTGAGAACACAGCCCTGTGGGGCTCCAGTGTTGAGGGTCAGTGATGAGGAGATGTTGCTGCCCATTCTAACCACCTGGCATCTGCTTGAAAGGAAGTCCAGGATCTAGCTAGAGAGCAAGCCGTTTAAGCCAGGTGCCCGGAGTTTCACATCAAGCTTGGAGGGCACTATGTTGTTGAATGCTAAGCTGTAGTCTACAAACAGCATTCTCACATATGTGTTCCTTTTTTCCAGGTGGGAGAGAGCAGTGTGTAGAGATAATGCAATGGCATCATCAGTGGAGCAGTTGTTGCAGTAAGCAAAGTGCAGTGAGTCCAGTGAGGCAGGCAGCATAGAGCAGATGTAATCTCTAATTAGCCTCTCAACAAATTTGCTGATGATGGGGGTTAGAGCAACAGGATGCCATTTAAGTAATTTAAGCAAGTGATTTTGGATTGCTTTGGTACACGCACAATGGTGGACATTTTAAAGCATGTGGGGACCACAGACAAGGAGAGGGAATGGTTGAAAATGTCAGTAAAAACAACAGTCAGTTGGTTCGTGCACGCTCTGATGATGCAGCCCAGAATGCCGTCTGGACTCGCTTCAGCCACGGGAGTTCTCTCCGCAAGGGCAATGTATGTTCCCTTGAAAATTATTAAGCTCATCCGGGAGAGAGGCAGCGGTTTTCACAGCAGAGTTTTTATTCCCTTTGAAGTCTGTGATGATATTAATTCCCCGCCAAATGCTTCTAGAGTGTGTAAATGTGGTGGAATATGTAAAGCAAATGTTAAAATGTATAGCTTTACAAGGCATAGGCAATAGTAAATGTGTTTAGATGTCATAAGATAGCATTGTGTGAGGAACAGGGTGAAAAAAATGCATTTATAAATTGAAAATCTGCTCAATAACTCATGTTTGGATGAAACGGAAACATAATGCACCCAGTCAGCTGAGCAGCAATATAAAAGCTCCAAAATTCTCCCATTTTGTTCCCTTATATAATGTTAATAAATTTACACATCAAGCATACAGCTAGTAGCAAGTGACAAAGCTATGTGGAGTGGAACAGTCCATTTTCCATACATTTTGTCTGATTCCTCTGTAAATGGGTACAATTATGAGATTAACTCTGTAATGAAAGTAGGTAATCAGTTGGTTACATAAAAAAATATGTATTTTGACACTGTTGTAAATATGTATTTCGACACTATGTTGTCAGAGCAAAGTTACATGACAAATTATATCCAATATCCATAATAGTCAATAGACAAGAAAAGGCAAAAATGTATGTGTACCCTTGGAAAAATCTCAAGTTGTGCCATTACGTCAATATGTACTGGCACCCAGGGTCATGATAGACTGATTAGCAGTTATGATTGTTCATGCATGGGGTGGCTCAGAAACGAATCACTAACTGATCGAAGGAGTACACAGTGGGAGACTGACACAAATCACTGCCTACGTCAGTTCACAGAGTCTTGAGATGTGCAATCCAGAACTACTTCCAACCCCTTCCCCGTCACTCAAGCTCTCAAATAACAAACATGTCAGTCGAATGGGCACAAACAGTGTAACTTTGCATGACAGCGTAATGATTAGACTGGTCTTCTTTCATTTCTGCCAGCAAAGCGTTTTCTTCCTCGTGGCTTCATATTTGATCTCCAAAACACATGAGGCTGCAATGACCTCTGGTAATTAGTCAACAGATTTTGTCTTTCTAAAAAATGTAAAGTTCTTTCTTTGTCCTTTACCATTGTTAATTGTCAGATTTCATTATTTTACCACAGTGAGGTCTTGTCGAGGCAAATGTGCTATATTTCATTTTGGTGTCAGACTCTATGATATACATCTTAGCTAAGAATTTGGTAACAACAGAAAGTGTTACTTGGGTCTTTTAAGTTACTCCGTCCATTCTGACAGCCTTTATTACACCCAAAATTACACACAACAAAATTTGGACTCTGTCAGAAGTTAGCTGGAGTGTTGGATTCATTTTCATTCTGCAAGAATGTAATCCAAGGCTTCATATTTTGCCCTACAATGAAATTTCTCTCTAGCAAAAGAAAACAAAGGATTGAAAAAGACATTTCAAGAATGAAAAGTACATTGAAAGCTTTTGAAACAGAAGAGGACAGTAAAACAGGTTGTCACTATTTACCAGTATTGAGAATCGCCAACATAAAATCTGTGTTCATGCCCTGAGGAGAAACTGTGATGTCCATAAAAAAATAAAAAAGCCTTCCTTATTGGAGGAAAACTATGTGAAATGGACATAAGGTATAAACATGCTTTTATTAAAGGCTCGCAGAATAAGAAAGGGTGGGATTTTTTTTTTAAAGGAAAGGGAGCCCTGTTGATTCGCTGACAGAGAACTGGCTCACGTATGGGATCCAGGGAAATTTCACAACTGTCACTGGAGGACTTCATCAGACACATGGAAAATATTAATTTGTGTTTCCCTTGCTATCCAGTAAACAAATACTGTGGTTTCTCAAGAGTTGCATTATAATGGCGCCAAGCCCAAGTGATTAGTACTTGGATCTAAATTGTCCTCAGGATTGATTTTTGATAATTAAAGTATGTTTATTTGATACGATTCAAAACCACATATGTGTGCTAACCTTTGGGACGAGGCATTCATTGTAATTGGAGAGACATGTCACAACCCCCACCCACATTTATAGGAATTATTCCCCCTACTTTTGGGAAAATAATCATTACATTTAAAGATTATGTGTTTCTAAGCTTCAGCAGTAGCTTTAGTTTAACGCACAAACTCATTAAGCAATAATCTTTATATGTTTAGTGTCCACTGCCTTTTACGTAATCAGCTATGACTACAGTGTAAAAGTTACATCACCCAATTAATATTCATGGAACAAGCTGATGTTTATACAGTGACCTCCCATTTTTTGATCATTCCTATACACCTGTGAACAAGTATGAAAATATGTCTGCTAAAATCTCAGAACAGAAGTAGTTAATCATCCTAAATGTAGAAAATCATAAGTGTAATGTAGGTATTGCAAAATCTCTGTAGAGCCCAGACCCAGTGTACAGGCTATTTCTGCAGACACCAAAAAGGAAGAAACTGTCAGATATAGTGCAACTTCTGATAGCTGCCTAGAAGCCTCTTCCGAATCTCAACCATAATCAAAAGAAAAGGCCATCAGCATATCTGACAAACAGTTCCCCAACCAGCCCAAAGTCCCAAACCAGTGGACAGCTGTGGGTCAAACTGTTGCCCTTTCATCTTCTTCCAGAGAGATGTTTGGTGACACTGATTGTCCTATTCTTGCAATCCTAGCAAAAATTATGAACTAAATAAATCCAACTCAATCTGTCCATCTGGAGTAAGGTCTCAAACGACAAAGGAAATAAATTACATTTTGTTCTTAACCCTAATCCCAAATCTAACTTTGTCCTTTTTTTTTTTTTATTAACATACCCCAATGAATCATGCATTGTAAGACCAAGTGTTCTTATAAGTAAACAGGGTACATTTTTATATTATGTTGATTCTTAAGTTTGACATTTGACATTTCCGTTTCAAAATGTAACCTAAAGCGAGTCAATAAATGCAATTATATCTCAAGAGCCTGTTCTCACTAATCGAGAGACTTTCCAGAACAAAACAAACCCCGGCAGAGCATAAGTTGGACATATGCTCTTAGCAGCTGCTTAATCTTGCCTTTGTGAGGTAAGACCTCAAGCAGTCTTTCAAATGGCTCACCCACCCCTGAGCGATTCGAATTAATATTCTGCAGGCCAGATTTCCATTTGTTAGGGCACAAAATCTCATACTACCCACACAGCTCTAGGGACTCTGTGAGAGCTTGAAAGGTCAAATCCCCTACGTGACGTGCAATGAATATTCCACATTGAAAAAACAACTATGACCGCCAAAAACTAATAACACTGAATATATTTGGCAGAGAAACAATGCATTCACTGATCCTTTTTTAAACAATTCTGAAATGACCCACAATTCCAATTTGTAATTGGAATGTTTTATTGATTAATAATTCTATACAATATTTATTTTTATTGAAAATCATTCATAAGACAAATGATTATAGATACAGAAGTGCCATGCGATGTGCAAACAAACATACAAGATAGTTTTAATAGTAAAATAATCTGATACTTTAATAGCCAAGGGAAAAAGGATGAAATGAGCTTTGCAACATTTTTAAAGAAAACACATATACAGCATTCTATATCATTAACTGTATACTAAAACGGAATAAACACATTAATACATGCTGAGTTAGCGAATGAATGCATTCTTTTCAATAAAATGGAAAAATTAGGCATATATGTGTTGTAAAGGCCAAAAAATTATCCAGGGGTGTGTGCTCCAAGTACATGAACACAGATGCTTCTGGCTACACAAGCATCAGGTGGCAACTCATCACACAATGCAAGTATGCATTGCATTCTCAACATCACCACAAGAGGCGCAATAGTGGATATTAATGTGAATTGTTCGCTTCTATTGAGAGTTTCTCTTTCAAGTCAATTACTGTAATGGTGGAGCAACAGTTAAGACACTATTGTTGAGCAAGTAAGGAAAGGTTAATACATTTATAGCAATTTACCATAAAAATGACACATCCAGTGTAATCGCACAGACTTTTGAAGGGAACTTTATCGCCCTCTTGAGTACTGAGGTTTGTTACTGCCACAGCACTGCAAGAATGCACATGAAGCATGTTCAACCGGACCGCGGATTGGGATTGCGTTGTCCAAGCACTCACTTTCGTAAATTATTAGTGTTTTCGTAAATTATTTGGCCAAATTACTACGTTTGTTAATTTTGTGGGTTAGTTTTTATTTTGTAATTATTATGCATAGATTATGTATTAATGCTCTTGCCTTATTTCTCCCGAAGACAAAATCAAATTATGAGGTGCATTAGATCTGTGTTTCCCAATCACTGTGCCACAAAGATTTTCAGGTGTGCCGTGGAAAATTCTAAAATTTCTCAAAATAAATAAATGCATGGAAACAAAATAATAATTTCAGGGATCGAAACAATTTACATTGTTGATATACCAGCATACAAACTGGCAAAAGTAAACTCATTAATAAAAATATGCATATTGCGACTCCTTGATTTGAAATCAAATCAAATCTTTAGGTACCTGAAAATTCCCGCCCCACGAATATACAATTTCCATTGTTGATACAACAGCTCATAAACCTTGAAGAATAAGCTGTAATGTAAATCACAAATCAGCATAAGCTCATTATTACCAAGAAAGAGATGCAGAAAATGTCAGCCTTGCACTTTAACAGCATTTTTTGACTTTCAATATGCCATAACAATTACGGTACTAGAGCAATAATTATGGTCTTGAAAGGCAATGTTCCTCACTGTCTCAAAGCATGCACCCTTGACATCAGCACCATTTGAAGCTCATAGATCTGTCCACAAGGATATGTGACAGGGTAATCTATTTTACAGGCTCTTTTACAGGTCTGTTTGTTGAGAGTCTAAGAGTCCACAATACTTAAAGTTAAAGTTTAGAGACAAGTGTATTGCAAGTAAGAGGGGCACTTCAGCCATCCATTACTGAGTAATAAACTGGAGTGAAAAGGGAGAAAAGCTCTTTAATGTGTGTGGGAGATCGGTTTCCTGTTAGATTGGTTCCATAAAATTAAGTGATTGGCTGTAGAAGTCATAGTGTGAACAGAGGATAAATTAAAATATTCAGATCCACCGTCTACCGCTACATGTATACCATGGCCAGGTGTGTGTGTGTAGATTTTCCTTTAAATCAAGTCCCTCCCTATAAAAATTATTGTTTTACTTGTATATGAATCACATTTCGGGAGTACAATTTGTTGCAAATTGACTTTAAGTACTGTATGTATTGACATAATGATAAACTATACTGAAGATTTGTTAGCACACCATGCAAAGTGCATTGCAATTATCTGGCATTAGTTTTCCACAGCAAAATCAATCCATCAATTTTGCATGAACTGTCAGTGAGTCAGTGCAGTGCATAGTGAGTCTCATTTGCTGACATGTTTTATTAAATTCCACAATTATGAAATAAAATTACACACAAATAATTATTCATTAGCGAGGAGGCAAAATATGGCCTTGCATCTGCTTTTAAACCATTCTTATATGAAAAAAACAATCAATTGTAGGTTAAAGTGGCATTAGCATTTTGCACAACATTTCAGCCGGCTAAAAGTGAACTTTGCTCATTCTCCTGGGATCGTGAGCTTGTGAGCTAGCATAGAATGCTAAAAGGAAATGTGATCTTTTTTAGCTGGTTTTGAATTATTCAGAGCTAATCTGTTTTGCAGTGCGCTGCTGCTTTACAGCACTATTAATAATCAACTGAAACAACTTGCTTTCAGGAAAAAGGTTTAAATTGAGCTAAATTACTTGGTTTCCCCAAGGCAGAGAGTTGACGGAGGATTTTAAGACTACAGAACTATTGTTCCCAGTGATAGCCTTTCAACATTAACTGCTAGGTAGCACCTTTTTAACACCAAGCGCTTATGACTAATATAGGGGAAAGTATGTGTTGTAGAATGTGCTGTCGTCGGGAACTGATGGTTTGCATTATAACATTTGAAACTACAAAGAGTTTGGCTTCACCTTGGATTTAAAAAAGGACAAAAAACCTGATGATTAGAAGCTGTAAATCTCTAACTGGCTGATCTTCAACAATGCAATGACTGTACTGTTTAAAGATAGGTCACAATTATTGACCAAGGTCAACAAGTTTGATCACAATGTATATTCAGAACCTCTGGGAAACCTTTGGCAACAATGGACAATTTGCCACAAGTTTGCAGCTAAGCTCATTTGCATGAAAACATTATCAGTGGCGAAATTGCAGAAAGTTTGTGGCCAATTTGCCATGAAATGTCGATTTTTGCAAGGGCAATGGTGTTTAAATTAGCATGCAGTCAGCATTTGGCATGGTAAATGTTGAATCTAGGATTTTCTTATTTTATTTGCATGTTTTCACTAGTAGTGCTTAACCTCCCGAGACCCCCGCTTGATTGCTGTGTGCATTTTCCATTTCCATTTTTGATTTGTAACTAGTAGAACCTAATAAACAAGCAAAATAAATTGCCATTGTCCCATGTCTGCCAAACATGTTGATTGGTCCAAACATAATTTGCAGCCTGTAACTGAACTTTTCGTCTTATTTTAGGATTGAATACTCTTAGCTGCTTAGAAAGCTATAGGATTCTCCCTTGCTCCCTATTTAGTGAATGAATAAACCACCAGTGTGCTGTCTGTCTTCACTGGTCTCAAAACAGTTTGAAATGCACCATATTTTCATCCTTAGTCCATATAAATCCTCTGAAAGAAACATTTTTAAGCTTTTGGATGAACCCATTTATTCTCAAAGTGAAAAGCAGTAAAAGTAAATATACAGAAATGCATTAACTAATGTTAATGAATAGAATCATATTGCACAGATACCTAATATTCTTTTTTCTACTTTTGAGGAAATATGATACAAGTTTCCACATATGTGGACATACGTTTATCAGGGTGTTGACGCATCAAAAATGAACAGATTTTATAATGCGGCATATCAAATGAAACTAGAGACTCTCTTCTTTACAACCAAATAAGTTTCAATGAAAAAACGTAGAGATTTCTTACCAGAGGCACTTTTGTTTGCGCTGCATTCATAGGAGCACTTCAAGAAAATCAGCATCATGTTGTTGTGTCACGTGACTTGGTGGTGTAGAAGTTAAACCTTTTAATGACAGTCTAGTGTCTTGTGAACAGTATACAGTCAGTTTTTATTCATTTAACGTATGCTTTGCATATAGCAAAGTCAAAATAACATGTCAACGAATGTGAATGTGGCCCGTAAGAGTTAGCATGCAGTGCTTAGCTGTTAGCATTGTAAACCTTGAATGTAGAGTTTATTTCAAGGATTTATATATATATATATATATATATATATATATATATATATATATATATATATATATATATATATATATATATATATATTAGCGTTTAAAATAGCATGCAGTGCTTAGTTATTAGCATGTTAAAACTCTTTCCCGCCACATCAAAGGGATGTCTTTGACTACTGTGTTGTCTTGTGCTATTTTTGGTGCATCCTGCGATATGTGTAGCCCTTTTTTTATTAAGTTAAAATAAGGCCAGCAAGACCCTCTGCACAGCCCTCCTGAATACATTTGCTATTTCAATAAAGAGTTTTTGAATAAAATGAGTTATGCCTGCTTAAACCCAAACCGAGTGGCTTGTTTTCGGTGAACAGCACACAGTTTTGCATTCAAAGGAGCCGGAGGTGGACTGGAGTTGTGAAGCTGTCTTGAAGATTTATCTGTGCTGCATAATAAAGTCACGAGTCGTTGCAATGACAATTCCTGGGATAGATGTGGAGTATGTCCCCATCCGCTCCATTCTCATTGCTCTTCGCAAGGTGGAGTGAACAGCAATTTGTGTAACAAAAACATTTGGCTAAGCTAGTAAATGTACAAACGGCAGATTAAAAAAGGAAGACAGAGTTAATTCAAAACTCCGTTGCAAAACTTCAAAATACTGAGACAGCCTCCTTAAAGAATGGGTATTGAAAATGGGAACTGATGATGAAAACTGATGATGAAAATGTTCAGCGATACTTTTTATTTGTGATATAGATATAAACTGCATAGCAGTGGGAAATTATAGAATTTCTCTAACAAATATTGTGATATGTAGCTTTACTATGAAATAATATACAGAGATATACTGTGTTTATTTGGATAACACTTTATAATAAGGTTCTTTTTTGTTAAAGTTAAGTCATTAGGTATCATAAACTAATGAGCCTGATTTCATGAAAAGTTTGTGACTGTTTTTGGTTCAGGTTGAGAAATTAAAATGAACAAAAATTAATAAATGGTCTAACTATTGTATACTAATTTAACAAATGTTAATAAATACAAACTAGTGTTAGTTTTTTCATACTGTCCATCTTGACTGCGCCTCTACTGAGTCAAATCAGAAGGATTCTTGGTTTGCGATGACGCAGAGCTGCTTAAACAACCCAAATATGTGGTGGTGGATAAAAAGCACACTCACTGCAGAGAGTCAGACATCTATCTTCTACCCATGCAATGCAAATGTGGATCTAATTCATTAATCAGCCATGCAGTTAACAACTGCTGAAAAAAAGCCCTTAAACATACACCTATTGATCAGAAGCAGAAGACCATTTTGGCAAAACTTAAATTCGGTCAAATCAGTCCATCATTTACATCCTCTATTCAGTTGATTGTTAATAAATTGTTACTTTCCAGTCGTTCTTTGTCTCTTTTTCAGGAATTTTAGGTTGCAGTGAATGGAGTACTAAGAGTGGCTCATAAAATACAATGAAGGACTAATCAATTAATTTGTTGATAATAATTAAGATATGGTTAATTATTGTAACTTAGATGAAGATCAAGTCAGATTTAACTAATAACAGAAATTATTGTATTGTTCTTTTACATATTGAATACATTATTCAAACATTTACAGTATAGGTTTGAAAAAGTATGTGAACCCCTAGGTTAATGATGTAAACAAAAGCTAATTAGAGTCAGGAGTTGGCAAACATGGCATTCAATTATTGAAACAAAATTGGAGGTGTGGGTTAGAGCTACTTTAAATAATAAAAAAGCACACAAACATTTTGAGTTTGCTATTCACAAGAAGCATCTGCTGATGTGGATCATGCCTCGCAAAAAAGAGATCTCAGAAGACCTACGATCAAGAATAGGTGCTTTGCATAATGCTGGAAAGGGTTACAAAATTATCTTTAAGAGCAAGATTTTCATCTGTTCGCAGTTAGACAAATTGTCTGTAATAGGCTTCACTCCCTAGAAGTGGCCGTCCAGCCAAAATGACTCAAAGGGCACACCACAGAATGCTTAGTTAAGGAAAAAATAACCCTAGACTGACAGCTAAAGACTTGAAGGAATAATTGGAACTGGTTGAGTCTACTACACGGAAAACATTAAACAGGGATGGTGTCTATGACAGGACATTAAGAAGGAAGCCACTGCTTTACAACAAAAACATATCTGCATTCCTAAAGTTTGCCAAGACTAACTTGACACTCCAGAATGCTGCTGGGAAAACGTTTTGTTGACTGATGAATCTAAGGTTGAATTGTTTGGGAAGAACACGCAGCACTAGGTATGATGTAAGAAGTGCACTGCATACCAATATGAAAACATCATCCCAATGGTGAAGTACGGTGGAGGGGGGCATCATAAATTGGGGCTGCTTTGCTGCTATGGGGCCTGGACCACTTGCCATCATCAATGGTGAAAATAAATTCTCAAGCTTATCGGGATATCCCACAGGATAATATCAGGGTGGCTGTGGACCAGCTGAAGCTCAGTAGAAGTTGGGTGATACAGAAGGCAATGACCCTAAACATCAAAGTTTTTCCACTACAGAATGGCTTCAAAGAAAGAAAATCCAACTTTAGGAGTGCCCCAGTCAGAGCTCAAACATTAACCCAACAGATATGCTGTGGAATAACCTCAAGAGAGCCGCTCACACCAGACATTCTGAGACTATGGCTGAGCTGAAGCAGTTCTGTAAGGAAAAATTGATAAAATTCCTTCTGAACATTGTGCAAGTCTAATCTGCAGCTAATGGAAACACTTTGTTGAGGTTAGAGGATCAACCAGTTATCAAATACATGGGGTTCACTTACTTTTTCCACAGCACTGTGAATGTTTAATGAGATTTGTTTAATAAAGACATAAAATATTATAAGTGTATGTGTATAGCTTAAGTGCATTGTGTTTGTCTATACTTATGACTTTGATGAAGATCACATGACTATTTAATCGCAAAACCCAGCCAATTCCTAAGGGTTCACATACTTTATCTTGACACTGTAGTTATGCATTGTATTTTAGTTTGAAATTAAGTCATACATGTTTGGACATGGATATGAGAGTAAAAATGGTGACAGAACTTTCATTTTTAAAGTATTCCTTTAATAAATTGATAACTGATTCCTTCGTTGTTTTACAAGTGCCACTCCTGGTCCTCCATACCAATGAATTCGCTCACACAATAGGGAAAAGTGGCACAGGATTATCTGTTTGTAAAATATGTGTGTGACTGGCACTGCTGGTGAAGGGGAGAGTTCTGGAAAGGGGATGAATAATGTATTGGCGAAAAGGCTAGCTGTGTGAAAAGCTCTCGTCGATATGTTGGTGTTATGTTCACCGCTTGAGAAAAACGGGGGAATACGTCTTAATAACAGCTTTCCCCAATCGACTCTTTAGTCCACAGGGTACTAAATTGTTACCTGAGCCTGGCTTGAGTCCATGTGACTAACTATCTAATAGCTTCTGCCTCTACTTCCATTTTAAGAAACTAAAGCCTGAAATCAAGCGAGCAATCGCAACCAATCAACGAAGGACAACTGTCTATCACTACACCAGTGAGGAACAGCAACATCTTTTGATGCTCTAATTTGCTCTCATTCATGTGTAGACATTATGTGATTTTTGTATTCACAGAAATGATAAAAATAAACAGCAACTAAATTGAAAAGTCTATTATATTTATACAGCTTTGGCGGCATACAAATGTTAGAATCTTCTGATGACTGGTCAAAACTGGAATAGCCGGAATCTTTCTGAGGGTACCGCTGCAGGTGAGCAGATTAAATACTCCGACACAAAACCCTTTGAAGGACTCTTTGGCAGAAAATAAAGTAAAACAAAACAAACAAAAGAATGATATATATATATATATATATATATATATATATATAATTTATTGTAAAATGTGATAAAATCAACCAATGGATTAGAGAAATTATAATTTAAACATTTACTAATATATATATATTATATATATATATATATATATATATATATATATATATATATATATATATTTATGTTTGTACATTAACAGTTGTTAATACATTATGAACTAACAATTAACAAATATATTTTTATAAACTAATATTAAGTAAGATTAATAAATGCTGTAAAAATGTGCTGTTCATTGTAAGTTCTTAAGCATGATCTAATGGTACCAAATCAAACCTTTTTGTAAAAATTACCAATTTTACTGTTGTTCTTTATTTTTTTTATACATAAAATTTGCATTTAAATGTAAAAGATCACAAAGAAAGTAACTTATCTGAAATTAACATTTTACATTTGAATAAACCATTAAATAAATACACAAATAATAATAATTATAAAAAACATTAAATAAATACATATTTGAAAGTAAATCAAAAATGAAATGCATATAAATGGCCGGAACCAGGGTTTGTCTAGATTCAGGTGACATTTCACCCCACGCTTCCTGTAGCACTTGACATAGATGTGGCTGTCTTGTCGGGCACTTCTCACACACCTTACAGTCTAGCTGATCCCACAAAAGCTCAATGGGGTTAAGATCCATAACACTCTTTTCCAATTATCTGTTGTCCAATGTCTGTGTTTCTTTGCCCATTCGAATCTTTTCTTTTTGTGTTCTGTTTGAAAAGTGGCTTTTTCTTTGCAATTCATCCCATGAGGCCTCCTGAGTCTTCTCTTTACTGTTGTACATGAAACTGGTGTTTAGCAGGTAGAATTCAATGAAGCTGTCAGCTAAAGAAAGTGAGGTGTCTATTTCTCAAACTAGAGACTCTGATGTACTTATCCTCTTGTTTAGTTGTACATCTGGCCTTCCACATCTCTTTCTGTCCTTGTTAGAGCCAGTTGACCTTTGTCTTTGAAGACTGTAGTGTACACCTTTGTATGAAATCTTCAGGTTTTTGTCAATTTCAAGCATTTTATAGCCTTTATTCCTCAAAACAATTCAACTGTTTCTAGAGCAAGCTGTTTCTTTTTTGCCATTTCTGATCTAATATTGACTTTAAGACATGCCAGTCTATTGCATACTGAGGCAACTCAAAAACAAACACAAATACAATGTTAATCTTCATTTAACAAACTGAAAAGCTTTCCAATTTGTTTGATATAATGGCTATAAAGTGAATTTCTACTACCAAATTAGCAATTTACCATGATTACTCAAGGATAAGGTGTTGGAGTGATGGCTGCTGTCTAGATTTTATCACAAATTACTTTTTTCAAATAGTGACGGTGCTGTTTACATCAGTAATGTCCTGACTATACGTTGTGATCAGTTGAATGCCACTTTGGTGAATAAAAGCAACAATTTATTTCCATAAGAGCAAAATCGGTACATTATTCCAAACTTGTGGCTGCCAGAATATATATATACTGAATAATGCAACTCTACTTCTTTCCAAGGTGAAAATAAGGGAAGACAAGTTTAAAATTAAAATGATTACCATCTTCAGGGGATGACACTAATGTTGTAATTGATTCATATGAAGCGGTGAACTTTTTCAATTATGGTTTACTTGGTCTGTCTCTTAGATATAATCCATTCCCAAGTTACTTAGTGAGACAAATATCAACAAATATCGATCAACTTCAAGAGGACACCTCTGGGGCAAAAAAAAAGGACGTCATTTAGCAATAATTAAGATCTGACGGAGCTGAAGGCCACATGCATTTATCATCTTAAGTATCACATTCTTCGAGATTCTGCAGCTGTAAGAAGGTAAGATCTGCAAAATAAGGACATTCTCTGACATTTGAGATATACAAAATAGTACTTTATCATGCTTCAAGGAGCTGCTCATATTGACAATGGTTTGGTATAACAATCTATTTCTTGGAAATGGATTCCACTGTGTAGGAATGGTTTATTTTTATCATCTGCTACTTGTATATTCAAATTAATTTAGTCTAAAATAATCCCACTGATTAATACATTGTTGTACTTGTAATGATTACATGATTACATTACAAGATTGTTTAATGCTTTTTTTAAAATCACATCTTGATCTAAGAGTACTTTGCCACAATTTATGATGCCAGAAGTGATAATACTGTAGCACCAACACTCAAATGTACACCCACTCTATAATGTTTGGCCTCAATATCACTCTACAATTTCACTATTGTAATTGTTATGCTACAGTGGTCTTGCCAAATGACATGGTGCGCTTTCTCAAAGGCATATTGACACAGATACAGCAAGAGATGATGGCTCTGTTTGAAAACCTAGTGAACAGCATTGATGACTATTGCTTAAATAGGCAGCTACCTTCTAAGGGGACATTCACATCTGTGTGAACTTTGTAATTATTAGTCTATGTACACATGCGTCAGATGGACATTTTTTATCTCATGCTGTGTCAAGTTAAAAACAGTTCAGTTTGCGTCTCGAGACTCCTGTGTTGTGTTCCATTCTGGTGCACTCCAAGCTTTTTTTGAACACAAAAATGTGTGCAGTGCAAACAGCCTCTAAGACCACGTAATTGCGTAGTTAAAAGTGAAAACATCTGAAAACTAATAATTTTGCTACATTTATGCCTCTCATCCACACTAGAACAGCCCTTTTCTTCCCACCAAAAATGCTCACCATAACCACATACTTTAGTAAACGATAACTTTAGGAAACTGAAAACGGAGTTTTCAAATGAAAATGGATTAGTGTAGATGTTGCCTAATGCAGTAAGGTTCCAAAAGGAACTTCATAAGTGACTGAACTGGAATGATACACATAGGCAGCATCTTTGCGAAACGTGACAAGAGAATCGCAATGAAGACTCGACTGACTTTTGATTACAATAGAGTTTGCCGTTAGTATGTTGCTAAGCTACCAATGCCACACTCAAGGAATAAATATAAATAAAATATATATACAGGACAATTTGGAGAAAAATAGTAGATTTTTAAAGAGTGAAAAAACAAATATATTTAATTGTAGGATGAAAATATGTATATTTATGGTCAAAATCAATCCTTGTTTTGTCCACCATATTGGATTCGATTTTTAAATGAGCTTGTCACAATTTATTCAGGAATTCCCAAATAAAATATTTTAGAAGGAGGCTGCTGCACACATTTTGGAAAACCTTTATGTTGGGAGCACACCTATGGTTCCTTAAAATGCTGTCGGTAGTGAACTAGGAGCTAATGAAAAAAAAATTATTGTTCCTTGCAAAATGACCCCATTTCTGATATGATCAGTTACACTGAAGCAATTACATAATATGGACACATTGATATTCAGATGCACTGATTAATACATAACTTTCACATCTCTAGAGCCTCTGTTGTGCATTGCAACTACTGATGAAAACGTTGTATATGATACTGCAGTCGATGGATCAAAGGTTCTGACCTGATCCTTTGAATCTCAACCGCTAAAAGTTAGCATTTTCACAGCTATAATTTGGATAATCCTCCTAAGTCTTCAAAGGAACCCAAAGGCATAGAAGAAAATGATAGAGACATTCAAATAGCCCAATTTCTTTCTGTCTGTTCCCTGATGTGATCTGAAATGCTCTGAAAAGTGCAACAGTAGGGTTCACATCTTCAATAAAATTATATTTCATAAACTATATAGACACCTCATAGGAGAATACTTACCGACATAAAATCTCTGTTTTCCACAAGACCTCCAAAACCAAATATTGATTAAAAATGCAATGGATGCTGGCCAAGTAATTAGTATTTTTGCAAAGGCAAGCATTATTATGGGTGATCTATTGTTCACCCATAACACCCTAGCAACCACACAGCAATGTGCAAACAACCACTAAGAACACTATAGTAACCGCAAAGCAATGTACCAAGTCAACTACCCAGAACATCTTAGTCACCTGAAAGCAACACCCTCTCAACCACTCAAACCACCCTAGCAACCACATAGGAACGTACTTTGCTAAAAACACTTTTTTAATTGCATAGCAATGTGCTTACAACTACTCAGAAACCATAAGCAACCTCAAAGCAACACCCTGCACCTAACAATGCCCTAGCAACCACCCAGAACAGCCCAGCGACCGAATACCATTACAAAACTGATTATTTTCACATGCAAATTAGTGGGAAATTGTACATTGTTGTTAAGGGTTGCTGCAAGTTCAACACTACCAAAGAAAAGAGCTGCAAACTTCTGGCAAACATTTGCGGTGAATCACAAGCTAAATTGCATGTGGAAATACTGAGTGGAATATATACAGCAAGTTTACAGAAAATTTGCCATGAACATGTTTTTAAGGGTAGCAGCACGCTAACAACCACTAAAAAAATTTAGTAAGTGCACAGAAATGAACAAACTACCCAAAACACCTTAGCAACCTCAATGGAGCACAAAGCAATGTGCTAACATCTACTCAAAACACATTAGAATCCTCAAAGCAACACCCTACACCTTACAATGCCCTAACAACCACCCACAAAACCCTAGCAACCAAATAGCAATGTTCTAACTACCACTAAGAACACTTTAATAAGTGCATAGCAATGAAATAACTACTCGGAACACCTTAGCAACCTCAAAGCTACACTTTGCACCTAGCAATGCCCTAGCACAGATGTTTTCAATTGGTGAGGCACGCCTCCCCTGGGGAGCGCCAGAGAGCCCCAGGGGTGGCGCAGCATGGGTATGTATGGTCATGAAAATCGTGGAAATGTCATGGAATTTAGAAATTGTGTTTTCCAGGCCTGGAAAAGTCATGGAATCAAAAGATAACATTGAATGTTTTGGAAAAGTCATGTCATTTTCTACAAAATATATTCAGCAGTACAAGTGTGCTAATAATTCTACAAGTTTGGCACGATCGCGGAGATAAGTGAATAAGCGCTACTCAGAGCCAGCACAGAGCAGCGGTTTGCAAAATGCATTGCTGCGTAAACGGTCTACTGAGTGTAGATTGTGAATATGCGTAGCGCCATGCAGTGTCACATTTGGCACCTCATTAATGGCAGAAAAGTTCGCTCATGATTGGTCAAGTTCATATGGATAGTGTACAAGAAATGAGTACATTTCATATTTACATTATTGTTTGAATATACTAAGGCTTTAAATTTTTGTATGTAATAACTTGGCATGTTAATAAAGCTTATGGGGATGTTTGCTTCTGAGTCAGAGCAGTGTTATAATTCACATCTTGATAAGCAATCATTAAAAATCTCAGTATCACATACATTATCCTGTTTTTAATGGAAAACATGAGAGAAGATCTGCGCTTGTTGTCACTGATGTCCCTTGATCTTTCTGTCAAGAGTCGCATCAGTGTTCCGGAGCAAAAGCAGGGGGCTTCACGCTGTCAGTTTAGTCCGAAACAGAGCACAGTTCACATGAAAATTTGGAGTTATCTTACGTTGGGACCTAACGCACCTCCACAGTGTTAAAGTCTCTGAGTCATTGACGTTTATGAAGGCTACACAATGGAGTTCTCAGGGTTTGACACATTATATTATTTAACAGTCATACTGGTGTCAGTGAGTGTTGTTTAAATAAATGTTTATTTTCTAGTAAACCACATAGCTTGTCATTTGTCATTCATTTTAGTTAAGCTATGCTGTGGTAAATTTTAGATGTTTTAGGAAATGTATGGTCATGTAAATTTGCCTCAGTCATGGAAAATGATTGGTAAAAATGTGTATGAACCCTGATAATGGTTCACGTCTGTACACATCTGTCCTGCTAGCTTGCATGTTAAAGTGTGTGTTATGCATATGTATGTTGCAAAATGGATCGCTTTGTATTAACTGAGTTTCCCCACCTCTCTTGAAAGGCTGTGAAAGTCCTCATCCCCTTCACCTCCACTTACTTATGTGAGTGCAGGTTTTCCACTTTGACCCTGCTTAAAAGCAAATTACCGATCAAGGCTGCAGGTGGAGGATGATTTATGTTTATTCCTTTCTACCGTGCAGCCTGTGCGCATCAAAATCGGCTATCTGATTTTTTTTTCTTTTTTTGCTTAACGTAGGCCTATATGGAAGTGATTTTTATGCATTTGATTCTGTGACAAAACAGCACTGTCCATCTTGCTGATGTCGTTTGATTTCTGATGTTGATGTTTTCAAAGTTGAATTGGCTTAAGTAGCCTAAAATCTCAAAAATAGCTCTTATTCAGTTGAGATAATATTAGTAGTTAATGAACATGTTTCCAGTTTAGTTATTTGACCGTCAAGGGTTATCTGTTCAGTGATCAGAGAATAGATCCGTCCACTGAGCTGATTTCATTATATGTCTGATTTTTGTTGGACATTTCAATCTCAAAATGAAACTGAATATGTTGAAACTGAAACACAAGTTTTAACATTTACTCTGCTCAAATCACAAAATTAGCTCTTGTGTCCTTTTCTAATTTTCCTTATCAAAAGAAATCATGCTCGTTTGTTTCTCATGCATCAGTCCAAAAGCAACAGCCAGTGTTCTATGAAGTTTTGAAGTGCATCTTACATTTTCTGGTGGCTTCTCAATGTCCAACATCCACTTGGTGAACATTAGAAACAATGAGATAAAGGGTTCACAGGCTGAACAGTGCAGATTCATTGGCGTTTTACCAGCATGTCATTTCTTACAGGATAAGTATATCATGGGTTATATTTTACTGAGCGTTTGATAGGTAAAAGACGCTATTATCTTTAACCGGCTCGGGAACACGCTGCCCGCAAAACATCTGGAAAACTTACTGACATGAATGATTAGCATTGGATTAAAATAAATGAGAAACTCTGGTAATTAGGCTGTTGAATTACCCCACATCCCCATAGAAAATAACCACGAACAAATAGGGCAGAGAGAACAAGGCTTATTTCTTTTTTAAAGTAGCCTACATCAAGGCATTTTTTGTGCAGTTGTTATTTTCATCATGAAATATTTATTCAATAAAGCGAATATTTAATCGAAGGAACAACTCGCATGCTCTGCAAGGAACCCAAAACTCCATAAGATGTTATTTAATAATGAAAAATACTTGGGAAAAACCAGGCTCAGCTGGGGGAGCCAGTATGTGTGGGGAAACTCGCTGTGATAATAAATATGCATTAGTAGAAAATCCTTCCAATGCAAATGGGGGAGTTTTTTGGAAAGCTGTTTAAAAACAGTTTGTTGTCTTTTTTTTTTTTTTTTTTGCAAAAACATTGGCAGTTTTTAGGTGGATGGGTTTGAGGTCTTTGCATCTCTTTAACAAATCGGAACCTCACAGTTAGCAACATAACTTTTCATGCATTATTATTATTCAAACATCTGTCAATTTCTTTCATGAAGGTTTGTACAGTCAACAGTGATGCTCATGTGTCTTAATTCCTCCTATGAAACAACTAGAGCGCTCCAACTCATAACTATGTCCAACCAGGAATATGCTGCCCCTAGAGCATTCAACACAAGTGTTTTTCTAAATGCACTCAGATGCACCTTCTCCTCTAGTGGACTGAAGTTCAGTGAGCATTTAATTAAAATCAAAAGCAACACATTAAAGTCTTGACATCAGTGAATACACACGTACACACAAACGTAGCTCAGAACAATCAAGGCAAGGCTGTGTTCTCAGCCATATTAAAAAACATTCCGCCAACTCCCATGGGACAAGTGGTATTCCACTAATGTGTGTGTGCCAAAGCAATAAGAGTGATAAACAGCCGTGGACTGACACTCACATACAGGATAATCAAATACGCAAATTAGATCATTAATAACTGCCTCCTCTCTTCTGATCCCGAGTGGCGTGTGAATGGCTTCGTAAATAAACATTAAAAATTAACACACGTGATGGCCACCAAATCACGTAGCTGGCAGGCAATCCAAGACAACAAATACCTGGAGGAAAAGAGGTAGATACAGATAATATGATGGGATAGGCAGGAGAGACGTAGGTGTAGACGAATTAGGAACGTGTCTGAATGAAACTGCGTAATAAATCTGGATTAGCTTCAACCAGCTCTGCAGACAAAATGTTGTAATTATTGTGCTGTAGTGCTTGTGAACCTTGCTTGGAAGTGTACTCTGGTAAATGTTTTTTTAATTATTTGAATACAATTCTTACTCTAGAGTTAACAGTATTTCAGCAGCTGTATAAATTGGCACAACATTTTTACCCAGTTAAACCAAAACAACATGAACATACGGGAAATCGACGTGGTGCTTCCAAATGGTCATGTACCCTGTAATTGACCAGACATTATAGCGCAATTATAGGAAATAAAGTCACAATTAAAAATACAACTTGCTTTTGGCACCACCTTACGGTAGTCCTGGAATAAATATTTATATACCTAAAACTATTAAGCCTCTAACCAGACTTTTTGAGTGCCCCCTCTTGTCGCAATTGTGAATTGTGATAAATAACAATGAATTATACTGCAAATGTAGGAAATAAAGCCACAAATGTGAGTAACAAAGTTGCAAATAAAATAAATTGTAAAAGAGACAACAATGAACCATGAATAGTATATTTTACAACATTATATCTCCAATAAGATGTTAATAAAGGTACTACAGTAGGTAGTTGTGGAGCGGGACGTGGTCATGTGTCTGTCACTGGAGAGAGAGGAAGCAGTAAGGGTCATCGCCTGGTGATTAACGATATAACACCTGTGTCTCGTTGCAGTGACAACGGAGATGGCCTTGAGTGGGAGAGAATGAGACCGAGACACACACACACCCTAAACCTCAGAGCTGGAAAGCTAGTGATATCTTACCACATGAAAGTGTTAATTGTTAGCTGGAGTTAATGTTAATTGCTGGAGCAGCTGACAGCATGCCTGCCTCGAACAGCAAAATAGGTCCAGTGCCATCGCACCACGTCGGTGGATGATGCCGTCCAGCTGGCCGGAGCCCACATGACGGCCTACCAGGAAGCCGTCGAGCAGTCCAGTTCTCAATCTCTCCCTCTTTCTCTTGCCTGGAAATGGGGAGTGGTTCCACCCAAACTGGCTCCCCGCATTTACGGACTGCACTATGCTCCGACCCCCAAAACTACCCCTCTATGTCGTCTTTCCTAGGTTGATTTGTCACTGCCACAGGTTCAGCCAGGAAGCCTGGGCCAGGGAGCTGTGTCGTGTCCAAGACTGGCATCTGGTAAAGGAGGTAGAGACGTGGCTGGCTTTGGGTCCCTGACACACCAAAGACTTCCCCCGGTCAAGCAGGGACGTATAGTATTCCGGTAAAAAAATAAGGGCCGTATCTATAAAGCCCTGGTGGATTCGGGCTGTAATCAAACCTCGATCCACCACGACTTGGTTCAGGATGGGGCCTTGGGTTACAAAACACAAGGTGGAGGCCGCGGTTAATTACCGCCTCCCCCATCCACTGATTCTGGTAACCAATTGACCAGGGTTTAAATAAATATTAAAAGCATTGCATGTGGATGGGTCCTGCAAATCAAAAACATGGTGTGTGATGTGTGACATGATGGCTGGGGAGGCAGAGCCGGGGCCATCCATGTCTGCTCAGCATCAGAATGATGCAGGAGGGGAATCCACTGGCATTCCTGTCCTTAGGGAATTCACGGAGGGGGGCTTCCCTCTAGAGCAGTCATGTGATGAAACCCTTTGGCATGCATTTGACCAAGTGAGAGTAATCGATGGCCAGCAGCTCCAATAGGATGTCACCCTCACATATCTGTATTTTTCAATTATTAGGGACCGGTTGTATCGAGTGACACAGGACACTCAAACCCATTCAAATACAACCCAGTTATTAGTCCAGAGGAGCTTTCAGGAAACACTTTTCCAAGCGGCTCACCACAATCCTATGGCGGGTCCTCGATTTTGAAGTTTTCGATAGACTTCGATTATGAAGTTAAACAAACTGATAGAGGCGGGGCGCATCAAATTTACCACATCTTTCAATTATGGAGAGAGGCGGTCCCCCATGTCCATGGCGACAGTAGTTCCAGAGAGGCCAGAGGTGAAGTTCGAAGTTAATTGTAGAAAGCTTTTTATCCGGGCAATGGAAGGACAGTCAGGAGACAGCGAAGCAGGTTTAAGGTCAGTCTTTAATTTCTCCACTCTACACACAATCACACTCGACTGTTACTGTCGGAATCAAAAACAAAAGGGAAGTACTCTTGGCTTCCAGATCTCTCTCTCCCGCACCATCCTCCGCATTCGACCTTTATCCCTCTCAGAGGCTTGATTAGCCTGATTAGGGACCGAATGTGTAGAATCACGACCCGGCCCCACCCTCCGTCCTGCCACAGCGATCCATACACCCAGCACCATATCAAGACCCCACCAGGAGTGGTTGTGCATTGTCGGCCATACCGTGCACAAGAAAAAGGTGATTTGGGACGAATTAGAGGCAATGCTCGAAATGGGGGTAATAGAAGAATTGCACAGCGATTGGGACAGACTGGTTGTTCTTATACCTAAGAGTGACATGTCAGTCCGGTTCTGTGTTGATTACCAGAAATTCAAAAGCGGTGTCTAAATTTGATGCATACCCAATGACCTGAATTGTCGTACTGCTCGATCGGTTGAGTGCGGCTCGATTTTATTCCCCTTAACCAGAGAAAAAAAAAACTGCCTTTTGTTGCTCACTCTTCCATTCGGTTTGTTTGGGGCTCCTGCCATGTTCCAGCACCTAATGGATAAGATCCTCTGGCCACATGCTGCATATGCCGCTGCCTACCTGGATTACATTATTATATACAGTAATTATTGGCAGAGGCATATGCAGCATCTAAAAGCTGTGTTGAGGTCGCTGAGGCGGGTGGGACACATGGCAAACCTGAAAAAGTGCTAAATTGAGTGAGTGGAAGTACGGAACCTGGGCTTCCACTTGGGTCGTGGGCAGGTACGATCCCAAATTGATAAAACCAGGGAAAAGTGGCCTTCCCACATCCCAAGTCCAAAAAGGAGGTGACACAGTTTATGGGCTTGGCTGGCTATTACAGAAGGTTTGTGCCTTATTTTTCTGATTTCGCCAGCCCCTTGACTGATCTCACTAAAATGGGTGCACCAGATCCGCTCCAGTGGACGGAGGCATGCCAACAGGCTTTTATGAGTGTGAAATCTGCACTCTGTGGCAGGCCACTCCTACATGCTCATAACTCGTCTCTCCCCTTCATTTTACAGATGGTTGCATCAGAGAGGGGGGTTGGGGGACATGCTCTCGCAGGAGGTGGAGGAGCGCCCCGTGCTGTACATTAGTACATTAATAAGTACAGCATGACCGAAAAAGAGTGTCTTGCCATCAAGTGGGCGGTCCTAACCCTCCAAAATTACCTTCTAGTGCTGGCCTTCATACTCCACTCAGATCACGCCCTGCTTCAGTGGCTCCTCCGCATGAAGGATACCAAAACACGATCACTCGTTGGTACCTGACACGTCAGCCCTTCAAATTCAAGGCGTCCACAGGCCGTGGCCGCAAATGGTTGTGGCTGATTACCTCTCCAGATGGGGGGGGGGTTGCTGGCCAGACATTGCTGGGCCTGAGTTGGGCAGTGGGGGTATGTGGAGCAGGATGTGGTCATGTGTCTGTCAATGGGGAGAGAGGAAGCGGTAAGGGCCATCACCTGGTGATTAATGATACGTAATACCTGTGTCTTGTTGCAGTGACAATGGAGATGGGCTTAAAAGGCCACCGAGAATGCCAGTAGGGGAGAAAGAGACCGAGACACGCACACACACACACACACACACACACACACACACACACACACACACACACACACACACACACACACACACACACACACACACACACACACTGAAGCTTAGAGCTGGAAAGCTAGTGATATCTTACCACATGAAAGTGTTTATTGTTAGTGTGAAGCTGTGTGTGAAAACGATAGAATCTAGAGATACCTGTAGTGAAATTGAAAAGCCAAATAATGTGTTTGTGGAACTGAAAAGGCATTAAAGGTTTCTTTACCTGGACTGCAACCTGCTTCCCACTTCGTTATTGCTGGAACTTCTAAAGTAGTCAACCAAAATTATCCTTACAACCATGAGCAGTATCGCCACATTAACACTGTGAATTCTCACGTGTGACTTACCAGAAAATTAACTGGCAGTAGGCACAGAGGGTAACTTTTTGCACCATAGCGTAGTGTGAAGAAAGTGAGAGATTTGATGATTAAAATAGTTCATATTATTTTTGTTTAATTTTTTACATATGTATATGTAGGAGATATAACAATGGAAAATCGATGGCAGCATTAAAGTTATAGTTTAGTTAGCTCATGTATTTACCATTTGCAATTAAAAGTAAATGCTAGAATGCCAGCCTTTTTCAATTAATGGAAACATTTGCTTCATAGATATTGGTTAATTAACCATCTTCAGAAAATACATTGTGTACATGTATACATTTATGATGTGCTAGTCCTACTAAAATCGACAATACATTTAATAAATGGTGGTGTTAACCTGTGTTATAATTGACACTGTGCGGGAGAGTGGTGTGGAGTAAACAATAGTTCATGACAGTTCTCTGATGACACTAGTTAACCGGTTGTTTCAGGGTTGCACGGTAGACTCTGGTGCAACAGAGCACAAGTACGAAACCTGCTATCTTTTTTGTTTGTTCATCTGTTTGAATGCACGTGGAAATGTAAAATGCACTCAGTAGTGTGGGTTACTTCTTACTTCATTCTACAGGATTCCCCCAATGCACTTAAGCACAAACACTGATGCGAGGGACAGTTGTTGATTTAAAAATGTATGTGTTCTGGGGATTCGTTTGGACAGTTCATTGGTTATTGCAGCTGTTTATAACTGTTCTCGACCCACAAACCCAGAACTACGATTTTGCAGAGATTAATGTTTAAAACATTAAACAAATCATCACTTAATTCTCTTGTTTTATGGGACGCTTAGGCTACTTGGTTTTAGAAAAGAAAACTCCTGCAAATGTATTATATTTACAACCAACCCTGCAAAAGAAAAAAAAAGACAAATTCTAGTGATAAAGTGTGAAATATTGCTAATCTGAGCTTTCTACAGCATTGACAGTTAGTAAAGATGTATTCCACCTTACTGCTAAATTGGACAACATTTTCAGAGCTCAAAAAGCCTGTGAAGGTGTGTGAATCTGAAGAGAATCCACATGAGCTGCTACAAAATAAAGTTACCCTCAGCTTTCTTTCTTCCAGCTCACAGCATTTTAAAGAGGGTTTGTTTAGCAAACGTTTGCCATAACTAAAGCAGGTTATGCATATATATAGGTATATATATATATATATATGTGTGTGTGTGTCAAAAATTACACTCATGCGGGAAACTCGAGTTCCAATCTAGCATGTGTCAGTATTCAGTAAAACTATTCTTATAAAAACGGCTGCATCAAATTGAATATGCATATTTACACAAGATTGTCTTTACAAACTATTTGCTCATAAATTCTTTATTTTTGTATTTCTTGACGGAAGCAATCTGTCCCAACCAATAAAGTAGCAAAACATTAAGAAACGGTCTTTGTATGTGGCCCTAAAACAACTTTAGCGAAAAACCCTGCCAAACAGCTATGAGCACAGTTGTTGTTGCCAAATGACCTCTTTGCCAAAGTCTCCTCGGAAAGATTTAACCCATATCATGGGAAATTCATACCCTCAAGCCCCATTTTACACACAATATATTGCTCATTATAAAATAATTACATGATACATTTAGCAAAACCTTGACCTTCCCTAACATTAGACAATCAACATGAAATATTTTTGAGTGAAACCTCATATTTCCTTGGTTAAAAACTGGGCATTCCATTCCAAGATGGAGTCAGGTGGTTGGCAGAAAGGTGTTGACAAGAGGGCTTGGTGATGTCAACCAAAAATTACTTTTGAAGGCCAATCAAACTATTGCATGTTGATTACAAGATATCACTTGTCAAGTATGCTAAAACTTTCCCTTAGGAGACATCTGTATAACAATTATGAGTTTTTTGGTTTGACACACCATACAAAAGGCCCCATTAAGCATCCCCAATTACAGTACACTTCATGTCAGGTTACACCTTACAATCTAATTTGTGCCCTATAAGGAACACGTCAAGTTCCAGTAATTGGCTTTTCTCACTAATGAGGGAGACAGGTAGAATTAATCTCCTTCCTTGGGGCGTATCACACTTTATTTTGCATGAATTGTTGGAACTGTCTCTGAGACACATCTCCACCATCGACAGACACTCGTCTTGTTGTTTGCATATTAATATTTTTGATAGGTGGTTTTCAGAAACAAGTTTTGTTGTTGGGGTAAACACTGTAAATGTCCCATTTAGGGTTTGGAGCTGTGTCAAACAATTAACTTTGTATTGCATAGACAAATGAGTAATGTAATTCAAACATTTCTCAGTGAATAAAACTTGTTTTTAAAAATATTATCTGTAAACACTGATGAAACTGGCAGGCTGTTGAACATGTGAACATGTTTGAACAACAAATGTTTGAGTAACAACTTTTGTATACTTTATTCGCATGCACCCTCAATCCAACAAAAGCAGGTGTAATGCTCAAATACGGTGTTCGGTGTAATCAGATTACAATGTAATTAGATACAGTAATCTAATTACTTTTATTCAAAACGTTGCGTAACAAGTTACATTTTAAATTGTTGTAATCAGATTACAGGTACAGACTTTCACTTAGTTTTAATTAGTTCAACAAGTGAATTATTTTTAAGTGCATTACTTAAGTTACACATAAACATTATTTATGTAAGATATTTAAAACATGAATTATGTTAATGTGTACTTCTGTTTGTGTTTCTAAGACAGCTGAGGGTTGTACAACTTACATCTTATTTTCGATAACTTTGTGCTATTGTTGCCCACAGAAAGCGGGCACTAAAATAAATGTATTTTAAAAGAGATGGTGTACATTTTCTAGTGAGCATAAATCTAACAAAATTTAGCAAAGTTGATATACCAAGAAAAAAAGCTTTTTGCCAATGGTGTAAAAAGAGTCTTCATAGACCAATAGATCATAGTTTACATTTCTGACTCACCAGCTTCTCTTGAAATCTGCATGAAGGCCTCAACTCCTTTCTCGCCATAGCTTCCCTCCGATGCCACCGTAGATACGTAGTTCCATCCCATCGCTTTCACGATGTCCACCATGGCCTGTGCCTGGAAGGAGTCGGGTGGTACCACACGAGAGAAGAAATCGTACCGGCGGTCGTCACTCAGTTCTGGGGCAGTGGAAGCATAGCTGATCTGCGGAATCTGAAACCAGATGAAAAGAAGTTGTTAGATACATTGTCTCTGGGGTCAGAAAATATACCAGGTCCAATTTGAATCTCTGTCAACTCTTATAATGGAAAATTATAGATTTACCAACAGTGATTCTGCATTGAATGTCAATTATGCAAATTTTCAATGGCAATTATATTTACAGACTGTCTCATTGATGTGGTCATACTATGAATGCTGGTCTGCTTTGGGTTCTTGCAATGAAACTTTGTAAATCAAAGAAAAAGGGTGAGCTAACTTGCTTGCCTCTCTCCACCCATGTAAATAATCCTGATCCATGCCTGTGTTTAGTGATAAGGGAGTAAATAAATAAAAGTAGTAATGATCCTAACTTAACTACATTTTATAGTAGTGTGACAGTAGCTCTGCTTATTTCAAAACAGTGTTCCTTTTCTAGTAACAAGCTACTTCTATCGGGAAGACACGCAGGCTTGAGTGAGGTTTAAGATGCCATTTATTTGATGAATGTAGAACAGAAAAGTAATGTCTGTCTTTGGCGTAGAAGTCTGGCGGTCCGAGGGAGTTGTACTCGGAACCATCATATCCTGCCGGAGATAGGAGGCAGGGGCGAGGAGCCTACCCCCATGCGGGACGGGGCTCAACTGATGGTGGTGGGGTGGTGGAGGTTGCCGTGTTAGCGCACTGAAACAGCAATGTGATAGATTGTGAGCACTTATTTTTTTTTTATTTATTTATTTTTTTTTTTATTTAACAGTCAGACATACATACAAACCAACATAGTGCAGTAGTGAGCAATCTTGTAAATCCATAATTCCAGAAGTGACATAAGAGTGATTTAAGTGTTTGATCTAAGTGTGTATGTGAGCGGGTGTGAGTGTGGGTATGTGTATGTGTATGTGTGTGTATGCGTAAACAAAGTAACCATTTTTTATTTATTACCATTGTGATTACCATCACCACCCCACTCCCCACTACCACCATATTGCCAATATTGTGTTGGTCGATTTTTATTGTGAGCAGACTTATAAAGCAATGGCTTACCTGCGATTGGCTAGGAATTACCCAGCTAATAGTGTGATGATGATGTACAGCTGCTAGTCTTCCCGCTAGAACTACGTTGCGCTCACATTTCTTGTTACTAGAAACAAATGCACCAACGCTATTGGTCGAATGACAAAAAAGGCTAAATATATGAACAAAGCCCCCTAATAATTTGTGATATAAAATAAAATATAAACATATATGTATACAAATATGTAAAAAAAATCATATTTTATTTACATTTTTAAATATTGAAAAATATATATTTAAATAGCTAGTAAAATGTATGTGCTTGTATAACAAGAGCTTGCCAAGCTCTATATAATGTAAAGCAAAGCACAAAACACTTGTTTGCAATATTCTGGCCAGTTCATTGTTAAAATTCACTTATTTGGCAGACAACAGAAACACCTAGACATACAAATTTCATGTCACCCACCAGCTGTCGGTACAGGAAACACATTTATCACCTTGGACAAGCTGCAGACTATCCTCATCGTTTTTTTTTTAGTTGAACAATGACTGTTACATTAAAGTCATTCACCCCAAGTAAGCCCATGCCAAGAATTAATACAAACACTAAAACACTCACTAACCACTGTTTAGCATACAATTGCTGCTATTCTGTGCTCTTCTTCTGTGTAAGATCTGACTTCTGCTCTGAAACTCAACTCAACGATTCAACCTCCCAAAATTCTCTCCAGGCACAACATACAGTATGTTATGAACAGTGGTGTAGTTGGGACCATACGCACATATGCCATATTCCTCCTTTTTTTCTGTCTGTTTGCAAAGTTTTCTCTTCCTTTTCTCACAATAAAATTGTGACTTGAGTTCTTTTTGCCTCAAATTACTTTTTGGTGAGAACATTCTAACAAAAAAATAATTTGTCAATTGAAAATACTTATACAGTAATCACAAGCGAGAAGAGAAGTCATGGATATTAATTGATGAACAGGTGAGGCAGTCATCTGTCTATCACACACCAAGAGATTTCCTTAGTTCATAAATCCAATACACGAGCCTCACAAACCAACTCTAATCATTATTTGTTGAAAGGTAATTACACTGATGAGCCAAAACATTACGACCACCCACATGTGATGCAAATATCGTTGATCATCTCCTAACAAGGCCACATGTCAAGGTCTGGGTAGATTACATGGTAAGCAAACAACCAGTTCTCATAGTCAGCATGTTGAATGCAGGAGAAATGGGGAACAGTAAAGACCTTAGTGACTTTGATTATGACTTTGACATTGTTATTGCCAGACAACTGGGTCACTTGTGGGGTTCTAATGTGGCACGAGTCACAGAAAATGTTAATGATGTTTACAGGAGGAATGTATCACAGCACACAGTGCATCGCACCACGCTGCTTATAGAGCTGTGAAGTCGTAGACCAGTCAGAGTGCCCATGATGACCCCTGTCCACCATTGAAAGTGCTTACAATGGGCACACGAGAGTCGAAACTGTCTTGGTGGCACGTGGAGGACCAACAGCATATTAGGCAGGTGGTCCTAATATTTTGGCTCATCATTGTATACCATCAACAACTTTCAAAAACTAACTCAGGTTTCCACTGGAGTTACAGCTTAGGCTAAAAATAGTTTAATAGTTGAAAGTCAAATGAAAAGCATATAACAGCAGTACTGTTTTTTTGTTTGTTTCATCAAATACATTGTTTGCACTCCCATTACGTCAAAGCAATTACAGGTTGCGTCTTTCAACGTAAGCAGTCCTGAAGCAAAAGCTTGTCATTCAAACTTTTCCAAAACAAACCGTTTCTTCAAGGTTTGGTTGTAAGGAGGAGCCTGCAGCGAGCTTTGAAAACAAATTCCTTCAAGAGTCGTAAGGAACAAAACTCAAAGGCACAAAACGGGATAACAAATTGGCTTTGGGTGAGGCCTAGAGCCTTTTAGCTTTCTTCACATTGCACACAAATTCGATTTGGTTTTTCAAATCTGATCTTTTGGACTGACCAAGAGTTTCACAGTCATTTAGTAGGTGATAAAATCTGATCCATTTATTCAGGTAGTGTAGTCAATATCTGGTTTATCTGCATCAGTTGATATAGTAATGACTTAAGTGTCAGCAGTGTCAGCTCAGCACTAAAAAGTAGCTGTCAGTATGAAAAGAGAGTACGGCAAAATTGAAAATCTTGCTGAACTTACAAGGCACATGAGAAAACATAAGCAACAAAGGCATTACTGTATTTACATATTCATGCTTATACTGCTCACTCATTCACAATTCACTACACGTTGAATGTCACATCCGTGACTATATGTGGAAAGAGTGAGCGATATTTAGTGCATTTGTTCAGTTCCAGACAATAGTGCAATTTGTACATATGATGATGCATAAGCCCATATTATCACACGAGAAATCTGCATACTGTTTCCGATTGTTCATGTACCCTAAAATCAACTCCTGAAATTCATCTTAATTTCTGACAAGTGCAATACCCCATTAAACATTCTACCAACTATTCAAGGTTGTTTACCTTTCCCTGTGGTTCTACTGATCCTACTACTGAAGCAATCTTCGAGACAAGGGTTCTGGTCCAGTAGAAACCAGGAAGTTATCGCATTCACTGCGAGATACAGGTTCTGGTCCCACAATATTCCCTGTTGCATCCATGCACAACTCATCACACACCCCAGTGAGAGTGAGAACCACACATTATAGTGACCATGAGGAGGTTACCCCATTTGACTCTACCCTCCCTAGCAACTGGGCCAATTTTTTTTATTTTTTGGGGGGGAATTGGTGTTTTATATATATATATATATATATATATATATATAGTGACCCGACATCAAATTGAGTTGGATATGCCAAAAGAAAAGTCCATCTAACTCCAAAACTTCTACATCCTTCCTTCACGTTCTTGTCTTTCACACTTTCTCAGACACAAAGAAATAATATCAAGGTCCTGGATCATAGCCTTAGCCCTTGTAAGCTGTCAGCTGTGTATGTATATGTCTGTGCAGATGACAGCAAGGGCGGTGATGAACATTGTTCGGCCTCGGGCCAGCGCCCCATTATCGGACTCCATTATCTTGTCTATCAGTATGAGTGATCAGAGGGTGGTGGCTACTGTGTCCCTGGAATCCAGGGGCCTGTCTCTTGTCAGGTCAGTAGCTGTAAGAATAAGGTGTCCTGTCTAGCCATCCTTCAGGTGAAGGCATCTTTTATTCAGCAACACAAACAACATGGAGTACCTTGCAGCTTAATGCAGCCTTCTCATTGTAAAGTGCTTATCAGGTGTCACGGTAAGAATTGGCGATGTAGACGGAAGTGTCAGTGTGACCATCAGATAACTCTCAGACTAGTGGTGTTTAACTGATGTGTGTCGCTTCAATGATCCCTCCCAAAAAAGAAAAACAAAGACTTTTCCTTGACTATTAGGCACTGATGCTACTTTTGTTTAACTCAAATTATGCCAGACTGGTCTTTATTTTATTAAACCCATTTTATTTGGCAAGACACTTGAGTCATATTATTGAACCTAAAGAGCTTCAAACCATCAGATGCCTCACACTTTGTGATTATCTCCCAGTGAGATGATCCATTCTGAATTATGATCAAACCCCTCTGAAACTATTCAGTCTGTAAATAAAGGTGCTAGCTATATTTGAAGAACCTTATTGAGAACAGCCTCTTCAAATAGATGCTATTTCCTAGCCACCCAAAACCAAGAAGCACAAATTAGATTATTATTTGTTTGTTTGTTTGTTTGTTGTTTGTTTGCATTTTATCTGTAGCTTACTTGTGAGCTTGTAAACACCTCTCCGGGGCTGTCAAACATCCAACCATAGTTCCTCACGAGTCAACATTTGCCATTTAAAACAACCTGAAGCATTTTTTTCTCTCCTACCAATCCTTAATGCGGTTGTGACCTTGGGTTCTTTGTCTGGGCCAAAAACGGATGAGATGCAGGACAATAGATCCGCCTCATGTCTGCTTGGGGTCATTTTTTGTATCACGCTGAAAGGTCAGGTGTGTTGACAGCACTAATAAAGAGAAACAGACGAGGTATTTGACAATGGGCTGACCCAGCATTGATCAGAGGTGGAGTGCCTATACCTGAGAGAAATGGAGAATCAGTACAGGACTGGGTTGCCACATTGGATGCACAACTTGGTGGCTGACATTTCCACTGACATTTTGTCTACCTGCATTTTCCACCCACCATGAGCAGAACTCGCTGTCATTAACTTTTATGGTTGTGGAGAACTTATAGATGGGACACCATTATAAGCGTGAATTTGCAATTGGATAGAGCTCAAGATGACACCAAGTAAAGGGACCTTAATATTATTTTGGACAGATAAGTATATGTTATACAACAATATCAGCAGTCAACGGTTTTTCCATGACAATCACTTAAAACTCATAAGCTTCCCAAAAACAGTGGATTTTGGGCATTACAATATTCATCCTGATCACTTAAGGAATAATTCACCCAAAATGTAAAATTCTGTTATCAGAGACTCACGCTTATGTCATTTCAAACCTATATTTGCTCTTTCGCAGACCAAAGAAATGTTTACACTGCATTCTTACATAAAATGAAAGCATACTGTGCCCAAAGGCTGTCAAGCACCCTAAAAAGCACCATATAAATAGGTCACATGGTTAGTGCGCTACATTACAAGTCGTCTTTGTTTCATTAATGTTAACATTGCTCGTTGAATGTTAAGCAGCAATTGTCTGGTGAAATGAACACTGGAGCCACCGAAACAACAACGTCTTTATTTCGTTTGACACAAATCTCAAATAAAAGGGCAGATTAACAGTTCATAAATACTTACAACCCAACCCCCTTTCTTACAAAATGCTATCTTATAAGACGTCAAAACACTTACTAACAATAACCAACCAACTACTTTTAAATGCGTTCAAATTTTGCAGTACTTTGAGAGTCGACAAGTAGGCCAAAAGTATCAGAAGCAACACAAAAAATGTGCATTAACCTTAAAAATTGTAAGAAAAATTTTACTCGCTTTTAGCGCCACACAGTGGACATTTCACCTCAGAACTGCCGTGATACGTGCAATGAACCATGTAATATAATTTTGCAAAAATGTCGACAGTCACATTTTATTTTTTCATGAGATCTGGTTCGAAAATCTTTATTTTTTGCTATTCAATTTCATTTTCATTAGTTTTTCACTTCTGTGACCGTTTTAGTTAACAGTTGGTATTTTTATTGTTTTTCTAGTTTCAGTTAATTTTTAGTTCTTTAGTTTATTCAATTTTAAATTTTTTAGTTCGAGTATTTTCTAGGTGCCAAAGTTAATGCCCTAACTGTTATAATTTAAACATATTTAATGCAGTAGCATTTCTTGTTGCTATCTAGTGGTATTATCTTTTTATATTTTAATTAATTTTCTCCCCTTTTCTCCCAAATTTAGAATGCCCAATTCCCAATGCGCTCTAAGTCCTCGTGGTGGCGTAGTGACTCGCCTCAATCTGGGTGGTGGAAGACGAATCTCACCTGCCTCCGCATCTGAGACCATCAACCTCATCTTATCACGTGGCTTGTTGAGCGCATTACCGCGGAGAGGTAGCGCATGTGGAGGCCCACACTATTCTCTGTTGCATCCACACACAACTCATCACACACCCCACTGAGAGCGAGAACCACACATTATAGTGACCATGAGGAGGTTACCCCATGTGACTCTACCCTCCCTAGCAACTGGGCCAATTTGGTTACTTATGAACTCACGACTCCAGGGGTGATAGTCAGTATCAATACTCGATGAGCTACCCAGGCCCCCCTATCTAGTGGTATTTCATATTTAATCAAGGTGGGTTGTAAACTTGTAAACTTCTTGTTTTGAATTTGATAGAAATTCAGGGGTTTTAAACAACATAAGGGTAAGTAAATTATGACAGAATTTTTACTGGGCAACCTAATACAATAGAGTGCACACTTTTTCAGTTGTATTTGAATTTTTTTTAACTATGTTGAAATTACACAGTCTGATGACATTAATGGAAGCATATTCAGTACCACTGCTGAACAACCTCGGAGCTCATGGTAAATATGCATTTAAAGGTTTCAAAGTAATTGTTAAAAACCAAATCATTTATGGAAAAAAAAATGAATGAGATTTATACTTCAAGAACCAGACTGTTGCACTCTATACATTTCCAGCATGACAGAAGCATTGTGCATCCTGTTGGTGTTTGTTTACATCACAACACATTGTTGACAGTACAGTATTATTGACCGAACACACAGGGACATGCAATTAAACCATCCAACATCCCATTGTCAGCTTACACTTCAGTAGATGTCCACAAATTGGGGAACTTACCAAATTAATATGCCTGCAATGTAAAGGCTTTGACAGACAGGCCCCACACAAAGCCTGGGATTACATGCATATGCCTGAAATTCAACTGCAAGTTTCTACATTCTCACAGCAGCTAATCATTTGACCTTTAATTAGAAGGACTAGATGAATCAAAAAGAAGCACTTGAGCTTCTAAAGGCTGGGGGAAGAGAACACAGCCTGGACCATCATACAACACTGCTTTGCCTTGTGACTCAGGGCTCTGACGAATGTCTAAACTAAAAAAAAAAACTGCAGATTAAAAATAACAAATAATCTAACTCCCATGCCACATGCCAGTTTACTAATGTTCTAATATGTGACAAGGACCCTGCATGAGTCAAGCTCGGGAAATCAAATTACTTTGGAGTGAGTGCCATTGATGTGAAGTTCATTTGCTTAGGTCTTTCTGGCGGCCGATTTTAATCATTCTGACCCACTGAATGAAAGTGCAGCAAATTACTGATTTCATTACAAATATCCATTCTCAGCCGCCTGTTGCTGATTGTCGGCTCAGCATGTAGGGTGCAGGGTGAAGTGGAGGGGAGCTAAACATAATGTCAATGAATTCTACAATGAAAATAGTTTAGCTAAAGAATGGAAGATGTACTGTACATTTTTCCACCTTTGTTAACCTCCTGAGACCCTGCGTCCACATGTGCGGATATTATATATTGCGTTTTGGCTTCATTATAGGCTATGTAACATTTTTATTTATAATTCATTAAACCGACTGATCTCATCTCAGTTGGCTCTAGGCTGACTAAAGGGATAAATTTCAATGCACCGAGTCATGTGACAAAACGTCTAGACTACTGCCATAACCCCCGTTCCCTGATGGAGGGAACGAGACGTTGTGTCGGTGAAGTGACACTAGGGGTCTCTCTTGAGAGCCTCAGTTGCCTCTGAGCTTTGAGAAAAGGCCAATGAGAATTGGCGAACAGAATTTGCATGTCCCTTCCCTCCAATAAAAGGAGGGAATCGTGCATCTGTATAGTCAGGTTTTGCCTGAGAAGCCGAGAATAAGGTACGGCCAAAGGTACAGTGGTTGGTACGGTGTTGTAGCAAGAGGTCCCTCCATCAGGGAAAGGGGGTTACAACAGTAACCTAGACGTTCCCCTTCTGTCACTCACTTGACGTTGTGTCGGCAGTGACACTAGGGGTCCCTATCCAATAACGGCACACAAAAGTTTTGAATAATGTATAGCTTTTGCTCTTATGAAAATAAATTGGTACTTTAATTCACTAAAGTGGCATTCAACATAGTATTCAACATAGATATTAAGGGGAATCATTTCCTATATTATTATTCAGGATTGCAAAATGAATACAATTTTTAGAATACCAAAAAAAAATAACAATAATGGACAAAATGTTTACACTTTATTTTGCGTTGCATATATCTTCAAAAGCGCATATTGACACAATTTGAATGGAATCCTACCAAAATGTCATTAAAACTATTTGTTTCATGAATAAAATATTTGTTTATTATAAAACAAAAAAAGACTCTTTTTAGAAACTAAGACTTTTTAGAAACTAACACAGTCGATGTAGAACATTGCTTGGAGCCACTGATCCAGAATCAGCTTTTCTCATACTATTCTCCCAGTTAAGGGGAGCTGTAACACGGAGCAGTTCGGCAGCATAAGTCAATGAATGGAGTGAATACTTCTCCCTGTGTATCATGTTGTGACCAGTCGAAGACTAGTTTTATAATCCCTCTGCCTAAACGCATGTACTTATTTTGTAATGCAGCGTGTATTAACACATAAATCAATCGCCAAATGGCTTAAACAAATAGTGACCTGACTCAAAGTGTATCTGGACCTGGAGCTTTTTTATCTAGTGTCTTAGCCTAGCTACAATTGGATTTATTTAAACTAATGTCCTAAGATAGCAATGTGTGGCTACGGCTAACCTTGATGAAGATGTGCTTCTATATGTCACGGCAAAAACAGACCTTACCGTTCAAGCTGATAGAAGAAAAAGCCCCAGCTACCACCTGAGCAAATAGCATTTTCAGAAAAATCTCTCGCAGCAGGCTGCAGTGAAACCGGCTAATTGCAAACAGAGCAAATGTAAATGTTAGCAAAGAGAAAATATGCAAGTTGATTGACTACCCGTTAACAAGTCAAAGGACCTTTCGGTTTACACCATGTGAGCCGATTGGCAGTGAGCTGATTGGTTAACATGTAAAATTCAAAGAATCTATCAGCTTGTGCCATTTAGAGTTTCATGCCTGAATTTAGTATTCTATATCCTATATACAAAGTTGTAACAATGCTAACATTATGTATGAAATTACTCAACATATCCTCATGACTTAAATATAATAACAAATTATTTGTTTTATATTTATGTAATTACAGTACAAATACAATACAAATTAATGATGTATGTCAATAACCTGTAACATGATTACTTTGTCTAGTTCAGAACCACAATGTTTCAGTCTTGCTTGCTTCATACACAATTTATTTTCCAATTAAAATCATGGTTAGGTTTAGGGTTTGGGCAAGCAGTTAGACTATATGGTTAAGTTTAGGTTTGGGGTTCAACATATGAAAAATTGTTATAACATTTTTCATTAGTTTAATTTTCTTTATGGGAGTAAAATCGTATACTTTTGTATGAGCCAACTCATACAATTTATACGATTACATCATGAGGTTATATCATAATCTTCATTTTGTAATGAATTTATGCAACCTGGCACTATAAAAGTAATTGGCACCAAGCAAAGAAGCTAAATCCCAAAGCTTTTAAAAATAGGATTGGCTTTACAAACAACACTGAATACGACTTAAAATATCGCTTGCTGACTTCTTCAAATTGAGATCCAGCACACTAATTTCCACCTATATCCTCTCCTGTTCTATTTTGCTGCTAAAAAGGCCTTTCTCTGCATTTTATCAACTGTGGATTCCAAGGCTTCTAGTTAGTTAGTCTAGTTGTTTCATTCATTTTGGAATGCAACGTGGCTTAAAGGAATAGTTCACCCAAAAATGAAAATTCATGTCACCCCAGATGTACATTATTACTTCCCATCTTCTGCAGAAAAAATAAATCCATATCTTCAGAAGTGATAGGGATAGATCAAAACAAAATGCCAGTCGTGACTTAGAAGACAACAAGTAGTGTTAAAGAAAAATGTTGGAGGATTTCGATATAAGAGAAGAGGAGATTGAGTTTTTTACCCAGCCCTATTTGTTTGAACCGGAGTACACCAACCAGGAACTCCGGGAGATGGAGGAGGCTGCAGCAGTGGCACAAACAATAGAATGTGGTAGACAGAGAGTATGGGAGACGTGGAGGCGCTCATGCAGGAAATGCCAAAAGAGGCTAAGTGCGTTTGCTGCCATGAATGGACGATTGGAATGACTGGATAGATGCACGAACACACCATTTTAAGACTAATGCAAATCTACAGTATAGCTAAAACAACTCACTTCTTTTCGCCATTTTCCTTTGCTGTAAACAACGCGTGCTTCCGCATTCGTCACTTCTCACCGGAGCTTACGCTATGAGTACTTCATATGGCGGAACTCGACTCTGTTATGAATGCGCGGACGCCCGTTACCGGAAGCCTGTTATTCTAGTTTATAAAATTATAAATATGGATATTTTTCTTACAAAAACGCATCGCTTCACTTCAGAAGACCATTATTCACCCCCTGGAGCCGTATGGATTACTTTTTTGATGGATGGATCTGCTTTTTTGGGCTTCAAAATCAAAGGTACCATTCACTCCCATTATAAAGCTTGGAAGAGCCAGGATATTTTTTAATATAACTCTGATTGTGTTTGGCTGAAAGAAGAAAGTCATATACAACTAGGATGGCTTGAGGGATAATTTTCATTTTTGGGTGAATTAAAGGTCCTTTTCGCTATAAATATCCATTTTCACTTCCACATTCTACTATTTAGTTTTTTTTTTGGTGAGTCACATTTGTTGTGCATATTTCCAAATTCTGGACAGGGAGGAAGATTTATTGCAAAAAGGCCTACAAGTATGATTTATTTTTTTCACCCACACCCATCATTTGCTTGCAGTGTAGCAGAGCTGAGATATTCTTTAAAAAAATCTAAGCATGCAAGGTCGACTGAGCCGGAAGTCTAAAAGCACCACCACAGAATGGCATGGCAGCAACGGCATTTTATATGTCACATGTGCTTTTCATGAGATCGGGTTTCAATTAATTTGTAAGTATAATGGTCAAAAACATGCATTGCTTTTCAGCCTAATCAGAAGTCCAGAGGAAAATGACTTCATTTCTATAGGTATAAAAATGCAACATTGCCTGCATCTTCTCATTGTCTGTACTCTGCGCCAAAAGTGCATCTGAATGCAGTGCAGCAATGTTGCGGAGCACAATAGTATCGGTCACATCTGCAGAGGTCCGTAAACAAATGAGCCTGCAGCTGCAATTTTGGGTTGATACTTTACGCCATGCAGGATCCACAAAAATAATATTTACAGTGATTAATTTGACACAGTAGTGTGCAGTAAATTGGTTTGAAATGGAGCGTCAACCCATGAGGAAGGGAAAGGTGGTTTTTACCCCTCAGAGTGGAGAAAAGAAAAAAAAACACTTTTGGACACTGATGCCACTGACTGCAATACCTGAGCCTCATCTGCTGAGTGTCGAGTGGACAGCCAAATTTTTACCCACAGGACAACTTTGTAATTGGATCACAGTGCTGTTTGTTCTGCTATCATATTACACCATGTAAGATCAAACCTTTGGCCACCGATTCTAAGACATGGGGCCTGCAAACAAGGGCAGATTAAAACCAGTAAAATGTGAAGTGTGTGAGAAATGTGCATACCATTAGTAGGCAAGACATAGTATTACCCTAGCCCTTCAAAAAACAGAAGCATACAGAGTACTGTCTTTAATGGCACTACAAATTGAACTATAGTTTTCAGTCACCCAGTTTCTTTACTTTTATGTCAAGATGTACTGTACATTCACTGTAAAATGGCACTGGTAAAATAGAAGGCACAATCAGATGGAGGGCAAAACTTTGATAACAGACAGCCTGTTCCTCTCTAAGAGGGACACATTTCCATGCCAATGGAGTGAGAGAGACAGCTGGTGCTGTCACTGAGCCCGGCTGTCCTGCAGTAGGTGGCAAAACTCAGGAGAGGGGGATCTCTTCCAGCTCAAACTAATTACTGAGCCTGCATGCTCTCATCGGACTGTGAATGACATTGATCCACAAGACATGTTGTTTTATTTTCATTTTATGCTATGTTCATGAGTTTTAAATACACATTTAATACAAATAAATGCACATAGTACTAGCATTATTTGTATCTCTGTGTTGGTCAGTATACTGGTCAGTATACTGGTCTAGCACTAGTATTGGCCAAGCAGTAGTCTCAGTATAGTGGTGAAGTACTAGAATCATTATCATGGTGTACCACTAGTATTCAGTGGTATAGTATAGTACTAGTATCATTATACTGGTGTATAACTAGCATTAGTACAGTACCAGTATCGGTATAGTGGTATAGCACTAATATAAGTATAGTAATAGTATAATTATAGTGGTATAAAACAAGTATCAGTATAGTAATAGTATCAGTATAGTGGTGTAGCACTAGTATTGGTACAGTATTTGAATCAATATAGTGGTACAGAACAAGTATAAGTCCATTGTAATGTACTAGTATCAGTATAGTGGTATAGCATTTGTAGTAGGACAGATTGAATGAATCTCGGGAGACTTCACCAGTTAGCATTAAATTGTATAAGCCTGAGCATGTTTCTTGTGATATACACACTTAATATGAATCTGTTTGTTCTAAGAAGATAACCCACTGTAGATTACTATTATGAGTATAGTGGTATAACACTAGTATTGTTATACTACGAGTATCATTACAGTAATGTAGCAATAGGATCATCATTGTAATAGTATTAGTGCATTACAAGTATGAGTATAGATATACCACTATTATTAGAACAGTACTAGAATGAGTATAGTATTATAGTACTAGTATCTTTCTAAAACTAGTAACAGTGTAGTGGTATAGCACCAGTATTAGTATAGTACTAGTATCAATATAGTGGTATAGCACTAGTATTGGTACAGTACAATATTAGTACAGTGGTGTAGCACTAGAACTGGTACAGTATTTGAATCAACATAGTGATAAAGCACTAGTATTAGTCCACTACTAACATTAGTATATTGGTTTTACCACTAGTATTGTAATGTACTAGTATAAGCATAGTAGTACAGCACTAGTATGCTCAAGTACTAGTCCCAGTATAGTGATATCTGTAGAAGCAGTATTGTAATACTATCATTATATTGTTACAGCACTAGAATTAGTGCAGTACCTGTATCAGTATATTGGTAATACACTAGTATAATACACTAAAATACTAGTATAAGGTGCAGTACAAGAACCATAAAGAACTTGTGTCAGTATAGTGGGACAGAACTAGCATTGTACAGTACAAGTAGGAGTATAATGGCATTGCACTAGTACTAGTATAGAACTTAGGCTTGAGATCGATGCTGTTTTCACAGATTATTAATCAGAAGTTTTTTATGATTATTATCGATATACACTCACGGAGTACTTTATTAGGAACACTATGGTTGCAGTCCATCTGCCTCAAGGTTCGACGTGTTGTGCATTCTGAGATGCTATTCTGCTTACTACAATTGTACAGAGTGGTTATCTGAGTTACCATAGCCTGTCTGTCAGCTCAAAACAGTCTGGCCATTCTCTGTTGACCTCTCTCATCAACAAGGCATTTCCATCCGTATAACTGCCTCTCACTGGATGTTTTTTTGTTTGTTTTTGGCACCATTCTGAGTAAACTCTAGAGACTGTTGTGCATAAAAATCCCAAGAGATCAGCAGTTACAGAAATACTCAAACCTGTCTAACTAGCACCAACAATCATCCCACGGTTGAAATCACTGAGATCACATTTTTCTATCCCCATTCTGATGTTTGATTTAAACATTAACTGAAGCTCCTGACCTATAAGCATCACCAATTCTAATCGTTCACTTTGCACAGTTAATCCAGTTTCATACACTAACCTGCAAACTCATCAACGTCACTTTGTTAATTCTTGAAGTACAAAAACATTTGTAACTTTGGACTGCCATCAGCTCGTGTGTGTTTGTGTGTGATACCTTGTTAATGCCGTGACTGGCTTCAGTAAATGTTATGTCGCCCCATGTGGTCTCCCAACGCTATTACATCAGACTACATTGAGTGGAATGCAAATGGCAGTGAATTGAATGCACAGATATTAGGCTTCTAATTTAAATAATGGCTGATGTTAATATATCGATGCATCAAATATGTATCGATAGCATATCATGACAAACAATAATCGATATATCGATATTTTATGAAACTAATAGTACTAGTATCAATATAACGTTGAGTACACATCAGGAGTCTTCACCAGTTAGCATGAAATTGTAAACGCATGGACATGTTTCTCTTGAGATTCACACTTAATCTGTATCTGTTTATTCTAATAAGAGAACCCACTGTAATTGTTTCCAAAGCAACCCGGCTATGATAATTCTCAGCTAACCAATGACAGATTATTCCAGAACCTCCTGCCAACAGCCACATGACACATTCAGTAGTTGTTAGCCAGAGACTGCTGCGTGAGTGTCTGCCCCAATATTCACTAGATGCATACTACTAACACACGCTGGCCATGCAAAAACCTCCACTGCTCCATACATCATGTATTCTCCAGACAAGACTTCTCAAAGGTGTGATAATGTAATGGAGAGATATATGGAGAAAGTGATAGAAAGACAGTGTGTCAGAGACATGAAGAAATGAGAAGGACAGATGTCCTGCCAGAAATTCTTCTGCCATCAGTGAACCATGAGGAGCTCCCGATGCTGTCTCTGGACTGACCACTGAGAACAAACTGTAGCCCTCTGTATTTTAAGAAACACACAGCATGCCATCACACTACGATATGAGAATGTTTTTCAGCTACATAAAAAAAGGACTACAACTGTACATACAGACAACAGGTTGGTTTTATTTACTAGTATTGGTAAAGTACTAGCACCAGTACAGTGGTACAGCCTTAGTGTTGGTATACTATGAAGTATCATTACAATTATGTAGCAACAGTGTCCATATAGTAACAGTGTTGGAACATTATTATTATTGTTAAGTAATATATGCTAGTATGTTCTACTATGAGCATAGTGTTATAGCACTCATGTTGTTATACTACAAAGTATCATAGCAGTGATATAGCAATAGTATCATTATATTTATAGTATTGGTACAGTACTAGTATCAGTATAGCACTAGTATTCTGAGGTACTAGTATCATTATACTGATAAAGTATTGGTATTGCAAAATTGTAGTATCAGTAAAGTGGAATAGCACTATTATTGTAAAGTACTTGTACCTGTAAAGTGATATAGCCCGTGTTTTTTTTAAAATACTAGTAGCAGATTCCGATGAGTTTAAGACAATTGCTGTCACCATTTTGTCTGGAGGCACAGATCAAAACAGTTTGTCTGCTGGTGCAGTGGAGAAAAGCGTTACCAAATTCCATGTAGACTTAGTATTTAAAGTTCGGTATAAACTATCATTATATACTTTATATATTAGTTGTTTCGATTTTTAGATGATAACCAGTTTTATAATCTGGCCAACGGGCAAAGAAACACAAAGGAGTGGACATCAGGGGCGGTTGCACCAGCTATACGCAAGTTACAACTTAGCCTAGCTGTGGTGTAAATGGGCACTAAGTCACAATTTACGCACTACTAAATATTTGAGAGTTGCACCATTAAGCTTAGGTAGAACGTAACACTACATATAAACTAAATATTTACGGAAGCTGGTTGGACAAACGGTTGGACTCATATTGTGCATGACATACATCAATCATTTCAACATGCAGTATGATGTTGCATTTACACTCGTTTACATTTACGGACTTTAAAGTGGCTCTTCAGCATGAAACCGTTCTAACAGTGCAGTTTTCAGGGTGCGTCACCCAGTGTCAAGTTAATACATTCAAAATATATGTAGGTTTTTAAAATGAATAAATGTCTATTTTTAAGTATTTATTCATCACCCCTTAATTATTTTAGATACAGTTCTTATATATTGTTATATACACAGGGCAAATATACTATTTATCAAATCTACTTTTATTACATAACGTATTTTAATGGGGATATAATTTATTAGCTCACAGTTACGTGAGCAAATAAGGTTTTAGCATCAACCTTAACAAGATCAAATTGAAATTCACAGCTTTTTAATACTTAACATGAAAGGCTGCTTATTGGATCAATAAAGGTAAATGTCATATGCCACTACGCATTAATTTACAGAGAGTTTACGACCTACAAGTTAAGTTTTGCCTTAAGAACAGGTTTTCAAATTAAGCACCAACTTAGTTACAAACTAACTAGTAGTTACTATGCCCTTAGTGTGAACTTTACGTCCTAACTTATGTAAGAAAGTACGCACAGCTGGTACAACCCTACCCAGAGCAGTAAGAAAATAAAGGACCCATAGTATAGCCAGGATGAATAGAAAATAATAATTAATTAATTAAACTTCAGCTAGCTGTTATTCTGATCATGTCTACAAGAAAAAAAACTAGGAACTGTAAGGATATCCTGTTGTTACTGAAGCAATACAGACAACTGATGGCCAGCTAAAGGCTACGCACAGTCTAAAGACATGCTAATGTTTACCTGACTGTTTCTCCCATTTGTTTATGTTCTTCTGTTGCCATGGCCCTTTAGTAAGATAATTTTATCTCTTGTACACTGGTGTAGATGCTGAATAATAGTTAATTGAATCTTGAACTTATGACAATAGCATTCTGTAGTTTGTTTACATAAAGCATTCAGGACACAGGACAGTTAGCATTAGCATGCAAGTTTGTGTGTAGACTCTTATATACAGAATAGGCTACTCATACTCAATCATTAAGTGTTTGACCATCTTTTAATTATATTTATTTTCATGTAGACATGTGTTACTTTCAAAGTAATACAAAACTTGCTTGGGTCTCATTTCTAAAGTACAGAGTAAACACTCATTTGTCAGTCATTGTAAAAACAGCAGGAATCAGCGAAGACAAGAGCTATGAGATCATGAATTAAGAGAAGAGACTTTTCTTGATTTATAAATATGATATGCTTTAAGAAATTAACAGTTTTATGTATTCTTTGAACATGGTTATTGAAGTGAGCGAACAGCGTATAGCAAAGTTAAATCTATACAAAATAAAACCTTGAATAAGGCGTTGAACCTGACAAACATCTTTTTCTGTATGTCTTTAATATGGTGTAGCATTTGCATTTATACATTTTGCCCATATCTTAATAATGGCGTAAACTTCTCGATCTTTCTTTTAACGTTTAATGTCCATCGCGCTTCCATTGACTAAATAAAACATGATTTTAGAAGCATGAATATTGTCTTGTGTAAGCATTAACAGTATGCATTAAGTATCGAAGGATCAATCCAACAGTTAAGTTTATCTTCATAATCATCTTCTCATAACAACTTTGTGAAATATTATCATTATTGTTCCAATAAAAACCTTTTTTTCTCCACGGTCACATTTCAAATTTCTTTATTTATCTAGTTGGTACTGGAGAAATGCAGTGCTTGTTTACTGGTGTCTCCATCCAAAATGGTGGTGGGGGTGTGTTTGATGACGTAATTGAATAATATAAATATTAGTACAGTTCTATTATCAATATTGTGGTATATACTCAATATATATAGAGAGAGAGTTGTACAATTGTAGTATCAGTATAGTGGAACAGCACTAGTATAAGTACAGCTTGACCTCAGAAGTACCTCAGGCATCTATGAAAAATTCAGTTGGTGTAAAATTGCATATGTCCCTTTTTTAACTATAGGGATATTAATGCTTAATGGTGCACAGAAGTAAAACCCAAATTATATAAATTTAAACCACCATAGTACTGTAGAAAAACTACATTATTTTGCATGATGTGCATTTGGTACTGAGTGTTGTACAACTCAACCAGTCAGCTGTGTTGCTGTCTATTCAGGTTTTTTGCTAATTTTATTCTTTTCAACACTTCCCTACCCATCTACTGCTATAAAATGGGTTGAAAGTATAAATAAACAGTTGCATAATGCATGATACGAACACTATCTGCATCTGTTGATTCCATCTGAAGCCGCAAATGGCAGCGACCCAGGCTAGACTGACATGTTATTGATGACATGATATCATATCATAATAGCTGTGCAGTTAGGAGCTCATCACCGCCTGCACTCCGAAAATGGTGTCGCACTGAAAAGATAAGGCAAACAAACACAATCCCATCCCAACAGCCCCTGAGGGGAACATCAGAGCTATGAAGCATGGCAGTGTACTAGTTACCAATGTGCTGTGTTCAGTCGATCAAAATAGAGGTTTAAAAGAATAGTTTGCGCAAATAAAATGATTATATCAATACTTGTTCGTCCAAAAAAATAAAAAAAATTCAATAAAATACAGTGTTTAAGTTTTGAATGACATAAGGGTGAGTAAATAATAGCAGAATGTTCATGAATTATTTCTTTAAGCTTTAAAGTTGATTTAGCAGCCCAGTGTGTGTTAAACAGGAGCTATCTTGGCATGCAGCAGAGCAAACAGACTTTAGTGTTTAGGGGCATTATGGCATATTAAACAAATTTGGAGCATTTTACCCACTTCAATTTTCAAAGGTTAAATAACTAACAACCCACATCTTTTAACCTCATGTTTGGGGATACACCTTACACCATCAGAAAATGTGGAACCTGAAAGTTTTATTAAACATACTCATGCATGAACTCCCATAATTGTCAGTGCATAACGTGCTATGTTGGTTCTAATAATACAATGCAACAAGGCTCATGCAGTGTGACTGACTGAACCTGCTTTGGATCCCTAAAGTCATTATAGTAAGTGAAGTGAAGTAAATTTGGCAGTAATTAACAGAAATATCCCCACTTAACAGCCTCAAATGCTTATTCAGCTCTTAAATTTCTGCCAGACATTCCCTTATCAACACAAGTTCCTTTTAGTATCCTGAGCGGAGTCAAATCTAGTCAGATTTGGCAATGTGTTTAAATGAAGCATTAAAGTTTGCAGACAAATGTGATTTTCCATTAGTTCAAAATGGATCTGGATGTTTACAACCCATGCTAAAATAACTTTGAGTTCATATGTTTAACATTTCTCACAAAATCCATCAATAATAGGTTTGGGGTATATATCACACCAAAATCAAAAGAAATAATGGTAACACTTTAAAATAAATCTCGATTCATTAACCACTGAAGCTACACTAATACACCACTGAAGCTACACTAATACACCACTGAAGCTACACATATACACCACTGAAGCTACACTAATACACCACTGAAGCTACACTAATACACCACTGAAGCTACACTAATACATCACTGAAGCTACACTTATACACCACTGAAGCTACACTAATACACCACTGATCAAATCACAGACACAGAACAACTATACCCGGACTCTGTTATTATTATTCTTGGGGACTTTAACAAAGCAAATCTCACACGTGAACTGCCCAAATACAGACAGCACATTACATGCCCCACCAGAGACAGGAATATATTGGATCACTGCTATACAACATTAAAGGATGCATATTTCTCTGTCCCACGTGCAGCTTTGGGACTCTCTGATCACTGTCTGGTTCATCTCCTTCCGACCTACAGGCAGAAATTAAAATCAACAAAGCCAGTTGTAAAGACTGTAAGGAGATGGACTAATGAAGCAGAGCGGGAACTACAAGCCTGCTTTGACTGCACTGATTGGAGTGTTTTTGAAGCTGCAGCTACAGACCTGGACGAGCTCACAGATACTGTTACATCATACATCAGTTTCTGTGAGGGCATGTGCATCCCTACTAGGACATTTTTAGCATTCAACAATGATAAACCATGGTTCACAGGAAAACTCAGACAGCTTCGTCATGCCAAAGAGGATGCTTACAGTGGTGGGGATAGAGTCTTGTATAATCAGGCCAGGAACACACTGAATAAGGAAATCAGAGTGGCTAAAAGAAGCTACTCTGAGAAGCTGAAAAACAAGTTTTCAGCTAATGACCCTGCATCAGTGTGGAGTGGCCTTAAACAACTTACTAACTACAGGACTCCTACCCCCAACCCTGTGGTGGACCAACGACTGGCTGACAACCTGAATGTGTTCTATTGCAGATTGGAACGGCCCAATTTCACACTCCACACGACCTTCATTTCACACAATCATTAACACCTCCTGCAACCCCTCCTCCTCCCCCTCCTGCTACACAACCTGCACTCAAGATCTGTGAAGACGATGTGTGCCGTGTCTTTCGGAAGCAAAGGTCAAGGAAGGCTCCAGGCCCAGATGGCATCTCACCAGCGTGCCTTTGTTCCTGTGCTAACCAACTGGCCCCCATCTTCACTCAGTTCTTCAATAGATCACTGGAGCGGTGTGAAGTCCCATGCTGCTTCAAACGCTCAGTTATTATCCCTGTCCCTAAGAAACCAAAAATCACAGGACTTAATGACTACAGACCTGTTGCCCTGACATCTGTGGTCATGAAGTCATTTGAGAGACTGGTGTTGGCCCACCTGAAGGACATCACTGGACCCTTTCTGGATCCCCTTCAATTTGCTTATCGAGCAAACAGGTCTGTGGATGATGCAGTCAACATGGGATTGCATCAAGTCCTGCAATACCTGGACAGACCGGGGACATACGCAAGGATCCTTTTTGTGGACTTCAGCTCGGCTTTCAACACAATCATCCCAGCCATTCTCTGGACTAAATTAAACCAACTCCCTGTTCCCACCTCTACCTGTCAGCGGATTACCAGCTTTCTGACGGACAGGCAGCAGCTTGTGAGGCAGTGAAAATTCACTTCCACCACCTGTACCATCAGCACTGGTGCCCCCCAGGGATGTGTGTTCTCCCCACTACTCTTCTCGCTCTACACAAATGACTGCACCACCAAGGATCCCTCTGTCAAGCTCCTGAAGTTTGCAGACGACACCACTGTCATCGGCCTCATCCGGGATGATGATGAGTCTGCATATAGAAAGGAGGTTGAACGCCTGGCTGTCTGGTGCAGTCAAAACAACCTGGAGCTGAACACACTCAAAACGGTGGAGATGATTGTGGACTTTAGGAGAAACACCCCAACATTTCCCCCCCCCCCCCCCACCATTCTAAACAGCACTGTGGCAGCAGTGGAGTCATTCAGGTTCCTGGGCACTACCATCTCACAGGCCCTGAAGTGGGAGATACAAATCGACTCCATTGTGAAAAAGTCCCAGCAGAGGTTGTACTTCCTTCGCCAGCTGAGGAAGTTCAACCTGCCACAGGTGCTGCTGAAACAGTTCTACTCAGCAGTCATTGTGTCTGTCCTCTGCACTTCAATAACTGTCTGGTTTGGTGCAGCTACGAAATCAGACATCAGAAGACTACAGAGGACAGTTCGGACTGCTGAGCGGATTATTGGTTGCCCCCTGCCCTCCCTTCAAGAACTATACACTTCCAGAGTGAAGAAAAAGGCTGGTAAAATCACTCTGGACCCCACTCACCCTGCCCACTACCTTTTTGAACGGTTGCCTTCTGGCCGGCGCTTCAGAGCTCTGAGGACCAGAACCGTCAGACACAGGAACAGTTTTTTCCCTCAGGCTATCCATCTCATGAAGAATTAAATTGCCCCATTGAGCAATAATTATGTGCAATACACAGTTTAAGTCTATTTATATTATACAACATATCCACTTCTGCCATTACTTACATTGCTCTGTACATAATATACTGTATTTTTGTTCTTTATATAACAGACTGTAATAGATTTGCACTACGTGTGTGTATGTGGGTATGTATGATGGTGAGTGTATGTACGTATATGTATAATTATTTATTTTGAGTCTTTAATTACCTATGTCTTGCTGCTGTTTTTGGTATTGTTTGTATTGTTGTACACTGGAAGCTCCTGTCACCAAGACAAATTCCTTGTATGTGTAAGCATACTTGGCAATAAAGCTGATTCTGATTCTGAAGCTACACTAATACACCACTGAAGCTACACTAATACACCACTGAAGCTACATTAATACACCACTGAAGCTACACTAATACACCAATGAAGCTACATTAATACACCACTGAAGCTACATTAATACACCACTGAAGCTACACTAATACACCAATGAAGCTACATTAATACACCACTGAAGCTACACTAATACATCACTGAAGCTACATTAATACACCACTGAAGCTACATTAATACACCACTGAAGCTACACTTATACACCACTGAAGCTACACAAATACACCATTGAAGCTACACTTATACAGCATTTCGCAGTACATTTCTGTTTCAACTAGGGTTGTGCTACGTTGGTCGACTAATTGGCTTATCATCCAACAACTTACTAGTCGATTCGTAGGGTAGACTACTAAAATTAATATTTTAAGTGGTGGTGGTTTTAATGGGAGACACATTTCTCAAATTAATTGAGAGATGCAAATTCTTGAAGACCGTTTTTGCATTATTATACACTGAGCCAAAACATTATGACCACTCAAAGGTAAAGCGAATAACGTTGATCATCTCCTAACAAGGCTACAGAGGTTAGCATGGTGTATTATTGCTAAAACTGTGACCAATCAAACTGTATGTTTAAGTCATTGCTGACAATAACAATTTCTAGTTTAGTTGAATGGGGGCTTGGTTCTCAATGCCAGGTCATTGGATGAGATGAGAACATGCTCTGACCCCCTGGGGGGTGAAGTTGCCATCTGTGTGGCACTCATTAAACGAATGAACCATGAGAGATAACAGAGAAAGCCTAAGCAGATGAAAAGTGACGTTAGCGCTTAATAGCTTGTGTTGATTAATGATTTCTTCACCCTATACCTGTCTTAACATCAAATGGTGTGTAGATATACAGCGGCCCCAACAAGCATTTGGACACTTCCTGAATTCTGGCTTTAGTTTGCTTGTATTAACGCTCAGCAGCAACAGTTAAAAGAACATTATCATTCTGTCTGAAGTGGTCATATTGAAGAAATAAGTATGTTATTATGTGGAACATAATACTGCTGGCCTCTTGGGGCTGGTAAGGCCACTTTGACTTGGCATTCACCACCATATCTGGCAAACACTGAAGCGTGAGCACCCTGAGCCACGACATGCATTTGATCTAGCAAGAGGACAACCAATACATTTCACAAGGGATGGATACTAGAGTTTTCATGTGCCGAATAAGTAGGACCTCATCTGAATGTAAATGTGCCTCTGAGATGCCATTTCATGGAATTGGGAGACCTGTGCAGGACTGATTTCGAATTTTAGCACTGCAGGTAGAAGGGGAATACAAAACGTAAAAAATAAAAAAAGTAGGATAATGTCAATGTGTCAATGGAGTGCAATAAACTTACATCCTCCCGCTTGTCAGCTCTAGCCATCCGCAAGACTCTATTAAAAATATCTTAGAGTTCTTCTACACTGGTTATGCTTCAGGATCCAGAATGTACATGCACATATGAGCTTCAGTTTCTCTGGGAAATGTCCACAGAATGGTTCAAAAAGTGAGTTGTATTTCTCGTTTTAAATGATGTAATGCTTAATGACAGTAAAATTACTGTAAAAGTCAGATATGCATATTCTATTAACTCTACCCCCCAACACTGACCCTTAACATCAATTGAATAAAAATGTCATTTTAGAGGGGAAATGTAACTTCTTAATTGTGATCACCATTGTTTATGTGAACGCGATTACATCCTTGTTCCTACAAGACTAGAACCCGGGTCTCAGAGGTTGTGCCATCACTAGCACTGGATGGAAATGTGATCATGTTTGAATTCATGGAAATGTTCAAGCCACGTCCACATCCATTTATAGCGGAATACAGATACAGATAATGGCTTTGTTGCACACCCATTTTGGGGTACATGAACTTTTGAAACAAAACATGTTGATTTCCAGTGTAATCAGGTTGTTGTTCTTGACACAAACCATGTTCATTTTCAATGCAAATAAGTCATATTTACTGTACTCTGTTCAATAGTTTTGTGTATTTTTTGCTTTGCATAGATTTGTTCATGGTTTTGCTTTTGAGGGAATATCCACGTTGGCTAGCTTCTACCAAGTGACAGATGAATTCACGGCAAAATACTGTACAGTTTGATTTGACGCTCTGACGTCAACAACAAAAGATGTTGCCATTTTCTCCTCCCCTTTACACTTCATAAGCCTATTCATTTTGATATCATTACTATGCATGGTTAAACTTTCTGTGGCCCAGGAAAGAAATACCACCTAGATTTGGTTTGCGATCCACCAGTTGAGAACCAACCACACTGCCTCGCATATCACATAGAGTTGTTGTAGTTTTTACTGTTCAGATATCTGTGGGATAGTTAGTGCTAAAAGAAACAATGACTGTCAGGTTGTATTATAATGGTTTACAGAGTACAGGGCTAGAGGTAGGTAAGACCTGTTAGGTTTTCTTAAGTCTAGAAAATGCATTTGTTGACCAATGTAGTTCAATACTAAATAATGTATCATTTAACAAATTATTGTGGTAAACCATTAAGAAAATGTAGTAACTATGAAGAACATTTTTTATGTAAATCAGTGGTGTTAACTTGTGAAAATGTGTTTCCAGGGACTTACTATAACATCGATAAGGTGTTTTGAGCATTTTTAGCATGTTATTATGCAGTTGCCAATGTGTTATTGATGATGGCTAGGTGGATACCGAGAGGCCAAGTGGTGCTTGGGTCCCACTCATTATTTTCACAAGCAAATGTGCTGCAAAAATTTGCCAGACGTCTGCAGCTCTCCACTGGTAGTGGTGAACCTGCAGCAAACCTTCTTTGGAACGAAGAAGATAGTGTAGTTCTAAGCCATGAACTGAACCAAACTAACCAGCTCCAAGGTGAATCACATTACAACCTTTGATTTGAAGCCCAGTTTTGTCATTCACTATAATTCAGCTGTTTTTGCACACTTTGTTTGCCGTGATTAGAGGATTGTAATTGAATGAGATGCCTGATAGATGAATCCCGATATCTCCCTGCTAGAATTACGCTCACGCTTACATTCCTGAATCCGACTGTTGCACTCTACAGTATAGTCATTTTACAATAGCTTTTAACTCAGCCCATCCTATCAGAATTCAAGGTTGGAATTATCTGTTTTATAACTACTGTAATTCTTCAACCTTGTAATATGTTGGAAGAAGACTTACAGACCGACTTTCAACTAAAGATCGAATGCATGATCCACTATGTAGGAAATATGTAAGATGCCAAGAGGTACAACATAGTTTATTCTTAAATGAAACATAACTGGGAAGAACTAAATTAAATCTTCTGCACATTCTTCTGGGCATGTCTAAACCACTGTGAGGACAAATCGGAAAAATATGATGGAGCTCATGAGATTTCAACGCACATCTGTCATCTTCTACGTTCATATCCACATCTTATAAAGTGGCTGCTTTTGTCCCTTCGAAGCCATATCCAAAGATTTTAAATCGATAGATCATATTTCACAGCATTAAATGCTACATGGAGCATTGACATGCACATTCAATAGCTTTCAAACAATCTGCCATTCCAACTCAATCTTTGCAGCAGTATTTGTGTTTGCATGTATGTTTCACGTCACCTCATTTTGTTTCCCTCTGCAAACACCAGTATTTGTTTGCCTCCTCACTTTCACCTCCTGCCTTGCATAAGAAGAGCTCCATGTTTTCACAGCTCAGTCCCCTCCGGCACAATTTCCATGCTCTTCTCCACCACTGACTTTCCTGCTCTGGGATTGTTGTACAGCACTACTGCATCTACCCGAAAACACACTTCAAATGCAAAATCTTTTAAATTTCCCGGTCTCGCTGTGGGGCTTTTGCTTAATCCTAGCCCACACACAGCAAAATCTGCAAAGATATAACAATAGCATCGATTGAGCTCCCATGTAAAAAAAACTCCATTGAAATGTGCCCTGCGATATGTTTAGGGTGTTCTTCTTTCTAGCTCATTATCTCCGCTCACCAGCATAGCTCAGAATTTGAACATTAGTGATAACAATATGTCTAGCATGGCTTGAGAGTAACACCACAAAATGACATGGTTGTTTCAGCAATCGCATTTCCCATTTCACATCTGAATTTATGAGAATATCGTTTAGGATTAAGGTTTAGGATAGGAAGGTAGGTCATCTGTTTTAACTGTTAGGGAGAACATTTAACTCTCCTTTAATGCCACAGAGTGAAAATTTAACCTCAGATCTGACGTGATATGTGTAAGGAACTACGTAATATAATTTTGCAAAAATGTCTCAAGTAATTTTCATAAGATCAGTCTGGGCCATTTAGACCAAAGCATTCTTGCACTAAAAAAGCTAGATGCAACGCAACACATATAACTGCAGGTGTCTTGAGATGCACTTTTAAAAGTTATTCACTCCTGCACGAGATGCTCACAAAACAGCTGGAAACTGTGGCGCGATCAAAGATGACCATCTAGCACATTTTCACATAAAACAACTATGGAAAATGAGCGCCAACACAAAAAAAGTGTCTGGTGTGAACAGTGTTTTTTAGCGCACTGCTAGGAAGCCAATTGTGTGGCAGCAGTGCAATGCACTGGTTGGAGTATTTTTGTAACTGCTGATCTCCTGGGATTTTCACACTCTTTTTAATAGATGATTGTTGGTGCTAGTTAGACTTTCACGCACAACAGTCTCTTCTAAAAAGAGTTTACTCAGAATGGTGCCAAAAACTAAAAGCATCCAGTGAGCAGCAGTTCTATGGATGGAAATGTCTTGATGAGATTTGGTCAATGGAGAATACCCAGACTGGTTTGAGCTGACAGAAAGGCTACTGTAACTCAGATAACCACTCTGTACAATTATAGTGAGCAGAATAGCATCTCAGAATGCACAACACGTCGAACCTTGAGGCAGATGGGCTACAACAGCAGAAGACCACGTGGGGCATTTTATTAGGATCATAGTGTTTCTAATAAAGTGCTCAGTGAGTGTATGTGATTTCACCCCCCCCACCCCCCGTCCCCAAATGTTTTACTGTCTCAGTGAGGAGAGGTGTACTTTTACTTATGTAAGTGATCAAACTTGTGATTTTCACCTGGCAGATGATAAAACAGACAAAAAAAATCTCATTGATTTACATTGGAGGAGGGACCCAAGCAGTGACCCAGGGACAGTATCTAGGGGCCAGAATATTATAAAAAATTGGGGCTGGGCTTTTTTGACTTGGGACCAGTAAGCAACTTCTCAAAACATGCTAACAACCGCATAGCAACAGGCTAAAAACACTCAGCACACCTCAGCAACTGCAACCACCTTTTTCCTGAAGGTGGAAGTGTTCTATGATTAATAACGGCAGACTGTTTTTACTTTCCAGTCTCCAGTGTTTTCACTTGTTCTTGGCTGATTTAATTTTTTTAAATTGCCACAACAAAAAAAAAAGAAAGGAAAAAGCATGTGGCTACATAGTGCCAATAATTTACAGAGTCACACTGACTGTGTCTCACCTGTCAAAGTTTAAGGAGTGGGTGGATGACGTACAGCTCTGGACCCAGTTTAGTTACGCTAATAAAATAAAGTACTTTAAGTTGCTTCTATAGCCAACAACTCCACAAATTGAGCCTAAACTAATTTTTATTCCAACTAACACATAAAATTGATGTTCTCCATCTGGAATGCTTGTATATTCCTTCTTATTGAGAGCTTAACCAGAAAACAGTGCAGCGGCAGTTAGAATCATCATGGCGGCGCCAAGTGGTTGGTCAGGAAAACTGGATAGAAACAACCTAGCATAATGGCAGTGCGTTTTTGCACATTATTACTACACTACACATCACAAAAAACTCCTAACCATAAGTATTAAACTTTGCACGCAACTTGTTTCACACCATTTGTGTTATAGACATCAATAGCTGTTTTCCAGCCAAATGTTTTCATGCCAATCTTGGGATATCGCATTAAAAATGCTGGATAGAAAGACTAACATGTGAAAAAAATCTCCAAAATGCACATAATGTGGATACATTTTGTATTTGGCAAGAAGAAATGTACGTAAAATACAACGGAAACACATTTACAGAATACATTCCTACAGAATTTTTATCGGACTATAGATGTGCATTAAAAAAAGTCACGTGAATTTGCCTCAAAAAGCCATGTAAATACAAAATTTTATCAAAGAATGTAAACAATATCATCGCACAGCACCTCAAATGTTGCACTGCGTTTTTCTGAAATGCCAAATCCTGAAATCAAAATAATTTGTTTGGCTACTCTTACCTCCTTGAACTGTGTGACAGATTTCACTCCCAGACGAAAGGCATCTGCAAGTGAACACTAGCAAACAAAACGTTCAGAGCATTTTGTTGGTATGCTCTAAACCCCAAGTAATTTATTACATTTAGCAACATTGGTTTCAACTTCCATTTTAATTTCTATTTTGCACCAATTTCTAACAGAAGTGACACATTTTGTTCTCTTAAACAAATTACATGGAAACACTGCTTTATAAACAAATAGGTTTTGTGATATTCCTATTTTTCGGATAAATCATCAATAAATCAAATTATAAACATAGCTAATGTGACCTCAAATCATGCCTTTTACAGTGCAATAATGCTAAATGTACTCCTTGGCAATTTCAGTACCTACTGAGTAAAAGGTTCAAAAGTTGTATTTTGAGTTGCTGTCTTGTGAATTATATAGATTTCACAGCACAACATCTTCTTTAGAAGTGGTGTAACTTGCCCTCCCAGTTGGACCTTTCATGAGGTAAAGTCTTCAACACTTAAAAGAGCATTTTTCGAATACAACAAGAAAACATCTTATTTGACAGCAGGAGAACCGTGCAAGCTGCAGCCGCGCTAATTTAAAAACTCAGTGTTTCTCGACAATGTTAGTACAATGGTTGACAGATAATCCATCCCCAAAACAAATTGTCTTTTGTCTTGCCTCAAAACCTTGTCTTAATGAATGATAGTTGATACTTTCATCCCTGTAATTTGACGGAAGAAGAGATGACTCAGTTAAAGGCCAAACGTGGGATTCACTTTGTAGGGAAATATGTCACACGATAAGAGCTACATCACGGTGAAACTAGAGCGCCGTGACAGCGTCTCTCCGAGCACACCTCATTTGAGGACTTCAAGGTTACGCTGATGTCCCAGTCTCAAACGCTTGTGTTTCTCCCAGTCTCAGAGCTGTAATAAGCTCATTATACACTCTCTAAAAATGTCATGGACCCAGGCTACAAGCACAGGCATATTTTTCAATTTAGAATAGCAAGTGGTAGAAGGTTACCCGCTCAAGTGCATCGTGCACACAATGGACCGAGTGTTGACCCAGAATTTCAAGCATTGGTTCAAATGTCAAATTTTACATTATGGAAAGACAGGAAAAACTCACTTTGCACTGTGTCGTGCAAAAGGTCAATTGTATGAAACATGTTGTCATGTTGTGTTCAATAATTAAGACTGCGTCAAGTATCAGCCACTAGGCTAAAGCTATGTAACGAGTGAGGCAACATTCACATCAATCCGTTAAAGTTTAAAAACTTAGTTTTCAGTTTCCTAACATCATGGTTTTGCCAAAAGTATGCAGTAATGCAGGATATTTTCGAAATGCTCCATTTTCTATGGAGGAAGTTGAACAGTTGAGACGTGAACATAGCAAAATTCCGGGATCAATACAAGTTAAGCTCAATGAACAGCATTTGTGGCATAATGTTGATGACCACAAAACTCTATTTCAACTTGTCCCTTCTTTTCATAAAATGTTTTTTTTTTTTTTTAAAGCACATATCTAAGTTACAGTGAGGCATTTACCATGGGAGAGAATGGAGCCAATGCGTAAATGTTAAAATACTCACCGTTTCAAAAGTATAGCCACAAGACTTAAACAATATTTGTGTTAACATGATTTTAATGTGATAAAATCGTTTAATAACCTTTTCTGTGTAAAGTTATATCCAATTGTACAACTGGTTGCAATGACAACGTATTGGCGTAAACACGACCGTGAAAACATTGATTTAAAAACCTTAACAGCTCATATAATACACAAGTTTTAACAGAAGAATTAACGCAAGTGTTTTTATATAATTATAAGTTTCACTTTTCTGCCATTAAACCCTCCAAAAACTGGCCCCATTCACTTCCATTGTAAGTGCCTCGCTATAACCTCAATTTTTGGAATTCAAAAATATGCCACACATGATGTCAGTTGAGCTTAACTTGTATTAAACCTAGGATATTCCTTCAAACAAAAGCATATTCGTGTGGGCGTGGCCTAAATTACAATAGGTATTATTTCTTACGTCAATTTGAATAGTAGTTTGTGGTTAGTCTTGTTTTTCTCGCATATATTTAAGTGTTTATAGCGGAAACCTAACCCTTTATACTGCATAGATGGTGTTACGTCCACTGATTGTCATGACAACAACAAAGCTGCTCTAATGCGGCATTTCATTTACATTGAATCAAAGCCTGAAACCATGAGCTTACTTAAAGTTTCAACACTATTCTTTTGCTGCCTTGCAAGCACTGCCATTTCCTTCATGAAACGCAAATCAGTTTTAAACATGTTGTTCGAATTTATGTGTTCATATCACCAGTACTTTCATTCCACTTTGCTTTAATCCCTTAATTCTGTACATATACCCCTCAGCTTAGCACGCTTGCAATAACACTTATTACCTCACCACCTTAAGGACCAAATTATGTAAAGCTTTATTACACTGAAAATAATGAGAGGTTTTGCTGCGAACTTCCAAAAATATCCGCTCCTTTGCTTTTCTCAGCCTCGGGGGTTCCCTGTGCAAACACACTGCCATCAAACACCACAATTAATTGTGACATTGCAGTTAGATTAAATGTTGTTTAGACATATTAGTTGTTATAAAAGTGTTAAATACCAAATATGTCTATTTAATGTGAAATCTTTTGGGTTTTAGAGACCTCCCTGCTAGTTTTGACTATCGGTAAGTGAGTTGTGTGTATACTGCCATGCAAACAAGGTTGCGGTTACAGGTTACACCCCACAATATGTTTAAATGTATATTAATAAAAGATTTGTCCATCACCTACAACGAATGAAACGGGCTTTCCTAGTAATGGAGTTGTAATTGCCAGTAATAATGCACTCACTGATTTGTATGTAATTAGGTTAATGGTTGATGTTGGGTCAAGATTTGGGGTGTCCCTAATTCATGCTGGGAGGTACGGAAATTAACAGCCTTTGGAGTAAGTTTTGTTAAATTGCTGCTACACAATCTTCTACAAACAAAAACCAAAATGAATTAATTAGTTTAATTAAAAAGTTGATGAATAAATTATTGTTTAGATTTAGAGAGAGAGAGAGAGAGTGAGAGAGACATTTCACAATAGTTTGTTTGATTATTTTCTCAGTCTTAATACAATATGACAGAAAAAGTATACTACCATTTTATCATGCCATACTGTCATTTGTTTGGAAAAGTAGCCTTTTACTGTCACGCTCCTGAAGAAATAAAATTAAGTGACTAACTTCATTATTATTTTACCTTATGCATTATTTTACAAATCAACCTTTAACAGAATTCTCCACATCCCTCATAACTTTAAGTCTTTTTTATGACAGCGATACAATCAATCAAAAAGTCTGTTTCAGATCATTTTTACATCTTTGAAATCATTCACACTCTGAAAGCATTCTCACATTTTCAACTCTGAATGGAAAAGAAGTTGAAAGGCCCTGTCGATATATAGTGTCGTCATACAATTCAGCTAATCTTCATATCCTGAGCCATTAGATATCTGCATGGAAGTCAAGGAGACATTAAAGCAACTTGTGTTATGCTATGTGAAAGAAAAAAGCGAGGAATTGCAGTATAACTATTCGATGCTGGAGAGACAAAAGTCAGTTTTTTTTAAAAGGCTGGGTTGTAAGGAGATCACAGAGACGGCTGACATCATCTTAGTAGGTCTTTAAGAGCAGAGAACGATCAGACTTCATTTTGGTTTGGGCTGAGGATGAATTAACCTTTCTGTCTTATATCTAAGGGCTCATCTGACTGTCAGGGTGGTGTTTTAAAATGAGGCTAGTGCTACACACACAATTTTTGCTGGAATTATATTTCCACTACAGCTCTCTGTGAATGAAAAAGCCAATATAGAGTTCCAAAACAATGGAGCTACAATGAGACAGCATCCTAATGGAGCCTCTTAAGTGATTGATTTGGAGTGCTCTACATAGGACGTTTCTGCGGGTTAGATTCCAAGGGAACACACAAACTGATACAATTAATGTATACCTTGAATGCAATGTAAGCTGCTTTGGAGAAAAGTGTCTGCTAAATGCATAAATGAAATGAAATTTTGCCATTGTAATAGATACAAATACAGATAATGTCTTCACTGCACACTTACAATTCCAATACAAAAAGCATACAAAATTACACACAAATATTGGTAAAATAGTTTTGACAATAGATAATTGGTCATGAGATAATTGATAATGTTAGCATGTTGCTAAGCTAATAAATCTTGTGATACTATAGTAAGCATAAAAATACAGAAAGCATACAAAATCACATGCAAAGTTTGTTAAAATAGTTAATAGACAATAAAATGTTTGAAGCAAACGTGTACTGAACCCGGACAATATACACTGACTAACATTGTGGAGTTCACGGAAAAAGAAAACAATATATATGATAGGACCCCTTTAACAAAGAACAGTTTGTAACCACTGGACGCCTCCAGTTTGGTAACGCTGGCTCAGCGGTTGAGGCAATGGGTTACTGACCAGAAGGTTGGGGGTTCAAGCCCCAGCACTGCCAAGATGCCACTGTTTGGCCCTTGAGCAAGGCCCTTGACACTATCTGCCCCAGCAGTGCTGTACCCTGCACTCTGACCCCAGCTTAGCTGGGATATGTGAAAACAGAAAACAAATAAATTTCACTGTATATATGCAAAAATGTATAAAGAGCTCTGCCTTTAAAGGCTTCTATTCTCAAGATCCTTCTCATGAGAAGTATGGATCTGGATATGTAAGTGCACTTAATAACTATTCTCAATCAGTTTCTTGTGCAAATTATGGTGGGGTTATTACCAATGGTGGAGATGGCCAAGATTCATTGGGAGGACTTGTGGCTCCAATGAATCCAAAAGGATCCAAGAATCCTCTACTTGCAGCAATGCAACTGTATACTGTTAATTAAAGCTGATAGAGGAGTCCGTTTCTCAAATTAGAGACGTTCTTGTATTCTTGTTGTTGTGCATCTGGGTTGTCCCCTTTTTGTCTGTCCCGGTTAGATCAAGTTTGTTTTATTTTTCAGAAGTGCATGAAATAGTCTTCATCTCTCAAAAGAACAATAGATTTATGAATTTGAGGAGAAGTGTCTTTCTTTTTGGTTATTTTTAAAACTGAAATTTGACTTGAAAGTGTAAAGTAATTCAGCCATGTGATCGGCAAAGGATAAAGAAAAAGAAAAAAGTTGAAAAAATGGAAAATGTTCCATGTGCAAAGATCTTTAAATAATCTATGATTGATAAATGATTGTTCCGTTATTTTTGGAAGATTTAAATTCTTGGCAAACAGATAGCTGTTGATAAGAACAAAACTAATCAACTTGAGTGTAGAAGTTATGAAACTGGGAACTTTTTAAGTATATTTAGCCTTTAAGCTTCATTTAAGCTTCCACACACCTTATCTGTTATTCTGTCTTCTGACACTGGCATATTTATTGAGAACAATTGAATGAACAGTAGAGGACCAATAAGAACAAGCCTAATGATCTTTCTAAACAAAATTCACCCAGTAAAAGTTGCCCAACATATTATAGACAAACAGTCAGGACTGAAAATAATTAACAGGTAAGCAAGTCTACAAATACAATGGGCTGGGACATTTTGCGACATGCATTAGATACGTATACAACTAAATATTACAGCTGTTAACTCAAAAACGTTAGCCAATAACAATTATGATTAAAAATCAATAGCTAGGATAGAAATAGAGGCCTATGATAAACGTTAACCTAATATATTGTCCTAAAACTTGACCTCCACTCACAAAATAACCACTTAAACAGCTGGTATATCTTTGAAAAGTAGCCTACTTGAACTGGCAGGGTAAAAAATTATGTGGGAAATATAGGCACACCTAGATTTTTGTTTAGTGAAATAAGTTAAGACCTCACTCACCTGCATCACGTTGCGTTGCGTACCTCATTATAATCAGTGATGCCTATTTTGTGCTGCACACAATGGCGATCCTGCCAGCAAGACAAATGGACCTCTTTAGAACGTTCGCTTTGACACGTCCACTGCAGACAGCCTCAAGCTGTTGCAGCATGTCGCGTGAATGGATGCTCCCGCTGTAGACGGGTGAGGTAATTAATCCCTGAACTTCAGTTAGTTAGTCAGTTCGACAGGAACAATAAAGTCTACGTTCACACCGCAGCTGATGTGGGACACATTTGATTTTTTTCACTTACGTGTCACACAAAAATGTTGTATGCACGCTGAGATTTAAAGAGGACTAAAGTGTAAAGACAACCATAGTAACGTGCCATCCAACTTTTCGCAACTCTGCTTTCCGCACCACGACAAGTGATCTCCATTGATACTTTGCTTCTCTTGCGAGAGGACATTTTTCAGCACACGCCGCAAGAGAAAGGGATCAGGCTAGAAGCAACGTGTCTTTTCACTCACAGCACTTGAAGAAAAATGCAACATTAAAGCGCTAAAGCAACATTTGCGCCAATAGTATCAGCAATGCACTGTTGATATTAAGGCCTGATGAGATATCCCCCTCCCTTTAAATTTTTTTAATGGATTTACACAATTCACGTGGGTCACAAATTTAAGTCGGAAAAACACGGAATTCCATACCAATACAGAAAAATCACATCCCTGTAATTTTACTTTAAAGTAACTTAAAACAATGCAATACATCAGCTGGGAAAATGCACTATATTGCCATTTCCCCACTTCATTGAGTAGCTCAACCATTTATCATTCTAACAAAAAGAAATGTTTTAGTACTAAGTTAACCAAGTTATTCTGTGTTTCTGTGCGAGCGCACGGCTGATTTATTTCCTTTTCCTTGTGTTTTCATGTTCGGAGCATGGTGTTTGGATCCTGACTATTCGGCCTTGTTCGGTTTAGTTTCTGGGTTGGGATCCAGACACTCATGTTCCACATCTCGACTTTGTGAGAGCATGGCTTCATCTTCAGGTTTGGGTCTCTTGCCATGCGCTCCTGTCTTGTCTCATTTTTTGTTTGAGCACGTGGTGGTTTCATTGCCATGTGCTCTATTGTCTTGTCATTGTGTTTTGTTTGAGCATATGGCCAATGATGGTTTCATTGGCATGTGCTCTACTGTCTTGTCATTAGGGGTGTTCGACTTCATACAGCTCTATGCAGATCGATCGGCCCTGAACTTGAAGCAGTGCATGTTGGTTAGAAATGTTGTCCGACTTAAACCGGCAGCACGTCACCGTTACATATGCCATCAAAGTACTGCGAGAGCAATTCGAGAGCAGCCGGCTGGCTCAGTTTCTGCAGTTGCTCCAGAGGAGCTCCACAATCTCTGATAACCACACAGCTTATTCACAATTGGCCAGACACACAATGTGACAACGGAGATGTGTTTCATGGGCTGCTTTCACAATTGCATACTTCAAATACCATTACTACTTCTGCTATGTCAGCCTATGGCAGAAATAAGAGTAGTGTGGTAGTATGACATTACCAAGTTGTTTATTCGAACACCTCCAGTTTGGTAAAAACTCATACAACTCCATGTTTTTATTACAGTACATCATGTTTATATCCTGTTATATTAAGTTTGTCATAGTAATATCATGTTTATTCATAAAAAATAATCTCAATGATTAAAAATACTGACTCATTTATTGGTATTAAACTAATGCAGGTTTTTATTGGACTTTCTTCTTGCACACCCAACAGGGTACTGTATTAAGCAGCACATGACCTTTTCAAATGACTGGTTATGTTACTGAATCTGAATTCCACTTGTCTGCAATAAAGCAAACATCTCGCAATCTTCCGTGACTGGTGTGAGTTCAGCAGATGATGGGAAGCGCAAGTGTCCAGCTTTCTACCCAACTGCAACAGGCAAATCTCGCCAATGGGCAAATCGAGATGCAGTTCAAGTCGAACACACCTGTTGTGTTTGATGTGAGCACATGGCTTTTGTTAGATTTGTTTGCCATGTGCTCTTCTCTCTCTCGTCCATGCCCCGCCCCTTGTTACTCGTTAATTTGCTTCACCTGCCTTCCCTCATTACCTCAGATGGATATATATATATATATATATATATACACATACACACACACACACACACACACACATACACACACATTTGTTATTTCTTTTAGAAAAGATTTATTTTCGAAGATGAAGATAATTTAAAAAAATCAATGCAGACAAAATGTTGTTGAAACAAATGCCAAATGCCCTCTGAAGCTCCAGTGTGTCCAAACACTGAATGGCTGCCAGACGGATAAAGAAAGAAAATATTTGTTTGCCCAGTACTACACAAAACAATTGCTTGAAAATAAATATGGCGGCAACATCGATAACATCAAACCTCACTGGTTCTCAACGCATCTTGTGATCAAGAGTTATGATATCATGTCGCAAGAACCAGTGAGGTTTGACGTTATGGATGTAGCCACCATATTCAATTTCAGAGCTTTAATAATTTGCTTCGATTTGAGAATGAATAATTACATACATTTTGTTCTTTTCATCTCTCAAAGAGAATGAATATAGTGCGCATTAGTCGTATCAATTAATTTTACTGTTGTTCTTTTTCGAGCTCACAGACCAGTCTCACTATTCACTGTCATTATATGATAAATACACCCTATTAAGACTTTTTAAAATTCAACTTATATGTTCCATGGAAAAAAATCATACGGTTTGTAGCGACATTAGGGGAAGTAAATAATGACCATTTCCATATGTGGTTGAACTATTCCTTTAAGAAGGAAGGGTCTTTAGTCTTAAAAAAAAATAAAAAATGGAATCGCTTCAATAGAAACTATTCTACATTCTACATAACTGAAATTTTAATTACATATTTATAAAAATTAAAGGTGTTGTAAGCAATTTTAGCCATACTGGAACTTCCACGACACCGAGCTGTTGAATTAGCCACACCCCCTCTTTCTAAAAACCCACCCTCTAAAGATACCATTTTACCTTTGAGACAACACAGAGCAGAAGTGCATCTTCCCACAGTTGTCAAACACAACAGTAGCAAAATAGCGCCCTCAATTGAACCATTGTGAATTTTAATGACGCCCCTTCAATGACGGGCCTTCAAATGTCATTATTTGCATCATTGTTTGTATTTATTAATTATCAGACAAGATGGTTAATGCAGCTGTTCTCTTTAAAGAGAATCAGTATGAGATTTCATGACTGACAAGGTAATTTTATCAAATTGCCCTCAACATCTCACCCCATTTTGATATGAGATTTAGCATTTATGGTCCAAGGTCTGACTTATTTTTAATTATCAGGACCGCTTACTCCAACGGCCACTTTTTTTTTGGTGGCTGTCATGGGAGTCCACTTGACAGCACACGCATAACTGTCAAAATGGATGGAAACGTCATGGTTTATGATTGATTTTTTGATTTACCTTTATTTAACCAGGTTAATCGGTTGAGAACAGGTTCTCATTTGCAACCGCGACCTGGCCAAGATAAGGCGCAGGGTACAAGGCGACATAAAGTTACACATGACATACCAACATACAATTACACAGTCATGAGTATAGAAACATTCAGAATCAGTTAAAAGGTACTGGACAATATATAAAAAATAAAATTGAAAAACTTGATAGTTTAAAAATATAAAATAGCAGTGCAAAAGAAATAGCAGGTAGATAATAGTACAATCCAACATGGGTAAATTGATAATGTGCAAATAAATGCAGTGACAGCCATTTAGTTGAATATGTGCAAAAATACATAAGTCTTTGTTCACAAAGAGCATCAACATCAGCATGTACAGTGGTCCGTCAATAAATTTGACAGTAAAACTTTAAACGTAGCAATCGAAACAGTGGATTCTAATTTAAGAGACTTTTGTAAACTGTTCCAATCATTTGCAGCAGAAAATTTAAAAGAAGAGCGGCCAAAAGAGGTGCGGGCTTTAGTAGAGTCTAAAGAGATATATTTACTCGAACGCAGGTTAAATACAGGCACTGATATGGTTATTAAAGTACTTAGGTAAGATGGTGTTTTGCCTAAACTTGTAAATTAATTGATACCAGTGATTTAGGCGCCGATTGTGTAACGAAGGCCATCCAACTAGTGAGTAAAGAGTGCAGTGGTGGGTATTATATGGGGCTTTAGTAATAAAGCGAATAGCATTGTGGTAAACAACGTCCAATTTCTTGAGTAGAGAATTAGAAGCAGTTCTGTAGACAACATCACTAAAGTCAAGCATTGGGATGATGGTCATTTTCACAAGGGCCTGTTTTGCAGGAAGAGTAAATGAAGCTTTATTTCGAAATAGAAACCCGATCCTGGACTTGATCTTTGACTGGAGATGGTTTATGTGGGTTTGAAAGGAAAGTGAGGGGTCTAGCCAGACCACTAGGTATTTGTATTTCTCCACATATTCCAGCTTAGACCCATTCAGCGTAGTGATGTTTATTGGGCACGAAGAAGCAGAATGTGTACGATTAAAAATCATGCATTTTGTTTTACTAGAGTTTAGAGACAATTGAAGATCACAGAAGACTGATGGAGGAGTTGACATCTTACTTGGATTTTAATTGTTTCACATATTCCAAGTTAAATAATAATAATAATTCCATATATTTATTTGGGAGGCAATGATAGATAAGGGCCAATGGAGGTTATTTTGGCTAGGACACTGGGGTTACACCCCTACTATTTATGAGAAGTGTCCTGGGATTTTTAATGACTACAGAGAGTCAGGACACAAGTTTATTTTCTCATCCAAAGGACGGTGCCTTTTTACAGTATAGTTTTCCCATCACTATACTGGGGGCATTAGGACTCACGCAAACCACACTTTTTAGTATTCTAAAAATGTAAGAAAGACAATTTTTTTCTAGAGGCCTTTGTCTTAAAAACATTCTTTGTCTGAAAATGCGAGTGCCAGTTGCAGTTCAGTGGGTATACAATTATATGTAACTTTAGTTAGCAAAGTTCTGTGAAGCCCAAGTCCTTTGTATTGTTTATTTATTCAAGCAATAGTGTACTTAAAATATAAAGATTATTTTATAATTAATCTTATGTTGTTCCAGCCCTGAATGACTTACTTCTAGCAGTTGATATAGTGACTTTAAAGCTTAAAAAGGACCCAAAAGTGTCATAAAAGTAGTTGCGACTCTGCAACTTGTGCGTCATATTCCAAGTCTTCTGAATATGATTTTTGTTTTGGTCAGAAAACAAAGTCATTTTTCATTGAGAATCTTAATGTCCATTGCATTTTCATGAGCACTATGAGAGAAGATTGGTCAGTGGCTTCAGTAATATCAAGAAAGACATCAAGAATGTTTAAAAAAATGCTCATATGGCTTCAAAAGAATTGGGATATGACACCCAAAACTAGATGGACTACTTAAATGATACTTTTGTTTGCTTTTTTAAGCTTTAACCTCCCTGAGACCCGAGCATGAGTCCTGTTTGCATTTTCCATTTCCCTTTTTGACTTGTATCTAGTAGCCCCTAATAAACATTCAAAAAAAAACATACAACTGCAAATACTTTTCTCAAAAATCACTGTTCACATATGTGATAGTATATATTATAGTATATACTATAGTATATAGTTCACATATAAAGTATTATGTACAGATTTGGCTGATTCTGAAGGAAATTGTTACTTTAATTCTCCAAAGTGGCATTCAACTGAACACAAAGTATAGTCAGGACATTACTGATGTAAAAAAACAGCACCATCACTATTTGAAAAAAGTCATTTTTGATCAAATCTAGACAGGCCCCATTTCCAGCAGCCATCACTCCAACACCTTATCCTTGAGTAATCATGCTAAATTGATAATTTGGTACTAGAACATCACTCGCATTTATATCAAACACAGTTGAAAGCTATTTGGTTCATTAAATGAAGCTTAACATTGTCTTTGTGTTTGTTTTTGAGTTGCTACAGTATGCAATGAACTGGCATGTCTTAAAAGTCAATATTTAGTCAAAAATGGCAAAAAAAAAATATACAGCTTTCTCTAGAAACTCATCAGTCAGTCGTTTTTTGAGGAATGAAGGCTGTACAATGCTTTAAATTGCCAAAGAACTGAAGATTTCATACAAAGGTGTACAATACAGTCTTTAAAGACAAAGGACAACTGGCTCTAACAAGGACATAAAGAGATGTGGAAGACCAGATGTACAACTAAACAAGAGGATAAGTACATCAGAGTCTCTAGTTTGAGAAATAGACGTCTCACATGTTCTCTGCTGACAGCTTCATTGAATTCTACCTGCTAAACACCAGTTTACAAAACACCAAAAAGACACTTACAAACAAACAGACATTGGACAACAGATAATTGGAAAATAGTGTTATGGATCTTAACCCCATTGAGCTTTTATGGGACCAGCTAGACTGTAAGGTGTGTGAGAAGTGCCCGACAAGACAAACACATCTATGGCAAGTGCTATAAGAAGTGTGGGGTGAAATGTCACCTGAGTATCTGGACAAACTGACAGCTAGAATGCCAAGGATCTCCAAAGCTGTCATTGCTGCAGGTGGAGGATTTTGTGATGAGAACTCTTTGAAGTAGTTTAAGTTCAAAATTATATATATATATATATATATATATATATATATATATATATATATATACTGTATATATTTTTTTTTTCAAATTGTAATAGTAATTTTTTTACGTTATTAATGTCCTGACTATACACTGTGATCAGTAGAATGCCACTCTGGTGAATACAATTTCTTTAAAATTACTAAATACTTTTGGCCACCACTGTATTTATAACCAAACATTATTTGACTTTTATGTTATAATGGGTTTTTTTTCTACTTTGGCAACATAATCTCAATTTTCTCTCTCTCCACTGTCAAACAAACATGTGATAGCCAGTGCTGAAGCATTTTACCAATCAGAAATTAGCATAATTAATTCTGATACAAGTAATGGCGAGCATCGTCCAGTCACTGCCATCCATGTGAAAATAAAATTATACATTATAAATTCTGAATCTAAGTACTGATTACCAATGAGCCATGTCTGTCAAACATGTTGAGTGGTTGAAGCATCATCTGCAGCCTGAAACTGAATTATTTAAAGGAAGTTTGGATTGAATGAACTTGGATTCATAGAAAGCTATAGGAAGACTTAACCTCCAGTGTGCTGTCTGTCTGCACTTGTCTCAAAACAGTTAAAAATGTATCATATTTTCATCCTAACTCCATATATATATAGCCAGTATATATATATATATATATATATATATATATATATATATATATATATATATACACACACACACATCTATAAATAATTTCGAATGGAAAACTTGTGCAATTGTATACAAAGGTGTACATTGTGTTTATCAGCATGGCGTTTCACGATAGATCACTCAAATAAAAAAAAAAATAAAAATGGCATGTCGGATGAAACTAGAGACTTAAATTATATTGAAACACAAGCAGGTTTCAATGTAAAAACATAATTAGGTTTCTTACCAGATGTAGTTTTGTTGGTATTTGTCCCAAAGACAAACTCTGCTGTGATCAGCACCATGTTGTTTTGTCACATGACACTGTACATCTACCTTAAATATGTTAACTTAAATGTAGTAATAAAATGAATGTGTGATATTTATGTGCTGAATGAACAGATGCTATATATAATGTTACTGTAAAAAAAAAAAAAAAAAAAAAAACGTTTAATGATTGCAACACATTATTCATGTTTTTAACTGATCACACTCTTGTCTTTTGTGAAGAAAGTTATATGAAGCTGTAAAAGATCTGGTTCTTCAGATCTAATATGTACTGTATAAGGTTCTTTGTGGTAGTGGAAACATTGCTCCTGTGTCACCCCCAAGAACTCTAAAGCACCAGTACTTTAAGGGTTCTTTAGAGAACTCTAAATAAAATGGCTCTTTGTGGAAGGGTTATCCAATGGTATGAGGCTGAAGAACTCTTGGTTCAGTTTCTCTTTTGCACCTTTTTATCTCATTGAAGGTCCAGTTTCCCTAAGAAATTTCACATTACAAAAGTACAAAATGTTGTGAACCATTTAAAAAACACTGTTAATTACAGAGCAAAAGGAGCATCAAAAACAGGCCAATCATTCCACCTTAGTATCCTTTACAAAGAGATCAGAGAGACAGACCCTGTGATCCCTGAAATCAACCTACTAGATATCAACCAGCTCTGCATGTCAACAGTCAGTTTAATCAGAACTGGCACAAACACCCAATCTTGTAAATCACTCCAATTAGCTGCAGAGCAAACTAATAAGCGAAAAAACAATCAATCCTTTAATTCTGAATCACAAAACACATCAAGAAGCAACCGATACAACAAATGACAAGCAATTATGAAGTTACACATGCAAAAAAAATAGCAAACACTTGAAGAAATGTAACACACCTGACACAGAATTACATGGTTTCATTAATGGATGTATTGCATTGTATTATATTGTAGCAGTATTGGCTGACTATTTAGACACATGATTGCTGTAGTCTTTTTTGGTAATACCTCTTTTAATTACATGTCTGCTACACATTGTGGAAAATTTTAATATTAGTCATGAAAATAATTTATATTTTAAGTTAATAAGTTACAATGTAAAAAAATGTTATGACCCTAAAAATAGCCTTAATTTTCTACATACAGTATATTAACTAATTTGTTTCTTTTGCCTTTTGAGAAAAATGACAAGCACATATTTTTGTTGCTTGAGACTTACCCACCCTGACAAAGGTCAACTCTTCAGTGTTTGGTTATGTTGTGGAGTTTAGTTTGATCCAGTTCTCCAAAATCAATAATGCTTGAATGAGTTTTCCCGGAGTTGTTCTTAGTTCAGCATGGGAATAAAGGGTTGTTAGGGATTTAGAAAGAACCCAATGTCTCTTCTGAGTAATCTTTCCATGCTTGAAAACTTTGGGTACCAAAGCACCCAATGAATTTGATGAGTTTGTAAATTTTTAGTCTGCATGCATATGTAATATTATGCCTTGGTAGGCAGAACAAGGCACCCAAATCTAAAAGTGGAATCCGCCTAATACCTTCTGCTCTGCATCACAAAAATATAAAACACCACTTTGGAAAAAATCCTCTCTGTATTTTTCAGGAAATCGCAGTGAGCTTGGGGGTTTTGCATATTGCAAACCCAAATTTGTATATGCTGTATTTATTATATCTCTGAATTTAAAGCAATCAATAAATTCTACAGAAAACATTGTTTGAGCAACTTCTTAAAAAAAACTAAAGTAGTGCTTTTACTAACTTAACAATATTCCAGTATAACTCGGAATGATTTAGCAAGTTAATGTGGTTCATAACATAATGAAAGTTCTTCTACGCTGATGCTGCTACTGCAGAGCAAGTGTGAAGACTTGCTACTGCTAAAACATACTCTCTTAGCATGTGAACATGCTGCTGCACAATTAGACCAACAAAAGACATGTTGCATCAAGCATTTAGTACATGCTGCTGCACAATTAGAAATGCAAACAATCCCACAACAAAGCATGAAATCTGCACAAACGCATCACACAAAACACTAACCTCCAAAAAATTCAGATCTACCACCAAGACTTGCGTACTGCTGCTGCACAAAAAGCCATGTGCACCAAGCGTATGCTAGCTAAGTGTGCCTTGCTGGCTTCACCGAAAGGTATAACGCTAACTATATAAATCTCTATTTGTGCCTGGTCCAGCTTGACTTAAACAATTAGTGACTTGACTCATAATGTGTATTTGGACCAGGAAAGTCCAGAGTTTTTATAACTCACTTAACATAGCTATGTGCTCTAGTCTCATAAATGGTATAAGTCTTACCTAAGGCTCATCATCTTAATAGTAAAAATGTCAGTACTCCAGTTGATTGGCTAAGGCTTACCTTGCAGCCTGATCTAATGTAAACTGTGCTGACATTTTTTCAAAATTATTTTACATGGTTCATTACACGCGTGGCGGAAATATCCACATTGTGGCACTTAAAGTTTTCTCTCAAATAAATGAGGTTTTAAGTTTAATATTCCGTCGAGTTCAACAACACCATGTACCTAGCCTAAACCTATCTGATAGTGTCATTAAAAGCTAATGTGATATGAAAAATGCAACCACGTAATTTTTTGTTATTTCTATAACACTTTGGCTTTGAAACATTGAAACATATTGTCTTCAAAGTCATGCGCTATAAAGAAGATTAGATATAGAGAGAGAGATTTTTGCCAGATAAATAATACTCTGTTTCTCTTTATATAATCTGAGAATTATTTAAAAGATGTATCCACCTTAAATGGCTTCAATGTTCTGAACTCTGTAGGGAATTTACATGGGACCACGCTCATGGGCACCTGCAGAATTGAATCTGAGGGTTTGTATAGAAATCTGCCTAATAAACCTTATATCTAGGGGGGTTTAGTGGCATGCTCCTCTGGGATATTCCTTTTTGCAAAAAACAAACACCAAAGCGTTCAATTCTGGTGACTAAAGCATTTTTTTTTTCTCGAGTATGAGTAGCATTCGTATATTGACTAAAGAATGATGCTTTCTCACACTAAAAAAAGCAAAATGCACCACAACGAAAAGAGCAGAAACAGGTGTCTCGAGATGCGTTTTTATCAGTTGAAGAGGTTCTTTTAAACTTGACACGGTTTCTAAAAATGCAGCGCCCCTGTGAGATCCTAAAAACACAGCAAAACATGACACAGTCGTCAAAAGACATCCATCTAGCGAATGTTTGCATGGAAAACGATTGAAAAACAGCGTGAGTGGACGCAAAAACACGTTCAGTTTGAACAGCCCCTTGTTCACATAGCACATCACTAGCTGAAGTTTCTCAAAGTTTCCTCACAAAGAGACAGCCTTTTGTTTCAGTTGATTGTAGGTAAATTTCCACTGTATCCAGCGCTGTTTGTTCTTTGTATTCGTAAATATCCCGATACTGTTTTACTGTGTGAGCACGCTCTGAACAAATTTGACTGAATCATGAATCGATTAAGACTGATTTGCAAGCCCGTTTGGCCAATTCACTGCATAGAACCGACTCAAAAAAAATAATAATAATTAGCAAACTGGACATTGCTAGTTCTTTTACACAGCCAACAGAAATATGGGACACACTTCATGATTAATGAAATATTCAGTCAGTTGGAGTGCTCATGGTATGCACAGCTATACAGCTGCAGGCGCCACTGACCACGCTGACTCTTTAATGCGTGATCATTTAGACATTATTTCTTTAATAGGCCTAATTTATGACCATTAAAAGGAGGCTTAGTGACAAAAATCAGACCAGACTAGCTCTGTCTGACAGTGTACAACACAGATGCCAATCCATTATTGATTCATGGCTTAAAAGAAATGGGGGGGAACTAGATGAAGAAAAGGAAACCATAAAATAAATGCTTTTATGTAATTGACAAGATGTGCAAATAAGTAAGTAATGCATAAAAAAGGTTAAATGTGCATGTAATGTATGTTCAAAACTTATGGCAAGATAAAAAAGTGCAAGGGTTGGCTTTGTAGTAAAACACATTTTACAATGTCACAAATGTTAAGCCTGGTCTTTGTAAAAGCCACCAGTGAAGGACAAGAGGGGAAAAGAAATATATGTCAAGGAGAAAGCCCAGTATCTTTGTGTTATTTACATTAAGTGGAGACCGCTGAAAAAAAGCAGAGGCTGGTGTTGTGAAAAGGATTGCAATAAGATCATAGATCCATTAACACAATGTGAAATAGTTACAGTGACATATTTATAAAACAGGATTGCAATGACGGGAAAGGATATTGAGCCAAAAGAAAGGCAGATTAATTGAGTTACAGTGAGAGGGAAGTTAAGGTGTTCTCTCAGGGGGCCCTTTAAGCCAGGGCTACTCAATTTTGGAAAGCTCAAAGACCAAAAAGCAGAATCCCTTTTGTCTCAAGGCCACAGAAATATGTTTTTTTAAATATTACATAATGAGGCAAGTAGATTATGTGTTGTCTATGTAGTATAGCTAAAATCTTATGTCATGCTAAGAGTAATTTTATTTAGTGATATCTGTAAATATCACGAAATTGTAGTTTTTAATGGAAATTCAACCCATTTTATATATATATATATATATATATATATGTGATATGCTTTTGATTCGCCATTTACAGCGATGTTTGCCATTAGCATGCAGCTCTTCGCCAGTAATGGTAAACTTCTGGCAAACCTTTGGCAACAATAGACAATTTCTTCCTTTTCCGGAAGAATCATTTTTCATTAGAAAGAATAATTTCAATCATTGCATATGAAAATTATCAGTGGTGAATTTGCGGCAAGTTTGTGGCAAATTTGCCGTGAATTCTCAATTTTCATAAGGGTTGCAAACGTTATGTCTAATGTCATTGTTGCCTAACCTTTGTAACGCTATTTATTTTAAAACAACTCTTTTCAATAGGACAAATCAACAGTGGAAGATATGCTACTTGCCTGCTCATAAGACATATTTTTCTGATAACAGTCTTTTTCATCCTGAGTGAGGGTGTTTTGTTGTCATGACATTTGCTATGATACGATGATCACCTGTAACCATTGGTAATACCGGTACTCTTCAAACCACTTCAAACAGCTTTTTTTGGACTGGTAGTTTCAGTCCACAGTACTTACAGTAGTGGTTACAGCCCAAAGGTGGGCGCTATATTATTACAAGATATGTTTACACTTAGAATGGAAAAGTCCCAGTAAACATAAGCTTAGAATCTGATCTTTTCAGAGAAAACGATCACTTTTGCATTACATTTATTAATTTGGCAGATGCTTTTATCCAAATCGATTTACAAAAGAGTAATACATTACGAGCAAATTATCTTAAGGAGACAGTGGCATGAAAAATGCTGTATTACAAAGTTTCACTAGCATCAGAATAGTAGTATTCAAGATGGATTAGAGTGCAACAAGAATTGTTTTTTTTTGTTTGTTTGTTTGTTTGTTTTTTTGCTCATGGAAAAGATGGGTTTTTAGCCTTTTTTTGAAGACAGAAAGTGAGTCAACTCCCCACAGAGGACGAGATAATTGCATTTATGTTACATGAAATAACAAAAGAAGGCCTGAAATCATTTGTGTCAAAAATGAATGTCCCAAAGAGGTAATAGGGTAGAAATGTTAATATGAATATACTCTTGCACACACCCCTAAATGGACAAGTCATGTATTAAATGAAAGCTTTCATTATCAGGAATTTGACAATACAGTTTATTTTGTTGCCCTAATACCACAATTTGAAAGATTTTTAAAAGAATCACAAAGTGAAATATGATTTCTGTAAATCATTAAGTACAAAGATCTCTTTTATGCAAGCATACTTGTGTGAATAATCCAATGTTATATATTAGATGTCTAGACAAAAATCACAAAATATCACAAAATATGCCATCCAGTATCATTTTATCGATGATAAAATATTCAATACAAAGGGGAAAATCTCATCTTACTAATGAAACTTGTATTGAGTTTCTAGTCCACTCAGAGGACGAGATATTCAATGAAACAATGAGGGTGGTGCATGGACTGTAAGTACGATTGAATGTCTATGGATGAGTACATCAGTGAGGGCTAAAATGTTTTAGAGCGCCTCCTGCATTACAGATCTGTATATTGTGATGGAAGGTGATTGAGAATTGTTTTATTTTTTTTCAAGTGCTTACTGCCATCTAGTGAAATGAAATGGAACTTTTTAAAGTGAGAGAGTGTACAGAAGCAGAATTACATGCTTACAAAGTTGGGACAAAAAATGTTATTTGAGTGTGAAAAATTGCAGGTGAGGGAGCGACAAATCTTGCAGTGTGCACTTGTGTGATGTGTTGTGGTCTGACATTGTCTGTACAATGCAGGTAAATTGTATTCCAGATACTCTACAGTGTGCTAATCACTAAAACCTTAGTTCACTTAAACTTCAAAGTCACTGCAAAGTAGAACATCAGTGCCTCGGCCAAGGAGAAATCTCACTTGACTGGCTGACCTGGACAACCAACCTAGGGCAACAGGGACGGAATGACCTAAAGGCTAAAAGTCCCAAAAGCTATTAAAATTCGCTACATAGAGCAAGATTTGGAAATGTACATGGTGCTCCAATTTGGCCATGTAAGTTTTCTACAAGAAAGCTGGTTTGATTGCAAATATATTTAATAAAGGATTAAAAAGTTCTCAAAGTTCTCTCAATACCCAAAGCTGATGTTTTATTCTCTTTATTCTTTAATAGAGGATCTTATATCTACATGATGCCCGACTATTGTACCTCTAACACAATAGTCTGGTTAGACACCCAGAGACATCATCCTAAGCACTGAAATGGACTTCCTGCAATCAATGGAGTTACAGTTGGGAAAACCACTCATGGTAATGCCATCCACTAATAGTAATGGAGGAAACACTCTAAGTCAGTGGGTGAGATGCCATGTTCATGTCAAAGTAATATATCTCTAATGGTCAGGCCTCGCCCAGTCTAAACAAGTAATGTGGATATTTGAGAATATGGATGAAGAATGCCTAATCACAGTACATTTCCTGAAAACATGATAGTCTGGTTTCAAAAAAAGTTAAGCATTTGTGGCATTGTGCAGATTTATTTATTTATTTATTTTCTCCCTTTTTTCTCCCCAATTTGGAATGCCCAATTTCCAATGCACTCTAAGTCCTCATGGTGGCGTAGTGACTCACCTCAATCTGGGTGTGAGAGGACGAATCTCAGGTGCCTCCATGTCTGAGACCGTTAATCTTATCAACATCTTATCACATGGCTTGTTGGGCGCGTTACTGTGAAGACGTAGCGCATGTGAAGGCCGACACTATTCACTATTCGCCTCGTGCCCCACTGAGAGCAAGAACCACACATTATAGTGACTATGAGGAGGTTACTACATGTGACTCTACGCTCCGTAGCAACCGGGCCAATTTGGTTGCTTAGGAGACCTGGCTGGTGTCAATCAGCACATCCTGGATTTGAACTCGCGACTCCAGGGGTGGAAGTCAGCACCTATTCTCGCTGAGCAACCCAGGCCCATTATGTTGATTAACACAACAAAGAATTTTGGAAAAAACGAACAAAAAATATAGGTTTCAGTGAGGCACTTACATTGGAAGTGAATGATGCCAATCCGTAAACGTTAAAATACTCTCTGTTTCAAAAGTATTGCCACAAGATGTAAACAATATGTGTGTTAACATGATTTTAGTGTGATAAAATAAGTTAAAATCAATTATACAACTTGGTTGCCATAATGACTTAATGCCATAACCTAAAACAACCATAAGAAATATGGATTTAAACAAACAGGTACAGTTCAAATAATACATGTTTCAACAGAATAATTAATGTAAGTAGTTTTATGTAATTATTAGCTTCACATTTCTGCCTTTAAACCCTCCAAAAATTGGCCCCATTCACGTCCATTGTAAATGCCTTGCTGTAACCTTGATTTTTGATTTATTTTTAAAGAAAGGGACATGTTGATTTATTTATTTATTCATTGGTCATCAACATTGTGCCAAAAATGCTGTCGATTGAGCTTAACTTGTCTTTTTTATATTTTTATAATAATTATTTATCCTTTTGGTGCATGACAGTATAAATCACGATCCACGTTCCATGTACGTATGCTAAAACAGAAGCTTGTACATTTATTCTGCTTGGCATTACATTTAGTTTTAAAGAAAATCATGAGGGTGATTTTTGGGTGAACTATTAATGAAAACTAATAATAAATAATGAAAATATAATTTATTAAATTTTTTTAATCTTTGTGCTGTTTTGAACTTTTTAACCTAGTTTGGTGTTCCCGGTCAAAAATGACCGGCCTATTAAAGATTGCTTATAAATCTCTCGTTATGCTATATTATCACCAAATATTGGATTAGATCGTTTTGCCAACTTGTATTCTTTTAATTAGCACAGGTTTTGTATTTCTTTTTGAAACTTATTGATCATAGCCCTCACTGACCTGAGATTATGCACATGAAAAAAGCATTACTTGTGGATAATTTTGGCTTATCTGAAAATAAAAATTGGCCTACGATAAATAAATTCCAAAAATAAATAAAAAACCTGTGATAATTGAAAGAAGAAAAGTTGAAAAAAAGATTGAATCAAATATTTGGTGATATGGCATAATGCTTTATTTGTATTTTTTTGCACATTATTGCACAAGATGGTTTTATAAATTAGCAATATTTTTCCTAGTGCTTCTCAGCTGGCTTGTTCACCACAACCTCACGCTCACTTCTTATAGCCGGCATACATTTCTGGACATTAAATATCACTGCACAAGCATTTCATTTAATACAACACTAGACAACCAGGTCAGCGGACTTGGGTGAGTCACCCAGTCCGACATGAAGTGTCTGTCGCCAGCACCAAGACCATAAACAAAGAAGGGGGTAAGCGAGGCTGCCTGCGGGCTAGGCTAAATCCGCATTGTCCAGTCCTTCCAATCATCTTCCTATCTAATGTACGGTCTCTGGCGAATAAGATCGACAACTACGGCTTCGGAATTCACAGAAAATGCTTTTGGACTGTAATTGAATGGTGTTCATGGAAGCTTAGCTCAACAACAACAACATTCCAGCATGTGCGACTGAGCTAGCGGGACACAACACCTTCAGGGCTGACAGAACTGCTGCGAAGACTGGTAAAGGCACAAGGAGGGAGTGCTTGCATTTATGTAAACATAGCTTGGTTACCGATGCCATTATCACAAAGTCTCACTTTTCTGCTGATCTTGAGTACCTTTTTATTTAGTGCAGACCCGTTTACTTGCCCCACAAACTCACGTGTACCATAATTGCTGCAGTATATTCACCCCCAGATGCAAACTTGCCAAAAAAGAGCTTAGCACTACTATTAGCATGTTACAAATAGCGCATCCGAACAGAGTATTGGAGCTCAAGGAGCTCATTGTGGACCATCAGAGGACAAGGAGGGGTCACAAACATACACACCCATCTACATCAACGAGGCTGAAGTAGAGCACATCACACATCCTAGGCCCTCACACATCCACTCTCATCAAGAGAGCATATCAGCACATTTACTTCCATTGGAGAGTAAGGAAAGTGTACTGTTACCTGTCTTCTCATGTCCTTGCACCATTGCAAGCATCCTAACAAACTGTATCACAGTGTGGTATGGTAACTGCACTGTCCCGGATCAGAAAGCACTCCAGCGAGTGGTGAAAACTGCCCAACACATCACTGAATCCCAACTTCCCACCATCAGAGACATTCATCATAAACGCTGCTTATGAAGGTTGAGAAGTATCATCAGTGACACCTCTCACCCCAACCACAAACCCTTTACAACTCTTCCATCTGGACAACGCCACAGGAGTCTCCACTGTCGAACCAGCAGACTCAGAAACAGCTGTCAGCCTGCTAAGCAAAGAACTCAAAAACAATATGTAACCCTAAAAAGACAAAACAAACATATCATGCTAGTTGCACATTACTTTGAACTGTTCATACTGTACTTCTCCTGTCATACTTGAATCAATGCACCTGGCTCTTTAACATGGACTGTATATTCTCTCTCTCTCTCTCTCTCTCTCTCTCTCTCTCTCTCTCTCTCTCTCTCTCTCTATATATATATATATATATATATATAGAGAGAGAGAGAGAGAGAGAGAGAGAGAGAGCTATTTGCACTTCTGGTTAGATGCTTCTGTATTTCATTGGCTCTGTACTGTATATAATGACAATAAAATGGAATCTAATCTAATGATAGATTTATAGGCAATTGTTTATAGGCCGGTCATTTTTGACCGGGAACACCAAATTAGGTTAAAAATGTATGTATCATAATGTGTTGTTTAATAATTCATAATACATCCCCATAATGGAAGTTGTGATACTCTGTGTGAGCAAAGTCCTAAGTTTTAGTCCAATAGGATAACATTTACTAGCATTTTCATGCAAAAGAAAATCCTTTTTGAGTCAAAATGACCGGAACACAACATGAGGGTTATGTGCTATTTCTTCAGCAATTTATCCTCGGTAAGTCTCTCTGTAATTCTACCTCAAAAACCTTTTTCTGTTTTGAGAAGGTGTTCGTTTGCCTCAGGCAAAACAGGTACCTCAAAGGCCCATGACCTACTTGCTGAACAGGGAAAGACACTTGCTGCCCTCTGTAGCTGCCGTGCTTCAATACATGCTCTGAGCAGACCACCCTCAGTAGCAGCATAAAAGAAGCAAACACAGGAGTAAGAAACATTATAAAGCAAGGTTGGTGACACATAAAGAAGTCAGCGTGAGTAAACAATAGGCAGACAGTGGAGCACACAATTTGGTCAAATGGTGAAGGACACAGACAGAGCAAACACAGCAGAGACGTGTGATGCATTTTCTGTTGGTTAATCAAGCGTGACGAGACTACCTAAAGCATGAGCAGAGAGGACGAGAGGTCAGTTCAACATCATTCCCAAAACAGTTTCAGAAATGTACAAAAAATACAAATACAAATAAAAGAAACGCCTTTAAAGGCCAATTCACAAAGCTCCAAAAAACAACAACTCCAATGTATGTTGCGGTGTGTTAATGTTTATTGTGCTGCATTAAAGACTGCTTCCAAAAGCCAGTGTATATGCAAAGCATATGATCATGACAGCATGGTACAACTTTTGTCTTTCAAAAACTTTCTTAGACCATTGCCATTACTGATTAAACAAGTTACTATTGTAAAGAAGAAACCTAAAAGCATTCATATAAAGGGTGTTATTCTCCAAAACACAATTTGCACAGGCCTTGATTGTCAATGGAAATCTTTCAACAATATTGTCACAGCTGAACGGGTGTGCATTTGAGATCCACTTGGCATCCATAAGAAATAACGTCCTTCTCTCTGACCGTGCGTGATTTATTCTGCTATGCTGTCACACCTTACATTCACTGCAAAGAATGGTTCACTTCCATAGGTACAACATTACCATGGTAACATGCTCTAGCTGAATTACCCTTTGTTTTGGGCAGCAGATTTACAGCAAAGTTAAAATGCCTCAACATAAAATTGTGTTGTCAAGCATTTCAGTTTTGGAAAATGAGAAAATTCTCACACTCCGAGCAAGTTGTTATCATCATTTACTCACCCTCATGCCATCCCAGATGTGTGTAAAGCTTAGTTTGGAATCTTCTATGGCAGATATAGTAAAAGTAGTATGCAATTCTGAACTCAGCATATGACTTTATTTCACCTGCTGAACATAAACAAAGGTTTGTAAAAGAATATCTCAGCTCTGTAGGTCCATACAATACAAGTGAACAGTGTCCAGAACTTTGAAGGGCCGAAAAGCAGATAAAAGCAGCATACAAATAATCCATATGACTCCAGAGCTTAAATCCATGTCTTCAGAAGCAATATGATAGGTGTTTATGAGAAACAGATATTGAAGTCTGATATTGAACAGATGGAATATTGAAGACCTTTTTTACTATAAATATCCACTTTCACATTCTTCTTTTGTTTTTGGTGATTTATATTCTTCGTGAATATCGCCACCTACTGGGCAGGAAGATGAATTTAAAGTAAAAAAGGACTTAAATACTAAATATTACCCACACTTATCATATCACTTCTGACGATATGGATTTAACCACTGGAGTCATATGGATTACTTTTATGCTGCCTTTATATGCTTTTTGGCCCTTCAAAGGTCTGATCACCATTCATTTACATTGAATGGACCTACAGAGCTGAGATATTCTTTTAAAAATCTTTGTTTGAGTTCAGCAGAAGAAAGAAAGTTACACGTAAATGATGAGAGAATAGTTGTGTTTTTTTTTTATGGTGAACTATCCCTTTAAATTATATTTTAAAAAAAATTATATATGGGCAATAAATATATTTATCTTATACAATATATGATCCTGATAAATTTTGGATATATATATATATATATATATATATATATATATATATATATATATTAGGGCTGTCAATCGTTTAACATTTTTAATCAAATTAATTACATGGTGTCCCGATTAATTAATCGCGATTAATCGCATATACAAATATTTGCTGAGAAAGCCCCTCATATAACAATAACTCAATATATAATGATTATACTTATTTATATCAATATATAATTATACATAGTTATCTTTAAATATTAAAAAATTATATATATATATATATATATATATATATATATGAATATTCTGATAATTAAAACGCATTACATTCCTGTAGCAAAAGAGTTCATCATTAATAAGACAAAATGCGGCTTTAGAATAAAATGTATTGTTTACTACCATATTATTGATCATAAGTCAATCATTGTCACACAGTTCACAGCAATCCATTTCACAAGTGAATTTATCAATCAGATGGAGATTTATTATGAGAGCTTGTTTAAGGACCCGTCAATGTACACATGCGTCAGACATGCTTGTGTAGCGTCTCGGGTGTGTTGCGTCATAAACATAAAATGTTTAGTTCACGGTTTCAAGTTAAATATTGTTTAATACTCAATCTTTAAACCCATCTTGAGATCACTTAGTTCACATTTGTGCTCCTTCGAGTGTTTTGAATGCAAGAACGTAACGCATGTTTGTGTTGTTCTGTCTACTGAAGTGTTTTCTTCACTGTATAAACTGTGTTGCTCGCACAGCTGAAGTTTCACTTACTGCCCTCTGGAGTAATCAGGTGGTACTACAAGCTTGCATTTCTCAGGAATCTTCCATATTACAGTCCGGGGGTATTGCGATTAATTGTGTTAATTTTTTTAAAACGTTATTTTTTGTAAAATTAATCGCACTGAATTAACATGTTAAATCGCCAGCCCTAATATATATATATATATATATATATATATATATATATATATATATATATATATATATATATATATATATATTATAAAAACACCAACACCTAAGATATTAGTTAATTTTATTTATATTTAATAATTTTGAAGAATGTAATATATTTTAAAATAAGAGGTTGCAGTGAAAAAAGAAAAAAGTTCCTGTTTAAACTGTAACGTATGTGCTCTCCCTATCATCCAGTAGGGGCGCTAGTCATGCTGGACTTTAATTTTGAAGTCCAACATGACTAACGTCCCTACTTGCCATCAGGGAGAACACATACGTTACACAAACGCTCGGCTGCGGCATTTCCAGGTTCTTTTGGCACCCAAAAAAAGAACTGCTTTAAATGGGTGCTGAAAATGCCCCAAAAAAAGTTGAAACACCCTGTTTCCAAAAGATTACTGGAGATTTGGACGTCTGTAAATTTGCATCTGGATCGGTGGATCAGGACAATCACTGGATATAACATAAATTATTATATTCCAATGGATCACTGTTATCACGTTTGCTCTATTAAGACCCTATTAACCCCTCGCTGGTTTTTGGAAGCTTTGAACTTTTCATGGTGTAATCACACAAACTCCCTTCACAAACAGCCATTTTAATTTCCAAGTGTTCCGCTGTGACAGATATGAGGCACAATGTGATCTAATTATGATATTATATGAACAAGACCGCCATGTAAGATATTGGATGAACTGAATTTCTCCACTACAAATCACAGATATTTCCAGTTATAATAAAGTTTATTAACCCTTATAAACATTATTACATAATATAGTGGAGCGCTGCTCATGAAGAATCCGGAAGCAATGTTTCATGCGGTGTGACGTCACAGTAATTTCATGTATATTTGTCATACTTTTTACTTAATAAAATCAATCATATTTTTTTCTTACAATATTTAACCATAAAATTGAACCAATGGTTTCTCAGTTAATCAATTAAGAGATTTTTCTGTAGCTTTTCACATTCATTTTTCTCTTAAATAGACTAAAATGTTTTACAGTACAAATCGCCAATCTCAGCAAGATTTCCCGTGAAACACAAATGCGTCAGTGTCTCATGTAGCTCTACACAGTCTATGATTCAGAAGTCTCTAGAGTGATTCCCTTCACTGCATCTCCAGTTTGGACCACTAGTCATTAAACTTTGCCTGCAGCTCTCAATATGCCCTGACATCATGTAGATGATTTCACGAGAGCTGCTCATCATTAGCCCCTGACGAACTCCCCCAGACCCCGGCCAATCAGATGTGCATTCAAGCATCTCGACCAGGCCACACTCTCAAATGCTGAGGAGAGGAAAGAAGAAATAACCGCCTCTTCTTGCCAGAAATTGTTTCTCAAGCGCAGGTCAAGAGGGCTAATGCTAAGTGACAGCTCGGTCAACTGTTGTATTCATATAGGCAAACAGTACTTGGGGGAAATCACTTAGAACTTAGCGTCTTTCAGTGCTGGAGATGCAGTGATAGAGTTGAAAGAGTTTGTCAATCAAAAGGATTTCAAGCATTTGACGTGCATACAGGCAATTTCAATGGATCAGGCTATATTAGCGCCAAACACTGCTGAACTACTACAGGTACTAAAATCTAAATTTTACTAAAACTAATCATAAATGGACCTGATGAAATTAGCTACAGACACTACGACTACAGACACTTACACATCAAATAATATGGACAAGCCCCACAAAAATGAGTTGGTTTTGGATACAAGACCAATCCTTATAATATCCCTGAAGTCAATGTGAAATAAAAATTCAATTATGTCTGTCTTTTCATTTCTATAGGTAAATTATTCCATAACTGTACACTGTTTACTGAGAATGATGCCTGTCCAAAGGCTTTTTACGTCTTGGCACGCTACAATTATGACTTGTTGCACCCCTCCTAATAATTCCCCTTTCCTCTTGTTTTGTTATTAATTAAGAAATTATTTCCGGAGACAAATTATTTACGCATTTAAAAATGTATTAAAAAAATTCAAAACGTATAAAATTCTCAAAACTAAGTAGACTATGTTTTTATATATAATTATATAATTATGCCCAAACTTTTTTTTTTTAATAAAAACTCAGTCTGTCGATTTAAAGCATTAATTCAGTGTGATTAATTTAAAAAAAAATGTATGCAATTAATCGCAATACCCCCGGACCGTAATAAGGAAGATTCCTGAGAAATGCAAGCTTGTAGTACCGCCTGTTAAGTCCAGAGGGCAGTAAGTGAAATTGCAGCTGTATGAGCAACACGCAGTTTATACAGTGAAGAAAACAGCCTTTCAGCAGGCAGCACAACACAAACATGCGTTATGTTCTTGCGTTGTCATTTTTAATATTTAAAGATAACCCTGTATAATTATTTCATATATTTCTATATGCGATTAATTAATCGGGACACCATGTAATTCGATTACAAATTTGAATCGATTGACAGCCCTAATAAAAACACTATTGTTTTGAGAACTGATTGAGGAGCCTGACTCCAAAAAGTCACACACACACACAATACAATAAATGTGAAAAAAAATAACAACTAAAAATTGTATCATTAACTTTTTTCCTTTTGATCAATTGAAATGATAAAATAATCTATTGTTTTTTTTCTAATTGAGAAACATATTGAAACTGTAATTCGGTGTCAAACTATTATTTTGCATCCACTGAGACATTGAGATCAAACATTGAGATCAATTTAATTTGTTAATATGTTGATTTTTGCTGATACATAGAAGGTATTCTTGTCAAAGAATCATCTGCATACATTTGACATTCAATGTTCTTACAACATTTTGGTAAATCGTTAATATATAATGTAAAAAGAAGTGGTCCCGCTATTGACCCTTGAGGAATACCCATTTTGATTATTTGACAAGACGACCTACTATCTATTTGAACACACTCTAAATATGAACTATACCAGCTATAATTAATATGATTTACAGTATCAAACTTGTTGTTTTAGATCCAAAAACACTATGCCTATTACATTACCTTTATCCAAGGCCTCTTTTATAAATTCTGTAAGATAGCAATTTGCCATTTCTGTTGAGTTCTTTGGGGTAAAGAAGCAGAAAAACAGTTTGGGGTAAAGAAGCTGATTTCTCATTTCTAGTTTACTATTCTGGTGAAAAGGACACTGTAGATGCTTTTTTGTTAATTTCTGGTCAACCAAGATCATATTATGATCAGCCAAGCCTGTTAATTATTTATATACTTTCATGACCCTCTCAGGTGTATTAGTAAAACTTACATCAGTAAGAGTTTAGTGGTTCTAGTCATTCTTGTAGAACCTTTTTATTAGCTGACTAAATTTATATTTTGTTGCAATTCATTTTTGCTTACTATGCTTGTCTGCCCACTTTATATTAAAATCACAGAGTAAAATAGTTTCACTACATTGATTCAAAGTTTCATCAATTCATCTAAAACATGATAGAATGTGGATTCACGTGAAGGTGGGTTATACATACATACAATATTAAAATTCATTTTAGGGGATAATGCAACATTTAACACCATATATTCTAAACCAATATCATCCTGTTTAATTTCAGAGCATTTTAAGTTATCTCTTTTATAGATCCAAACTCCCCAACCTCTCGTTGATACCCTGTCCTTTCTATAGCACACATAACCTGGAACATCAAGCACATGTTTTGGCACATTTGTATTTAACCAAGTTTCACTCAGAGCTAAAAAGTCCAGATTTGAGTCTGCAAGCAGATTTTGAACTTGATCTCCCTTTGATAAGATACTCAGAATATTCAAATGTCCCCCAAAAATTCCTTTTGGTTTGCCTCTTGAATTCCAAACGACCTTAACATGGCTTACAGTTTGAAATATCTTTTACTCACTCTGTTTCTGTTGAATGTGACTAATGGGTCTGCAGTTCTCCAGATGAGAAACAGGATCACCGCAAAACCCAGATGTCTCAAACATGGACATAATCTGCAAGACCTCCAAGTGAAATCCAGCCCTTGATCCTTCTTCCTCGGTAGAACCAGACCCAAGCACCGAAGCACCCTTAGTGTCCATTTCCAACTGTATATTGCAACATGGATATCAAAACCCTTGACACCTCACCAGGTTGATTATCCATCAATAGACCCAGATTCAACTGTATACATCAATTTAAAAACTTGAGAAATGTTTTATCTCCAGCAACACTAACTCCATAAGCACATGGTCTCATCAAGAACCAAAGGTAGATCTGCCACATGCAATAAGATCCTTTAGATATTTCCTTGTAATTTAAATGTCTGTATAAATAGAAGTTAACCTTCCAAATAAAATATAACTGTGGAAAAACGCTGGATATATTAAAAATAAGTATAACAAGAAAGCAGGAGTGGAGCCTAACAAACCACACCTGCCTTTGTCAGCCATCTTGAATCAAGTACCGAGTAAGATGAAAAATGTGATTGTTAAAGCATCCGCACATCATTTTGTCTCAACACTTTTGGCTTGATTCGTGTGATTATTACCATGAATCGTACCCCGATCCTTTACATAACAAATGCAACGCCCAATCTTTTGAGATAAAGCACAATTTGATAGCACATGAACAAGCTTGTAAATGTAGTTGGTTATACTATGCAAATGTTAAAATGTCATGCGCTATAGAAAGTGTTTTGATGTCATAAGGTACCATTGTGTGAGGAACAGGGAAAATTTGTATGAATTAAGTGATTCGTTATTTGTAAGAAAGACCATAAAAGTAATTGTTGTTGTTGTAGTGCCTATAGTGTACATTTCACCAGGAAACTGCTGCAATTCATACAACGAGCAACCAAAATGTAATTTAGTAAAAATGTAGGTATAGTAACATGTTCTATGAGACCAGGTAGTTTAGTCAACATTTAGGAGTACTGAAATCTAACAGACATACTGTAGATGAAAAGCCACAAAACCAATTTTGATTTAATTGGGCCTTAAGCCAACAAATTTTCTTCCATTCATTTAGTATTTCAGTTCATTAACTACCTCTTATCCAAGAGCTTTCCTCTAAGGTTGGTTGGAACATCACAATATGTTCTAAAAAATTACAACTGAATTCAAGCGATGTGCAGTGTTGACCCTCGAGGGTCCTTTTGGACATGCCATAATGTTCTCCAGAACTCTGCCATACTGCCAACACAGGGTGCCCATTCGGATTACACATCTCATTTGTACAACCCACATCCAAGACCACCTAAAGCCACTCTTCTCTGCTGGAACCACCATCTTCCTCTCACATCCAGGCTTTCCACTTGGCTTCTTCGCCATTGGACATTTATGTCTGACAAGAGGACCATTCACTCAGTGCCAGCAAAACTGCCTCCCAGGCCATGCTTGAGACTGTTTAGTGGCACCAACCAAACGAGCCAATAGTGGGGAACAAACAACAATGTCAATTTGTTCAGACAAGGTGTTGCTACAGATTAGGTTGTGGAATGTGGACTGAGTAATAGTTTGTGGATGTGGATAGAAGATGGGTAGGAAGGACAAACAGCAACAGCACCGGTTGAGGAAAGAGGTGAAGTAGAGCGTTATTTAGCACATAACCTCAAAATGTCATACCTATTATTCCAATTCACTGAAATCATAACGGTAGGCTTCTCTGATTCTAACTCCAAGAGGAAATTGAAGTTTTAAGCACAGTTCTTTTATAGATCATGCAAAACTGCCTAGACCTTTGTTCAAAATGTCTAGGAGGCTATTTTGAGCACGGATCAGGGCACTTTGAACACACACTACCTAAAAGGAAGCTGATTTTCCTTTTAAAAGGATATTTGTTCAGGCACTGTAATATCTGATACAGAGGAATACTACAGTATGGCTCTGTTCCAAATTTTAGTGAGCTGACTATATAGGCAGCATTTTGAGACATCATAGGCACAGTAACGACACAGAGACTACTCCAAAAGTTTAGCAGAATGATTATGGCATCTTCTAAGATACCTTCTTTTGGCCAAATTCTAAGGTAGCATTGAATATGTGTGAATAAGTGTGAATAAAGCTCGGAGGATTATCAGAGACTCCAGCCACCCAAGTCATGGGCTGCTCTCACTGCTTCCATCAAACAGGCGGTATCGCAGCATCAGGACCCGCACCACCCGACTACATGACAGCTTCTTCCCCCAAGCAATAAGACTTTTGAACACATGATCTCTCACGATCAACAATCAGCACTGCACTTTATTAATCCTCATTCTGTCAATATATTCTCGCTCCCAATTCAGTTAGTGTGTGTGTATATATATATATATATATATATATATATATATATATATATATATATATATATATATATATATATATATATATTTATATATATATATATATATATATATATATATATATATATATATATATATATATATTTATACCCTTATCTAGTGTATGTGTATTCTACATTGTGTGTATTGTGTACATTTGTTATGTAAATTGTTGTGTAAGTATGTGTACATTTGTTATGTAAATTGTTTTGTGTAATATGTTGTTTATTGTAAAGTGGTTTATGTCTTGTCACTGTCATTACTGCAATGTTGCTCGGAACTGCACACAAGAATTTCACCTACTGTTGCACTCGTGTACACAGTAGTGTGACAATAAAGTGATTTGATTTGATTTTGATTTGATTTGAATATATTAATTTGTGGTAAAGGCAGTTTTCCAAAATGCATAAATATGCAAACTGATTGTAAATACTTACAATCCATTTAATATGAAAAAGTATTGGTAACAAATTGTTAAATCAAGATAAAATTACTAATTGACCCAAAATCTAATGCTATGTATGCATATTTGAACATTTTGTTGTTATCTTAGTAGCATGCTAATGGCAAATGCTATTGAAATCAATCGTGAGTTAGGTGTCTTGTGCGCTTTTCATGAGGTGCACTTTTTGTATGACGCACATAATCGGCCACTTATGAGGTTCAATGTCAGTTAGGATACTGCCTCGGGCAAAATCCACACTAATCACAGTTTTCCAAAGTAGGGACTATAGGTTAATGAACAGCGTTTTAAAAAAGATTTTGGTGGAGGAATACAGCATTCTAGTGTGGATGAGAGGCATAAACGTAGCAAAATTAATATGTTTTAATGTTTTATATGTAATATGAAAACATATTAGAGTGGCCTTACAATACAGTTGCCTATGTAGGAAATGGAAAACAAGCTGGCTCATTACGTTTTAGAATCAATGCATGAGAAATTCTTCTGGCAGTCCTTTGAATCAACTTTGGCACCTTGTATTACTTTAAAGGGGTCATGTCATGAGGAATCAAATTTTCCTTGATATTTTTAGATATAAGAGGCTATTGTACTTTTAAAAACATACTGTAAGCTTCAGAACTCAAAACTTCCTTAATGCAAACCTTTTTTTTTTTTTATTGAAACCAAGCTACAAAAACACCTCATTCTCTACTTCCACAACTTCCCGTTCGTCATTAGGAGGCTGCCTCAACAGCTACGGCATTAACACCTACTTTTACATCATCACATCCTAGGCCCTGCCCACTGGCATTCAGTCATCAAACAGAGAGCGAGAGTAAGATAGATAGGACTAGTGACCTAATTTTCTTGCATTCCAAAGGGGACTTACAAAGGACTCCTTCTTGTGCCCATCTGGACTATTTAGAATTATTTTTGTATATAAACATGCACTAGAGAGGCGTCTTTGACCATTGTAATGCATCTAGCTGCATTTTTAAAAGATGCTCTGTTGAATAAAACTTGTAATTGTTTAAAGTGTGGAACTTCAACTTCTAAAAACACATCTTGTTTTGCTCCGTTCCACTGCTACCGCTGGCTGAGAGAACTGCATCCTGTCCTATGTTTAAACAGACGTGGATGTCGCGTCTGTGAAGACCATCGCCTCTTCTTTTGGCCTGTGTTGAAGCATCCCAACATCAGTTTCTGATAGCATCAGTGCAGGATTATTACAGCATGGATTGCTTAAAAACAAAGGAACTGTTATTTACAGTTAAAAACAATATTGGACCTGACTGCAAAACTGTAACTAACCAGTTTCATTCCTGAACATCTCATCTGATGATGACTCTTTGATATTTATGGTTTACTGTATGGTGCAGCTGGGCTGGAGTAAACAATTCGATACATTCAGCATGTTTCACTGACTTTGTTGCTATTGTTATTTTGTGTTGGATGTGCGTTATGTTCAAACCCAGAAATATAGTTTTTGTTGTTGTGGAGCTGGTTCATTCTCTCTTCTGAATGAGTTTCAAACATATATGGCTGTATTCAAGGGGTCGTAAAATGTTGGCCAATCATAACAGTGGGCCTTAAATTTAGGTCTTTTTGGTTTTACCAAAAACCGACCATTTCAGTTAGAGGGCCAGAGACAGGGTTTAAAATCATATATAACTACATTCTGAGTCTTTTTGGTGCAAAAGACTTTAGTAACATTATTAATGGAAAAATGCATGACATGACCCTTTTAAGAGTAACAAACAAACAAGAGTCTTTTTCTTTTTCACTTTCCCACACTGTCTTTTTAAATCTAAAAACTCATATTTTGCTGTCACTCAGATGTCTAAGACAAGACAAGATCTCAAATCTGCAGTCAATAGTGCTGTATTGCAGTATTCTCATTATTAAACCAGCTAGGAGTCTATTTCGTATGTATCATACAAATTAATAACTTAGAATTACCCTTTAATAAGCTTAAAATTAACACAGAATCAAAATTGACCATACTTTCTTTTGTATCACATGTTCCTGATGTACATGTGAACGATTCATGTATATTATTCTAAAGTTTGTCTTTTTAATATTACATCAAAATGTAATAATTTGCTCAGCCTCAGAATCAACTTTCCTTTTCGGGTTTTTCTCTTATTGAACCATGTTTTACTCAGAAATACATCACATTCCGATAGTGAAATGGGGTTTGAATGCAATTTAATTTTAACTAAACGACAGTTTTGCTACAGCCAACATTTTTTCATGTTCTAGACACCAATATCAGTAAATCGTGTTTTAATGTATGACATATTGAGCCTGTACCAACGATATCTTACTTAGTTATTTATGATTAATCTATCAAAAAAATAAATTCATTTGAAAGTAAAGTCAGTATTTCTAAAACAATGGACCCAAAAGTATTTCAAATAATAATAATAAATCCTATAATACAAAGGAAATATGTTAGATTTCTGTAAGTATTCAGAATGTAAACCAAATAACTCCCTTTAAGCCCAGTTAAATATTCTTCGTTGAATGGTGTCTGCTGAAAATGTTCCCCATATTTCCTGTGGGGCTGTACTGCTTAAATAGTCCTCACTCCTGTCTTTATTGCAGCCTAAAATGTTTGACTTGGCTTGCATAAAAATTGCCGCAAAGTCCTTCTCAAACCATGAGTGCACTATTCACTTGAGCAAACTGTTCGCTTCATTCCATTTTCCTTGAAAGATGACATCTATTATTTTATTGACTGTAGACATAATTGCAAAAAGAAGAGCACCCTGCCCACCAAAATGGTAACAGACTTGAGTATAAAATGCAGAGCAGTTCTTGTCCTTTATCAATTACAGTGTTTCAAAGATAGAAGAGGAAATTGGGTAATTTCGATGTTTAATTTAAGAAAGTGATGTGTTTAAAAGTCTTTACGATTTGTCTTGCCATGCCAGTCCATATCATTTTATAATGACCAACAAAGCCCCAATGACATCATCAAAGTCTTGACAGAATTTGACAGACAATATTCACTCTACAACAACATCCAATGAGCCCCATTAGTTTAATTTATAAACACCAAAGCTGAGGATTTAACTAATTCAAGTCATTCAAGATATGGGATATGTGGCACAATCTGCATTTTATGCAATTTCCTTGCAATAAATTGAAACAATTGCTGTATAAATTATCAAACTATCTGGGAATCTATTTCATTATATATAGTAGCAATTTACAAACATCAAATTAACTCAAACCTATACTTAGCTTAAAGTTAATGTGACATCAAAATTGACCTGTTAACTTTAATAAAAGTTCATGGTCTTCATGATATTGCACATTATTCATCAGAGTAAGTTATTCCAAAGTAAAAAAAAAAAGAAAAAAAAAAGGATTTGTTTTTGTTATTGTAACTTTTTCATCATAACTTTGAATCACCATTTTGGAATCACACCTTTGAATTCAGAATCACAATTTTGGAATCACACTTTTGAAATCAGAATCACAATTTTTAAATATATCACCTTTGGTATCGCAAACACAAGGTAATGGAGCACACATCTTTAGAATTGCAACTTTTGAATTACAATCAAAACTTTATTCCAAAGAAAAATGTGTTTGTTTTTGTAATTGTTACTTTGTATTGCAACTTTGGAATCAGAATCACAATTTTGGAATCACAGCTTTGGAATCAGAATCACAATTTTGGAATCGCACCTTTGGAATAACAATTTTGGAATCAGAATTACAATTTTGGAATAACAACTTTGGAATCAGAATCACAATTTTGGAATCACAACTCTGGAATCAGAATCCCAATTTTGGGTTCACAGTTTTGGAGTCAGAAACCCAATTTTTTAATCACAACTTTGGAATCAGAATCACAATTTTGGAATCAAAACTTTGGAATCAGAATCACAATTTTGGAATCACAACTTTGGAATTAGAATGACAATTTTGGAATCACAACTCTGGAATCAGAATCACAATTTTGCAATAGCACCTTTGAAATCAGAATCATAATTTTAGAATAGCACTTTGGAATCATAATAACACCTTTGGAATCAGAATCACAATTTTGGGATCACAGCTTTGGAATCAGAATCACAATTTTGGAATCGCACATTTGGAATCACAATTTTGGAATCCGAATCACAATTTTGGAATCAAAACTTTGGAATCAGAATCACAATTTTGGAATCACAACTTTGGAATTAGAATGACAATTTTGGAATCACAACTCTGGAATCAGAATCACAATTTTGCAATAGCACCTTTGAAATCAGAATCATAATTTTAGAATAGCACTTTGGAATCATAATAACACCTTTGGAATCAGAATCACAATTTTGGGATCACAGCTTTGGAATCAGAATCACAATTTTGGAATCGCACATTTGGAATCACAATTTTGGAATCCGAATCACAATTTTGGAATCAAAACTTTGGAATCAGAATCACAATTTTGGAATCATAACTTTGGAATTAGAATGACAATTTTGGAATCACAACTTTTGAATCAGAATCACAATTTTGGAATTAGAATGACAATTTTGGAATCACAACTTTTGAATCAGAATCACAATTTTGGAATCAGAATCACAATTTTAGAATAGCACTTTGGAATCATAATAACACGTTTGGAATCACAACTTTGGAATCAGAATCACAATTTTGGGATCACAGCTTTGGAATCAGAATCACAATTTTGGAATCGCACATTTGGAATCACAATTTTGGAATCACAACTTTTGGAATCAGAATCCCAATTTTGGAATCACAACTTTGGAATCAGAATCACAATTTTGGAATAGCACCTTTGAAATCAGAATCACAATTTTAGAATAGGACTTTGCAATTTCCATAGTTGTAATACCAAAGGTGTTATTATGATTCCAGTCACAATTTTGGAATCACAACTTTGGAATTACAATTTTGTATTCACGCCTTAGATTACATGCTACTGATGAATTGCAACTTTGGAATCAGAATCAGAACTATAGAATTCAAATCAAAATTTTGGAGTCTCCCCTTTGGAATCAGAATAAAATTTTTGAAACTGCATCTTTGAAATTGCAACTTTGGAATCACAACTTTGAAATCAAAATCACAATTTTGGAATCACACCTTTGAAATCAGAATCCAGTGTTTCCCCAAGGATTATTTTTTCAGCAGTGGTGCTGTTGTGTGTGTTCACAATCCTGCAACGCCTGACCCATATTTACGTGTGTCTGAGAATGAATAGCTTAAAACAGGGATGTCAAATTCCATTTCTGCCTTGGCCACATTAGGATATATTTGTGCCCTCAAAGGGCCCATTAAAAATGTGACACCAAAACCTGCTTTGGTATCACCCATGCAATTACCAATAATATTACATGATATGCGCATTGAAATGCACATTTGACAGTAAAGCATTGATTTTGAATTTGGGATGCAGATGAAAATTATGATATTAACAACAGTAACAACTATGAAAAAAATTAACAACAAATATTTTTAGGTCAAAATATTCTGACAGTGTGACTAAGCTGGGTCTCTTTTACAGATTCCTTTCATCAGGCTCGTACTGATTAAACTAGTCTTCTCTTGGAATTTCTGAAGGCAAACAAAAACTTACATTTCTATATAAAGAATTATGGAATTTTTTAATTAAAATGAGTAGTCTAAATATATTTAGAAACCTTTTCTGTCACAACTACCATACAGTAGTTAATACAGTTAGTGTGTTTCTACAGTAAATCCATAGTACATTTTTGTGTTGCGATTTGTGAATTGAAAGCCTTCTAATTTATGTTTTCTTTGTCAGTGCTGTTTAGAATATGGGGGCTGTTTGTTTTAAACTAGTTTAATCACCGAACCATAAGAGTTTTGCAAAAGGCAAATCTGTACTGGGTTCAAATGGGTTTTGGTCATCTCACTGGTTTATAAACCCATTTAAAATATTCTGTTCGGATGAAGCCAGTCTGTGAATTACCGCACCTGCTCTGCGCTCGCACTGCTCTATCCATTGAGCTGTGTTGAAAATGATCCATGTAACGCTGTCATCCTGCTTTTGAAGTGAGCAAAATGCACTCCAGAACATACAGATGACAGGGGACGGCTCATTAATATTCATGAGGAAAGTGCTAACTGATTGGTCAGTGAAACATTCCGATCCTCTGCCATCCTACGTTTCAGAAATGATCTCTCAGGCTACATGAAATGAAACAAGTTTGAGACGTGTGTTATGTGGTGACATCACTGTGAGTATGCGTGTGTATTTGTGTGAGTATGTGGTGGAATCTCTTTTGCTGTGTAGAATGCACACAGCTGACTGGGGCTGACAAGTGTTATGTTGTGTCAAGAATATGAAATGAACAATGTGTGCTGCACCGCTGCAAAATGTATAGGGGAAACATTGAAATTACAATTTTGGAATAGCACTTTGGAATCATAATAACAATTTTGGACACATAATCACACATTTGGAATTGCACGTTTAGAATAAATTTTGGATTAGCAATGAGATTGGCTTTAACTGAACCTATTTGACTTTTATTTATCAAGGGTAATGGATTGCATGCAAACTGGATTAAAATGTGTTGATTCATTTAAATATTTAACAAGTATATGACAGTACATATATATTACATTATATATATTATAAATATGTTATATATTACAGTACAAATTCAATAAATTGAATTAAACAGAACGCCTTAATTATAAAAACCTTGGCTTGCTCATTATAAATTTCATGAGAAATTAAGATGTGTGAACATATTCTATGCCTTTCATAACTTTTTGTAGTGGGGTAATACATTTGTTTATAATTGTCTCCTCGGTTTTTACTAGGCTAAATCAATTACTGTCTGATCTGAATGTTGGTCATAATTAGAACCCTCTTAAAGTTTCTGCCAACCCTTAATTCCCTTCTGTCAAAATGGATCATCCCGCACCCTAATTAAATTTCAGCTCTTCCGTCAGAGTGTCAGGTTTTTATTTGCTCTACAAAAAAGCTAATGCTGTAAGCCAAGTTTATGGTAAAGTGGAACACTGGTCACAATATTTTTTTTTTTTCATAAAATATCTTTAATTGAAATTGTGATGCATTCAGGATCTTGAAGCCAGCATTAAATGGAATGGAATGGAGCCAGACTTGAATGCTATATGTGCAAAATAAGACAGGGAATATGTTTTAAAATATTAACTAAAAAAAATATTGAGTTCTGACAAACTAGCCGCAAATTTACGACAAATTATTTTCACACACAAATGAGCTTGTGATTCGCCACAAATGTTTGCCAGAAGTTTGTGGTGGTGAACCTGCAGCAAACCTTTAACAACAATAGACAATTTGCTGCAAAGCTCATTTGCATGTGAAAATAATAATTAGTGGCGAATTTTCGGCAAGTTTGCGACAAATTTGACTTAAGAGTATTTTGCGTTATTTTCATCCTAATGCTAACTGCAACTGTGGCCTGCAGTCGATTTCCACAGACAATTATTTGGATTCATCTCTCAGACTGTAAAATTGAACAGGAAAAGTGTTACCAATAAATACACTTAAAAGCAGAAATGCCAGTTTTTGTTAAATCACTTACATTATAGTATATATATATATATATATATCGAAACTATCAAAAATACTATGAAAGAGTGAAATAATCACTAATATATGTACATCAAATTCCACAATAGTAAGTTGATACAATAATAAACAATGTTGTAAAGCTAACTAAACCAATACAAATATGAACATTGTTCTAAGCAGAGTTATTAATTTATTGTCAGTAGACACATACTGGCAGTAAACAGCTTATGGGAAACCAAGCGCAACGTTTTCCCCAAGCGTGCCTTGAAGTGAGTCTCTGCCTTTGCACAGACAGGCAACTCTCAAAGCCGCCACCTCCCACAACCTGACAAGGGATCTGAGCAAATCCAATGAAACTTGCTGATCCAAGAGAGTCTCTCAAGCTAAGTGATCAGATGAGTTACACCTAAATGAGCACCTAAAATCTTTCTTCTGTAATTAGTAACCACTTCTACGAAACCACTTACGAACATGGCCAATTGAGGCTCATGCAATTTTGAAAAGAAAAAGGAGAAATTTTGAATTAAGTTCCTAATGTGTGCAACAGACGTTTCTACTACGCTTTGCTCCAGAAGCTGTCTTCAAAACTTTATTTCTGAAATGCTTTTTTATGAAACACTTAGAAGTAGAAGTATAAGCAGAGGTCTCTATTGGAGCAAATCCCCTATGTCCTCCTTTAGAAAGGGCAGCAAGACCTGCCATTACTGTTTGCTTGAAACATGAAGGCCCTGTTAGAGCTACCAAGAACTCTCTGATAACCTTAAAGAGCTAGTTTACACAAAAATGTAAGTTATTTCATCATTTACTTGCCTTTGTGTTGTTTTAAACCTAAATTACTTTCTTTAATGGTACACAGAATTTCAGAAAACCTCAAAGTTGCAATAATTTGAACATTTTTCACATAATAAAAACATGTAGTTACCATTAAAAAAGCACCATTTCTATACCACATGCATTGATCACACTTTCTTACTGAGTATTTTGACTTATTTTCTGGAAAATAATATCTGAATATCCTTAAAACGAGATAAAAAAATGACTTCATAAGCAGAATGGCATAAGGTATTAAGTGTTTTTATCATAAAAATGTAAAAAAAATATATTAGGGGTTTATGCTTAAAACAAGAAATAAAATCACTTGTAACAAAAATAAAATTGTTTACCCTTTAAATCCTTAATCATTTAATCCTTGGTGGATTGGCTTCTAAATGGCGGCTTCCCATGGACCAATCACCGCCCACACCCGGTATATATATATATACTTGCACATGTGATATTGCTTAATATATATATATATATATATATATATATATATATATATATATATATATATATATATATATATATTTAAGCAATATCACATGTGCAAGTGTGCAATATGTCCCTACATCAGCACTGCTGTGATTCGGCCGCAGGTAACATCTAAAGTTGAATTAGCAACATCTAAAATTGTAAGAAACTTGACAGTTAGACAGGTCAATCAGACTCTTGTGGATGCACAAGGTAAACAGTGTCCTGAAAATGATAGACAATTTGATATACTAAAATATCTTCAATGCAAATATACTGTAAACATTGTGAGGAAGGTTGCAAAACACAAGAAAAATGAGTAGGCAAGTTTTAATATTTTTTTTCATAATTTACTGTAAGTGCTATCATAAAGTGGGATCATCTTTCTATTGTTATTATTATTATTATTTTGTATAAAATTGCATAAAATGTTTTTCTGTTTCAAGTTGTCCTGAGACTATGTGGGTAAACAGTTAAAACATACTTTGAACTTAAGTCAAATCAACCTGTCAAAAATGTTTAAAAAGAGCTGTAAACTATGTAACTTTAGGCCTCATATGACTAAACATTGCACCCCTCAATATCATACCCACCTTGAAATTTTTCAGCTTTAAAGGATTAGTTCACCCAAAAATTAAAATTATCCCATAATTTACTCACTCTTAAGCCATCCTAGTTGTATATGACGTTCTTCTTTCAGCCAAACACAATCAGAGTTATATTAAAAAATATCCTGGCTCTTTCAAGTTTTATAATGGGAGTGAATGGTACCTTTGATTTTGAAACCCAAAAAGCGCATCCATCCATCAAAAAAGTAATCCATACGGTTCCGATGCATTTTTGTAAGAAAAATATCCATATGTAAAACTTTATAAACTACTGTATAATCACCGGTAACGCTCATCTACGTGTTCACGAGAGAGTCGAGTTCGACGTAGGCGTAGCGTAAGCTCCGGTGAGAAGTGACGAATAGAGGCGCAGAGGATAGAGGAAGCCAGTGAACTTGCGGACGGCCATTACTGGAAGCCAGTGATTATAGTTTATAAATTTATAAATATGGACTTTTCCTACAAAAACTCTTCGCTTCAGAAGGACTTTATTCACCCCCTGGAGCCAAATAGATTACTTTGGGCTTCAAAATCTAAGGTACCATTCACTCCCATTATAAAGCTTGTAAGAGCCAGGATATTGTTTAATATAACTCTGATTGTGTTTGGCTGAAAGAAGGAAGTCATATACAACTAGGATGGGTTGAGGGTGAGTAAATAATGGGATAATTTTCATTTTTGGGTGAACTAACCCTTTAACATAACTGTTTAAATACCATTAAGAGATAATTTAATTGTTCCATTGTGCAGCAATGTCACACTCAGTTAACTCTAAAACAAAACACCTACACTTGATAGCTGACATGTCATACATTTGACAATTGACAGCAACCTCACTCTGAAGCTCAATTTGAATTTCAAAAACAACTAATCTGCCTGAAAAATTCAGCTGCAACCAACTGAAGTGGTTTCAAACTACATAACAACCAGCACTCAAGTACGTTTGGTTTAGTATGCTTTAGTTTTCTGATTTGAGAGCAATCTATCAATCAAACAAATTATTCCTTCTCATGTTGAGGTAATGGGAATACAAATTAATCAGTAGCACTCAAAATGATAAATGTCAGCAAAGACTGCGGGGAGCTGTGGGAGCTATTGATTGGAGAGAAGTTATTTAATTAATTACTCGTATGTATACCATTGACGCTTCCTAAATAAGAAAAAAAAAGAGCTCATTATGATTTATGGCAGCTCACCCAGCGGGACCCTCTCATTTAACGAGCCTGAGATGAGCCAATGGCAGTCGTGCTTTATGACATCAACAGCGGATTTTTCCAGACTTCATGCTGCGCAACTTCACAGGCAGGCATTGAACAGGATATAAGAGAGAGCACTGGGAGAAACTTAGAGCTCATCTTCGACTGGCTGTATAGCAAACTAATATGATTATGAAGTTTGGAATTGAGATTAGCAGAACAGCTGATGAGATTTAAAAATACCTGTTATCTGCACAGTAGTACACGATATGGAAACGAAGGGTGTCATGATGTTTCAAGACATGTAAGAGAAAGAAGAAAAGCAAGTTTACAGTGTACCAGTTCAGCTTCAAAAGCTACACATAATTGCCCTTCAACAATCGCCAGTGTAGTAGGACTTCAATAGATGAGTTTAATGTTATGTAACAAAAAGTTCCAATTTGGCAAAGCTGTGATGAGGTTTTTGGCAGGCTCCTGCTTACACAAACGGCAAATATTGATAAATAGGCTGGGATTTCTCACGCTGAAAAGATACCAACTCTGAGGGGAGGAGTAGCCAATCGCAAGTTAAAGGATGGAGAGGACTGATAAAAAGAGGAGAGTGGAGAGGTTATCAGAGCAATATGACCTCCAGGTGGACTTGATCTTCCATCAACGCATGCTGCCATGCCAGGTCCTGCTTCCCCTGGCACGTCTCTCATGAGAAGAGATTGGTGGGTGGCCCAAACTCAAAATGACTCATTACATTGTGTTTTTTTTTTTGCTTTTTTTTACAGAGCAGTTTGCTATCTGTTGATCATCTAAGAAAACCAAAATGTTTGGATATGTAAATATAAATGGAGCTTTCTGTGTAGTGGTTTAAAAGATTCTGTGGTGGTACCTTTCTGTAGTGATGGTATTAGTTGATAAAACCATGGTTCTTTGACATATTCCATTGTACTGAATTATTAGCAAATTCATGTACCAAGGTATTTACATGTTACTCCCTAGGTTCTTCAAACAATACTATGGTACTACCATGAAAAATGTCCAAAAAACATGGAATGTCCACAAAACATGTTAACACCATGGTACTTTGGTATATACCGTGGTATTGAGTCATTGTTCCATTTTATTAACATAGTATTCCAAGGTACATTAAACTATACCATGGTACTGGCATTGTACATGTCCAAAACCAAGGTATGTCCAAAAACATGTTTACACCATGGTACCTTGGTGTTTACCATGATATTGAATGATTACTATATTCATGTACAATGGCATTTACATGGAACTCCAAGGTACTATAAACAGTATTATGGTACTACCATGATACATGCACAACAAAATCATGGTATGTTCAAAAAACATCTTAATATTTTGGTACTTTGGTATTTACTGTGTCATTTAATGATTGATATAGTCATGTACCAAGGTATTTATATGGTGCTACAATTGTCCATTCAAATCATAAATCTGATCACTCAGAAAACTCACAGCACATTTTCCTCAACAAGTCACATGATTTAAGGTATCGTTCATGTCTACAAACATGCTAAATGAACTGCACGCTTAAGTTGAATAATTACGCAATGGGGTTTAGAACAAAGCCATTAACGCAAGGATGAGCCTTATTAATAGTGATGCTTGCCTTAGCACCACTAATAATAAATAAATACAGTAATGCAAAGTACAAAATGTCCCTTTCCAAGCCTACTTCTCACTAAAAAAAATCTGTGCTGCTGAATTCCTGGGTTAGTAGGTTACGGGTTCTGTAAAGAAATTAGTCCCACAGCACTGATATTTTTAGACTTCTGTCACTGTGCCTGTTGTCACTTTCATGTTGGTGGCCCAAGATTGAGAGATAGCAAACATATACCATATTTACCAGAGCTCAAGGCAGTAAGCCTTCTGGGCAAGCAAACCTGCGATATGTCAAAGAAATCAATAGTCTCTTACAGAATATGGAGAAACATGATGACAAGAAGCATCCTGTTCAATCGAGTCATTTTAGTCATCAATCAAATGGAAAATCTAATGGAAATAAACATGAAACGCGTGTTTCATTAATGTGAACAATTTCCAAGCAAAACTAGATTGAACGGCAAACAATGTGGGGCAGGATTTGACTTTATCCATCGGAAATTGATTGGTTTGGGAAAAGTGGGCAGTCCATCCCAGAATAGTTTCAAGTTTCAAGTTTTATTGGTCAGACACATAACCATACACAGTATGACATGTAGTGAAATTCTTGGTATGACTTTTCTCAAAAGTCAAAAATCACAATTAAAAACTCAATTTACAACACATTAAATTGCACAATAAAATTGGAAATAGTGCACGATGACAGATGTAGAGGTGGTAGCAGCAACAGTTTGACTGGCAATATGTTCATTGTGCAAGGTACAGTGCAATTGTGCAGTAATGTTGACCTGCAACATTACTGAATAAGCGCACAACGGAGTGGTGGTGGTGTAGTGGGTTGGTTCCCCACAGCCACCACCATTGTGTCCTTGAGCAAGGCACTTAACTCCAGGTTGCTCCGGGGGGATTGTCCCTGTCATAAGTGCACTTTAAGTCGCTTTGGATAAAAGCGTCTGCCAAATGCATAAATGTAAATGAATAGACCTGAATGTGAATTTGCAGTGGATTGTGAGGACTACTCCCCTCCTTAAACACCGCCATCAACCAATTTTAAGGCCTTTGGACTAGGATGTGGAGGTTGAAGGTTAAGTTCACCCTCAAGAGCATCTCGAAATATCGCAATGGTAATACTTAAGATACTCAAATCAATCGTTATTTGCTGCTATTGCTGTAACTATCATGACATTAACCAGCATAACATTATTGCATTAACTAATGTCAAGATTTTACAAAGGCTATAGCCTAAAAAAATGCCTTATTTGGCTGATCTTCAAAATTAACTAGTCTGCACAGCCTAGTCAACTGAAATGGAAAGTCGTTTAAGAAGCGGAGCAAGTAATTACATGAAAAGTTCTCAATAGCCGCTTTTCCACTGTCGGGACAGTGCTACCCAGGGCTATCAACTGGCCAGCAGGGGACAATAGCCTCGGATCTTAAGCCTCGAGACCATAATTGATCTGCATTCCCACCATCGGGACAATAGCCCCACAGCGTTGCCCTAATACCCGCCATTCACACGCCGCAACATATGAACGGATTTGAACTGTGTCCACAATATTTTCATTTTTCTTGGTGTTGAAATCCCTGACCTGACTCAGCGAAACTCATTGACCCTGCCTAGATCCTCAGTTGGCATTGTTTGAAAACTGTCAGAGTACATTGCCCTCCTCACTTCAACTCTCATCACTGCCATGCTTATCACACTTCGAAAAACGCTTCCGGCCAAAAGGGATGCTCTATGAAATCCCAGCCCTGTAGCATACAGTAGAAAAACAGACTCGGAGCAAGTATAAGGCCATAGGGAAATAAGTGACCGCTTGCTCAACATGGCTTTACATTTTTTTCTTACTGCTCTCAACTGAGGGTCTGTGCCACTGGCTGGCTGGTGTTAAAATCCCATGTGTTTTTTTGTAAATACCTTCTAAATAGCCTATCTAGGACAAAAAGTAAAGCTCTTTGAACAAATCTATGAGGCCATTAGCTGTGTGGTACTTCCTGAAACCGAGCTGCAGCAAAGTGGCATAAATATTGCAGTTTCATGTCCGAGTGCATACAGCTCATTGATGTCACTGTAAAATTATTAATGCAAATGCGCATGAGCGACTGATCTTTGTGATAGTGCATACAACACATCTGTCCATTTTTAGTTTTTGTTAAAAAGCTAATAGGGTTGTGAATATTTCATATAAATTTGAAGAATCTATGTGCTTGCGATTCATTGTGCCCCACAGGTACGCAGGTAAACACTTTATTTAATGAACAATGCTTCACAATACTCAGTTAAACTGTTTTAGGCCTTAAAATACTGTTAACATTATGCAAATGGACTAGGTGGCATAGTCGATTTCAGTGGAAAACGTCTTAGCCACTTACTAAGCACGTCTATGGGGCAAGGAACTTCAACACTCTCTGAAAAAAAGAAATGGTATTTTATAGGTCCAAGTGCCGTCACTGGGGTGGTTCCCTCAAGGGGACCATTTCTGTACCTCTAGTTAACTCGTTTTCAGTACATAATTGTACCCTAAGGACCTTTTGTGTACTATTAAAGTTACATTTACGTCTTGTTCCCGTGGGGGATGCAAAATATTTAACTTTCTGTCTCCTTAAGGGTACAAATATGTAGCCCAAATCAAGGGTACAACCTTGTACCCTAAACAGTACCATTTATTTCTGAAATTGAAGGGTTTAAAAGCAATTATGTGAAGCGTATAATTTTGTTAAAGCATTTACATTAAATCCTCCATTCAAAAATGTGTGTTATGAGCTGTAAAGTTGTCTAATCATCATTTTTATGGTGGAACTGCTGTCCTGGGCAGATGAACTTCTAGTTATTCATCAATAACATAGTTACTTCTTTTTGTACTGCTTTACTTATATCCTTGCACGTATGATGGAAAAAAAAAATACTTGGCCATAATGACAGTTAACAAGTTAACAGGTAAATATAGCAGTTTCGTGACACTATAGTCTCATGTTAATATGAATAATATTTAAGTAATGTGTCTATACTTTAAATAAAAAAACTAAACAGTGTGTAAGTTTTGTCACATTTACTTCCATTGCAAGTGCCTGACTGTTACCAATGTATTTGCTGTTTTTTATAAACTGAGGGACAAGTCAATATTGTTTTCAGCAGTAATCAGCATTATGCCTCAAATGCTGTCAATAAGCCCTAATTTGTATTGAAGAAATTACTGCCATCTTTTCAGGTTTGCCTGTACACATGTGTAAGAAAAAGAGAGAGAACCTTTGGCAAAGTAGAATGAACTTGCATTATTCTAGTAGACGAGTGGGATGTCATTAGACGTGTTTATCTCTGATGCAGAGCATAGATAAGTCTGAATAATCCATTCCCCTCATTACAGGCAACTGTATATAGTCTGTTACTGTTTTAATTGCTCTGTCAGTAATCGCAGACTTCAGATCCAAGGGGCGGGACACAATTATCACCGCATATTCATATCTGGATACATTTCAGACATCTGTAACCAGGTCCGGCCCCACAATGATGGATTTATAATATGGCTGGTGTTTTATTCTCAGCTGTGGTTTATTATACTTTCCTAATCGTTGGTTTTTCTGATCTTTTGCTTGTCTTCATTGTAGTTCAAGTTACTTTATCAACCAGAATGCCTGATTCATAACATAACATTTTTGTAATTTCACAATGTTTAAGAAACAAAGAGAGCAAAATAGAAAAATTCTTGCAACGCATGCGTGAGCAAGCTAGAATGTTACAGTAAGCTACCATTCATCTTAGTAACTTGTTTCTATGGAATCTAAAGGCTGTTTTTGCCTCTAAAAAGCTAAATCTACATTCACAAATCTATGCAATTCTACTGTTATTATTTGTATTACTGGAACCTATATGTCTTTATTTAATTCATATTAACATAGTATACATAGGTTGAATAATAATAATAATAATAATAATAATAATAATAATAATAATGGGAACACTTTTACATGAATGTTCCCTTTGTTAAGGGTTTATAAAAGGGCTTATTAATGATTATTAAGTCATTTACAAATGAATTATAAATCACAGATATGTGGTTGTAACAACATGAATAAAAAGGACAACTTTCAAGCAATACTTGCCAAATAGTAGGCATTTTACCTTGCATGTTATAAATGTGTAATAAATACACTTATTAATCAAAAACATAAAATTCCCTGATTCAATATTTATTTCACAATGCAGCAAAAATAGACTATTAAAATAAAATTAAAATGAGAGATTTTTTCATTTCACTACAGTCTTCTTTTTGTTTAAAATTACTGCCATGGCTTGACTCACTTGCATTGTAGTGATGAGGTTGAATGAATTGTGCTACTCCGAGTGCTGTCCCAACTTATAGTCCTAGCCACCTAAACTCCTCTGCAAAAACACTTCTCAGGTCTTCATGCTCATTTGCAGCATATATGATATAATAAAGCCGGATTACAAATAACTATTGAATACTACTGAATTTTACAGAACATTTGTCTAACGTTGGGTAACGTTGAGTTTTCAAAAGGTTATTCATGTTGAATATGAGTTATTAAACATGCATAACATGTGAGGTAAAATGGCTAACCAATTGGCAATACTGCATTAAAATGTATTGTCATAACAGCATATCTGTGATTTATAATGCATTTATAAATTGCTTATTAGTCATTAGTAAACCTCTTTATAAACCATTAACAAAATATATATATAAATAAATAACTTATTAGTCATTAGTAAACCTCTTTATAAACCATTAACAATATATATAAATTACTTATTAGTCATTAGTAAACCTCTTTATAAACCATTAACAAAATATATGTTGGCAACTCCTTAATAAATGCTTAGTATATGTCCACTTTACATTAAGATACATTTTCATTGGTAACAAATGTTGAATAAGTGTTATTAAACATTTATAACATGTATGGTAAATTGGCTCACCATTTGGCATGCATTGCATGGAACTTGTTGTCATAAATGTATATCAGTGATTTATAATGCATTTTTAATGACTTATCAATCATTAATAACACCATTATAAACCATTAACAAAGGGAACATAAATGTAAAGTGTTACAAAAATACAAATAATACATAATAATCTATGAATTATTCGTATAGATGTGTTGTCATGCCAATACTGTACTTTGAAAGTGAAATCAGAGAAGACAGAGAGAGAGAGAGAGCTTCTTTTTCCTATTGAAAATCGACTCTGCAGGTGGGAAGAATCGATGCCTGATCAATGAATCGATTATGACCAACAGCATCCCCTTGTTATATAACCGATTATCTACAAAAGCATAATCTGCTTTTACATGCATATACATATACATGCCATTAGTTTATTATTTTTCCTGCTGTTTTATAAAGTAGGCTGTGCGTGTGGTGTTCAAAGCATCATGTTCTTCTCAATCAGATGTAGTATGTGGTGAAACAGCGTGCAGAATTCATAATGCTTAAGTACACTGGCACTTATAGGGGTCTGTCCACCAGCTCAGACTCACCTGAAACAGGCGCAGAATATTTGCAACCATAATGGACACTGAACTCGCCGAAGCCCCTATGACTCCGACCACCTTCTCGGGTTTGACAAACACCGGAGGCTCTCCGTTTGTACACCTTACATCCGATGTGTCTTTCTGTATGAGAGCCTGCACAAAAGTAAGCGACTGTTCCAAAGCATACGTATCTCGGGAACATGTATCGAGAACCCGAGCGCCTAAAGTGATGTTGGGCAAAAGCTCGTCGTCGCTGTTGATTTGGTCCAAGGCGTACAGCATCGCCTCCAACCTGTGAATCCCATTCTCCCTCTTGATATCTCCACACGGTTCCCCGGAGACCCCACGGGCATGGACGGGGAAAAGGCCACCTAGGGTCAGGTCCCCCTCGATTCTGATGGAATGAGGCGCGTAAATTTCCTGCGAAAGTGTCACATCCACAAGCGCTTGAATTATCCAAAATACTCGCCATGGAAAGCAAGCCATGGTCTCCTTTTCGGTTTAGGAAACAGGGGGGGGAAGGCACTTTTCAGAGTATTTATAGGTAAACAAAGACAGGTTTGATCTCAGCAATGGCCATAGACCCAATCAAAGTAGGGGTGATGTAAGAATTTGTTGGGGTTTTCTCCCCCCCCCAAAAAAAGGAAAAAAAAAGACCGCGCAATTGAATGATGCGTTTTTCCTTGGGAATGTGCGCATCGTACAGCGACGCTTGTTGCTCAGATAATCCGCATTCTTTTAGTTGTTTTACAGAAATAAGAGGGGAAAAGTACAGTACCTTCTAGAATGATTTGTTTTTAAATCGGACACAATTTTTTGGCGAGACGCGACGATAAAGTGCAGCGATATTCGACTAAAATGCGTAATTCCGCGCCGATCCACGCTGATGTTGTTAAAGACATCGCAACGGAGTTTCGCGGTTAATCCGATTCAATAAATAAATAAATAAATAAAAAGTTTTAATTCAGAACGACGCGTCGTGATTAACGGTCAGACAAAAATGTTCCAGAGAATCGATTTCAAGTGAGACATCCGTAAAATCCTCCCGTCGCGGACTTCGCTGAGGCGTTTTTGAGGTTGGAGCAGGTGCTGCATTTTACATTTCAGAGACAGAATGAAAGGTTCAGCATTAGTGTGTCTTTTGGTCTTGCAGAACCCCTAAGGAAAAACCGCAAGAGACGCGAAGACAAGCCGTGAGTGTCTCCTCCTCTCTCTCCTCCCAGAATCAAATGTGGATTTGTCAAATGACTCAACGCACGATCGATGTGGTGTTACTCATCCCGGTCAGCCCTCAAAGAATATGCGCTCCTGTATTTGACGCGAATTACAGAAAAGATATAGTCATTAAAGTTAACGATTGGTCTTTAGTGGGGAAAGGGGAAGGGAATTGAAATGGTGGTCTCTCAAGTTTCCAAACCCCCATTCAACAGCGTTTAACATTAAGATTCGGAAGATGTAAGGAAGTCTTTGGATGAAGCACTTATTTACTCTGTCCGTGTTTTGACTAAAACCAGCAATTCATTTTGTTTTTTTGTGTCTTTTCATTCATGTGGCATTCATTTTGAATGTATTCCAGTCTTTCCTGGTTTAGAGACAGAAAAAAATGTCCTGTGGGGACTGTGATTGACAGAGGTTTGCCACCCCACCCTTGATGATGCTCTCTCTCTCTCTCTCTCTCTCTCTCTCACTCACACACACACACCTGGGTGGATTTGTCCAAACCTGTCAAGAGCAAGTCTAATCATATACACTGGTGGCCAAAAATTTTGAATAATGTGCAGATTTTGATCTAATGGAAAGAAATTGGTACTTTTATTCACCAAAGTGGCATTCAACTGATCACAATTTACAGTCAGGATATTACTGATGTAAAAAAAATTATATTACAATTAGATTTTTATTTTTTTCAGAACTTCTACTTCTACTTAAACTACTTCAAATAGTTCTCATAAAAAAATCCTCCATGTGCAGCAATGAAAGCATTGCAGATCAGTTTGTCCAGATACTCACGTGATATTTCACCCCACACTTCCTGTAGCACATTGCCATAGTGTCTTGTCGGGCGCTTCTCACGCACCTTACGGTCAAGCTGAAGCTCAATGGGGTTAAGATCCATAACACTCTTTTCCAATTATCTGTTGTCCAATGTCTGTTTGTTTGTTTCATAAGTTCCAATTCTTCGCATAAGGCCTGCACCCCTGAGTCTTCTCTTAACTGTTGTACATGAAACTGGTGTTTAGCAGGTAGACTCTGATGTACTTATCCTCTTGTTTAGTTGTACATCTGGTCTTCCACATCTCTTTATGTCCTTGTTAGAGCCAGTTGTCCTGTATCTTGTATTGTACACCTTTGTATGAAATCTTCAGTTTTTTGGCAGTTTCAAGCATTTTATAGCCATCATTCCTCAAAAAAAAAAAAAAAAACGATTGACTGATGAGTTTCTACAGAAAGCTGTTTTTTGGGGGGCAATTTTTGGCCTATTGACCCTTAAGACATGCCAGTCTATTACATACTGTGGCAACTAAAACAACAACACAAATACAAAGCTTTATTTATCAACACAAAAAAATATGTTTCATATAATGGCAAGGGATTTTCTAGTACCAAATGATCAATTTAGCATGATTTCTCAAGGATAAGGTGTTGGAGTGATGGATGCTGGAAATGGGGTCTGTCTGATTTTATAAAAAATGACTTTTTTCAAATAGTGATGTGCTGTTTTTTACATCAGTAATGTCCTGATCAGTTGAATGCCACTTTGATGAATTAAAGTACCAATTTCCTTCCGAAACAGCAAAATCTATACATTATTACAAACTTTTGGCTTCCAGTGTATTTATACAGTATACTGATGCATTCGATAGGTTGTAGTCAATACTGACTTAATTTTTGTACACTTGTGTGTGTGTGTGTGTGTGTGTGTGGCTGGGAATATTTCAACAATTTATTTCCAAAAATAATAGACGTGAGTTAGCATGACTCATCCAAATTATAATATTCCGTAGAGTTTTTTAATCTACATTATTCTGTATAACACATGAGAATGCATTCATATTCATATTGATTTGGTTGTGGTGAAGTATTCAAGTGAACTTGAGTGAGGGTCCCAAGCCTAGATGTCACATTTACCTTAAATTTAACATTAATCTATTGTAATGTGTCCAAAAAGTTATGAATATTAAAATTAATCCTCCAAAATAATACAAAAAAAAAGCACATCAAGAAACAATGTGGTATTTTTTCATTTTTTTAAATTGTATATTAATGTTAAAAACAAGGAATAGTTGGGTCTGTCTAGACCCAAAGTGTCTCATAATTCTGCAGCACATTTGTTCAAATAAACTTTAAGAGTTTAAGCTTACAGAGTGTAAGTTGCTCTCTTGTTCCCCAATCAATAAAATTTAGTGGTCTGTCTTAATATCTTCTCAATGTTCCAACATGATCACAAATGACATTGCTTCTGAAATGTACTCTAGTGCAAGCGACCTAAAAGACAGGTTCAGGTTCTCTGGGAAACAGAAACATATCAAAGATGATATTTAGGGTTGAGGTTTTGGTTACAGTGTAGAAGTAATACAATATGCATTCCTGCTTAGAGTATTCCATCATTTACAACTAAAACCTTTGGGACCACGTTGTGGACTTTTCACCTTGAAACTTGAGCTCACGCATGCCCAAATGTTGAACAACACTTCCAGCTTTGGCCACTGAGGGCAGTGTTTAGAATTTCAATAAGCTTAGATTGATTTCAGAAACAGAACTTTTGGCCTACTGTCAAAAGAGTTACTGTAGATCATTTCAAAATGTTTGAGTTGGACCTCCATTCTGTACAAATTGCTCAGGCATCCCGTACTTATGCGGCTAAAAGTCAGCAAACCTAATCCAATAAGGTACTTTGTCGGGGTGAGCAAGAGACTGACATAGTCAGTGTGGTATCAAGCCTTGGAGAGGCGCTATTGGAAAGAATAATAAACCTACAAATGTCCAAAAAGTGGAAGGCGACTCGACATCCATGACCAATGGCCACGATGCGCGCTCGAATCCCCCAGCCAAGGGTGTGGGTTGTGCACCAGACCCACACCCTCAGTCCGAATTAGATGCGATTAGATGCCTTCCCCTTTTTGGACATCTAATTCGGCCGGTATCCTCCCTGCTCTGCTCCTGGACATGCAAAGATGCCAGTGTGTGCACACAAGGAAGCTGACTCCCCTGAGGAGATGCATGCTCTACATTTTTATAGCAGTGTTGATGAGGCTCCACTGACATCAGGGTGGCCTCAACATCCACTGCCCAAATGAGGCTCATAAAATTACGCCTCTCCTCATCTCCAACAACTCCATTGTGAGCCTGGCTAAAGGATGGCTCTAAGAGGCAGGGCAACGATGACGAGAGGGAGGGGCAGGTCGTTCCACCACAGTACCCCTTTTATAAGAATAAGGCATCCAATATTGTGTTTACATGGAGACTCATGGCTCTGAACATTATAGTGTATATTACTCAAAAGAGCACACTACTGCCTTAATACCTACAAGTCTTCATATTTTATGTGTCTTGAATCTTAAATATGTATAATCACAAACAGCCTGTAAGATATGTATTTCTTTTATTTATAAAATTACCATGTGACATACTCTGGATTTTATAAGGTAGCAATGAATGTTTTCTTTTCTAAAATTACCAATAAGCTGCACACATCGGTGAGAACAGACTGTGATCCATAAGTGCGTATTTCACATTACTGTTGGATCATCTATTAGGAAAATATGCCAAACCACACAAAATACAAATAACAGCAATCCTTCAGTGTTAGCACGGTAATACAAATTACATACACTGGATAAAATTACATATTGACACCTCCTGCAGGTATCCGTATCCAACTCAAACATTTATCATTGCTGAGGTAGAAAGTACATCCATAACCATGACCCATGGGCTGTTTGGACTGAAGAACCTCCTCAACTGGTAATTTAATTAAAATGATATCAACATGAATAAGGTGACAATTTATCATCGTTGTAACAGTTAACTACAGTCTAATGTATTAGCATAATTAATCATGAAAACATGTTTTAAGGTCCCCATCAGAATGTTGGCAGGCCCTTTCCTATTTATCAGCTAGTTAGTTTTCTGGCAACGCTCCACTGCTATCACATTGCTCACAACTGTAACAGGATAATTTAGTTATTCGAGTATTGTTAGAGACCACAGAGGCGAGCCAAAACTGTCACGGGAAAGAAATGGGGACTTAGAAAGCAAGAGCACTACTGTGTTCCTCAAGGATCCCAAGATGAATTCTGTGCATTGTCATGTCAGGTTTTTTTTGCCAGTTACTGTAGGTTCATTGAAAGGGCACAAAGCCTTTCGAAATCTGATATATGGCCATATATGAACAAATATTTAAAAATACATAGGTGGGCACATATGAACACGTTTCCAATTGAATAATTTGTTTGTGAATTATTCTAAAGTACATGTGCGAACATTAAGTGGAGAACATGGTTTATCATTTGCACAATCAAATATATCCACACACTTAATATATAGTAATGAATAGAAATATGTGTTTTTATTAAATATGTGTATATGTTTTTATTTGTAAAAATATATGTAACATATTTGAAAATGGCCATTTTTGTAGTATATTGAAATAGATGTTGCATAGATGCATATAAGTATGTGGCTTTTGTTATTTATTTATTTATTTATTTCAGTGAAAGCCATACATGAATATACAGTATATGCTATGTACAGTATTTTACATGTATTTCCATATTTCAGATCTCTGTATGGGAAGTTTAATGGAATTGCTTGTGATCTATACAGTTAGATCAAATGGCAACTTTTTTTGAGCCATTTTTGACATAAAAT